>CM038610.1:5096976-5133887 GCA_021533255.1 Ceriops tagal | reverse complement strand
ATTTAATGTATTTGATAGAATTAATTTGTTTGTCTTATTAAATTAATATTATTAATTTTTTCTTTGGAAGATTCGACGAGCACAAAGCAATGCTGCGCCACTTGTTTTTATTTTTATTTTTAACCGTGGATGACACAATAATATATCGAGCGGGATTTAAGTTTGGAGCAAAACTATGGGCTGCTAGTCAGCTGTTTATCGTTTGTAGGTAATAATTAAGCTACATTTAGGTGAGGGGGGGGGGAAGCAAAACTATCCCCACCTAATTAATATATATACATATATATATATATATATGATTTATATATGATTTTCGACAAAGTTGGCACAAAAAATTACCAGCAAAGGGAAACCCCCGGAAAAAGGTTGAAAACCATAAGCAGCGTTCCATTCTTTGTGGGCAGCAATAAAACCAACGGCCTACTTTCATCGTTACCATCGCCGCTGCATCGATATATAAATCTGGCAAATTGCAATCAAACCCTTCAAGTTAGCAATTCAAGTCTCTCTAGAAGCAGCACCATAACCAGACTGAAAACAAAAAAAAAAAAAAACAGAGAGAAAAAGACCATATAGCTTTTCTGTAAAGAGTATTTGATGGCTTCTCTTGTGCTTTTGTTGTCACAACTTGTTCGTCCCCAAAAGCCAAATCTTGCTCTTTTCACAAGTACAATGCCCTCTTCTTCTTCTTCTTCTTCTTCTCGTGTCTCTGCAGCGGTCATCTCTTCTACCACTGGTGTCACCCAGAAAAAATCATTCGCAACTGCAAGCAACACCAGCAACAAGGAGTCTGATCTGGAGGTCCTTGGTGAGGATATGGAAGATCCCAAGTTTTGTTTAGACTTGGCTTGGCCTTAAAGGGAGTTTTGTGTGGCGGCTGACAAGGGGATCTAGTTGAAGACTTGTGGGAGCACCTATTGACTGTCACTGCAACTGAGCCTTCTTGAAGTTGTCGTAAAATCTCATTTTGTACCATGATTTTTGCTTCATCTATTTTGATTGTAATAGAAATAAAAGGGTTGAGCTCCTCAAGGTTTTTTTTTTTTTTTTTTTGCTTCTTCTTCTTAGTAAATCCACTCGCCGACTTCGGCTCAGGAATGTAAGATTTACTGCCTGAGAATGCAAAAAGAAAAGCAAAATGATTGTCTGAGTTTGTATGCCATTCTCGTCTAAGATTTATGATTATAAGGTCAAACGAAAAAACAGAAGGAAAACTGAAGAGGTTGGTTCAATTTCAGGAGGATACTTCAGTTTGGGGAACGAGAAGTCTCTCTAATGAAATTTGGATTTATAGACTGATTATATTGAGAATCTCTGTGGACGAACTGCTATTTGTTGTGATGAACTTTGCCAATTGTGTTGTGTGTATGCTTCTGATTGCCGTTTCTGGAGGCAATATTGTGATGAGCTTTGCCAATTGAGATTTTTGATTGATTGTTGGTGGTTCTGTAGATTAAGCAAAGCCAGGCCCAGATAATTTAATGCCATCATTTTGGAATCAAGTAGTAGGCAATGTATAGTTCTAGAAACAGTCTTGTTCTTAAAACATGGGGCTTCCTGGAAAAATTTTCCACTGGTAATATTCCTTGACGGGAAGACCCTACGTTATCTCTTTTATGATCGAGGTTGTTAAATTTGGCAACTTATTTTTTGTTGAACCGTTGATGGTTTTGTTTGTATTTCTGAACCTTACCATTTTAGTCATACAAATGCGAATGGTCATCCTACTCTTGTTATTTGATTCGCTGGTAATAGAAGGATCCATAGTTTGTAATAAGAATTGTGAGAAGATTCATTAAATGGCACCCAATATATATTGATTAAGTTGAGAAACGAAATATTAAAAAACAAAAAAAAGTGAAACTAATATAAGTAATTTATTTAATTTGAAATCTAAATATTTTTACATTTATATTTGCACTAGAACTTTTATTATTTAAAAGTTTTCATAAATTATATAATAGGTATATTTTTTATATAAGGAGAAGAAAATTTTTTTATATAGAATCAAATTATATATTTATCTTTATATAATATTAATCAAATGTCACTCTTATAACAATCTTCTGTTTGGAAACTAATTATCAAATAGACAATTAACAAAATCTAATTTTAATCAAATTTATAATATATAACCACAATGTAATACCTCTTCAACAAGTAATTATGGAAGTCAATTAAGGTTACATATAGCCATAACTTCTTTGTGTTCTATGTGAACACTAACTTAATTAACAAATTAACAAGATTCTCTATACCTATGTCTTTTTCAAAATCAATGTCCCATTATCCAATAAATCACATATGATGTGATACTTCATTTGGATATATTTTGTTTTTGTATGGAATACAAAATTCTTTGTAAAATAGATTGCATTCTATCACAAAAAAAAAAATACACTACTTCACTATAATTTGCCTAGTTTTTTCAGCAAGTTTTTCAACCAAACTAATTCCTTATTTTAGTGATAACAATATATTTAGTTTAAGTAGTTGACAATGTTACAATCTTTTGTAGTTGAGATAGTTAACTCACAGTAATTACCTAAAGTGTATACATAACTTGTTATGCTCTTTTTACTATTAATGTCTTCACCAAGATCTATATTAACAAAGTCTCGGAAGTTCATTCTTCTTTTCTTAAAACACAGTGTTACATGTATACTACCTTTCAGATACCAAAGAATCCACTTAACGGCCTCCTAATGTTTATCAGGATTAACCATATACTTACTTATAGGTCTTATTGCATATGCTATATTAGGTTTAGAATAGACCATAGTAGATATAAGATTACCAATTGTTAAGATATAAGGAACTCTTGGCATGTATTTGCCCTCTTTATTTGTTTTTGGTGACTATTCCTTTGAAAACCTGAAGTAATTTGCCAAATAAGTATTAACTAACTTTGTTTCTTACATCTTAAATTGATACAACAACTTTTCAATATAAGCAACTTATGATAGTTTTAAAGTACTAGCCTTTTTGTCCCTCACAATTCTCATCCCAAAAATTCACTTCACAGCCCTTTGATCTTTCATTAGAAATTCATTTGATAATTTCCAAATCAAGTTATTAATTTCTTGAATGTTAGAACTTGCAATAAGTATATCATTTACATATTAGAGAGATTTGAGGCAAAGATTTCCTCCTTAGAAGACTTTAAAGACCTTAACTCCATAAGTTTGCCAGAATTGCTCAATTCTCTTTAAGCTTAAAAGTAGAGAAGGTTCCTAAGAAAAGAAAAGGACATAAAAGGTGCTTTTACCATGAAGCAACAGCCTAAGACTCAAGCAAGGAGGAGGTAACAATAGAAGTAAGAAAAGAAGTAAGAGGAACACAATAAGTCTAAAGGCAAAAAACAACATCCTTTATATAAACATTGTTAAAAAAAAAAAAATAAACCATATCTTTAAAAATTGCTAGAAAAGGCCTAATCTTATATGTAAAATCTATAACAAAAAAGGGCATACAGAAAGAATTTGTTGGCATAAAGGGAAGCAACAATAATAATTGCAGAAGTCACACTAAAATTAAATAGCTCATGAAGAACAGATAGTGGAAGAGTAATTGTTTGTTGCAACAACCAACTCTACTAGAAGCATAAGTAACATATGACTAATTGATAGTGGTTACACAAACCATATGTCACCAAATTTATAGTTGTTTAAGAATCTCGATAAATCCTTCATAGCCAAAGTGAAAATTGGTAATAATGAATTGATTTAGGTAAAAAAGAAAGGCTTTGCTATTATTCATACAAATACAAGTATCAAATTCATACCTGATGTCCTATATGTGCCTAGTTTGAATTATAACCTCCTAAGTGTAGGGCAACTATTGGAGAAGTATCTTTTTGACTAAAGTACCTATGTGTAGTAAAACCTTTCAATTAAAAGCAAGCAATGTACAACATCTTGCAATGTCCATAAAAATACAAGATGTTGTAATTTGCTATAAGAGATTAAGGCATTTTAACCTTGCTTGTCTCAGAAAGATGTAAAGAAATAGGTCGATGCAAGGTGTACCACAAGTAGTAGAATTCAAGTTAGTGTGCCAAACTTGTTAACTTAGCAAACAAACTAGGTTGCCATTCTCATATGCAACACCATTTAAGGAAAAAAAAAAGCTAGACCTTATGCATAGTGACATTTATGGACAAATGGATCATGAATCCTTAAAAGGCAGTAGGTTTTACATCATCTTTATATTTGATTTAACTATATTTATATGGATTTTCTTTCTCAAACATAAGTTTAAAGTTCCAAGCATTTTCCTTTAATATAAGGCATGGATTTATAAGTAATCAGGCCATTACATCAAGGCTATTAGGTCTAAAAATGGCTTAGAATACACATTTGAGTCATTTAAACAAATTTGTAAAGATGCTGAAATTCAACAATAATTAACAACTCCCTACTCACCTCAACAAAATGGAGTAAGTGAAAGGAGGAATAGGTCTATTGTTGCCATGGCCAAATGTTTGATGACTAAAAAAGGTCTCTCTAAATTTTTTTTGTTATAGGCAATGGCCACTATAATGTATTTGCAAAACAGGTTGCCTACTAAAGCTCTTTCATATTCTACACCCTATAAGTGTTGGTTTGGCACTAAACCTTTTTTAACACATCTAAAAGTATTTGGAAGTTTATACTATGCTCGTATGCCATTAGCAAAAAGGGTCAAATTTGATCCTAAGGTTAAAGTGTCTGTATTTGTTGGTTATACAAATACAATACATATTTTTAGGGTGTATAATCCTAATACCAATAAAGTTTCTACAAGTGGAGATTTAAGGTTTGATGAGGCCTTAAGATGGAATTGGGAGAAAACAGCCCCTAAGCCAGATAATAACTTAACCTCAAGTTCTAGTCAGCCTGTGCATTCTGCATATCAAAAGTTCAACTCCTTTAATAAGAATTATATTGATGATTATCCTATTAAAGGGACTATAACTCTTACTAATATTTATAAAAGATGTAATAAAGTCCCTTTTAAAGCAACAAGCTATGATGAAACTATAAAGCATTCTAGGTAGAAAACTATAATGTAGGAGGAGTTCCAAGCCTTAAAAAGAAAAAAGACTTGGATTTTGGTCCTAAGGCCCAAAAATAGGAAAATAATTGGAGCTAATAGATGTATAAAGTGAAAATATATGTAGATGGAAGCCTACATAAACTTAAGGCCAAATTGGTTACTAAAGGTTTCTCTTAATAAGCTAGAATTAATTTCTCAAAAACTTTTGCTCTTGTGGTAAGTCTAGACACTATTAAACTTCTTCTAATAGTGGCAGCTTATAACTATTAAATGGTACATCAAATGAATGTGAAATTTGCCTTCCTAAATAATGAGTTGTAAGAAGAAATTTTTCTTGAGTAGCTATCTAGTTTCATTCTTCCAAGAGAAGAAAACAAGGTGTGTTTACTCAAAAAGACCTTGTATGGACTAAAATAGGCTCCTAAAGCCTAATATAGCAAGATGCATTCATATTTGATACAATTAAGTTTCATTAGAAGTATGTCAAAATCTACCTTATATGTGAAAACTAAAGGGACATACTATATATCTTTCTTTATGTGGATCATCTTATAATCATTAGAAGTAATAGCACATATATTCATCAAGTTAAGGTTAACATAAAGAAGCAATTTGACATGAAAGATTTAGGTAAGATGAAGTACTTTTTAAGCCTACAAAGTTTTCAATCTTAAAAAGGCATCTTTGTCACTTAAGCAAAGCATGAAAAGTATGTTTTGCAAAAATTTCATATGAAGAAATGTAAAAAGGCACCTATACCACATATATTAGGTGTTAAACTTCAAAAACAAGATGGTTTTCCACAAATTGATGCAAAGAAATTCAAAAGCCTTATTGGTTACCTATTGTATCTCTCATATTCAAGACCTGATATCATGTTTGTTGTAAGCATGCTATCGAAGCTTATGCAAACTCCTTCTGAGCTCCATCACAAAGCTGCAAAGAGAGTTTTAAAATGCATCAAAGGCACAATCAACTTTAGAATTATGTTCAAAAGTATAAGAAATATTAAACTAGAAATCTACACCAATAATGACTGGGTTAAATCAAATGAAGATATGAGACTCTTAGATCGGCTAATTTTTAGTAGAGCTTAAAGAAACAATCTATTGTAACTTAATCCACACTAGAAGCAAAGTACGTAATTGTTGCCTTATGTCACGGGGCCATTACCTTCTCCCCAAAAGGCAACCTATTGGGGTATGCAGTGTCCATGCTTATATAGCCTAAGATCCCCATTTTCCTCGACAATGTGGGATTTAGGTAGTGTGCACCCGTTACATTTTCCCATACCAAATTCATCAACGACCTCGTCGATGTTCTTAGACACGCATCGAGCCAAGTTCTTGGCATTCCACACCAAGTCGAGGGTCCCACGGCAAACAGGGGTAGGCTTTAATACCACTTGTCACAGGGCCATTATCTTCTTCCTAAAAGGCAACCTGTTAGGGTGTACAGTGCCTACACTTATATAGCCCAAGATCCCCCTCTTCCTCGATAATATGGGATTTGGACAGTGTGCACCCGTTACACTTAGCTGTAAATCAAGCCTTATAGATCAAGAAGATTATGGTAGACTTGAAGTTGGAATAAAAGGAGGCCACCACCACCTATTATGATAACCAAGCTATTATTGCCATTTAAAGGAATCCTGTCATGCATGGAAAAACTAAACACTTTAACATAAAACTTGATTTTATGAAAGAAAAGCAAAAAAATCAAGAAATAAAATTGAAACATTATCCTTTAAAGAATTAGCTAGCAGATATTTTGATCAAAGGGTTATAGAAAGATAGGTTTGTTGAATTAACATTGAAGTTAGGAATGCTAGGTAACAATGTTAAAGAGGAGTGAAGATTATGATGCTTTTGCCTTACTATTGCAACCACACCTTTAATCCTTATTCAACTACCTTTCTCGTTAAAACCAATGATAGATGGTAATTGATAGTTATGACAACTAGTGCAAATAGATGTAATGATTTTTTTAGTAAATTTTTTTCATATATGTTTTTAATATGTAATGATGTATTTAATTTAAATTTAAAATATTTTAAATTTAAACCAATGTAATTATGAAACATTATGTTTAAATTCAAAATTTGAGTTTATAATAAAATAATTATTATATAATAATACAAAAGAGATACCTAGAATATGCAAAACCTTTATCTAGCCTACCTTACTTACTAATCTTTATCTTCTTCTTTCTCTCCTTTCATTTCCTTCTAATTTACTTCGTTACGGATATTTAGATTACAACCCACATTCACTGTAACAAACTATCAAACACTTAACTTATATTTACTACAGCAAATGAACAAGTATTTAAGTTGCAACTCACCAACCTTTATTCCACGCCACTTTAACATCTCCCAAATAATTCTAACATTTACTGAGTCATTTAGAATTGGACTGCCATATAGTATCCACCCGCTTGAAAATATTCGGATTACTTTTCAATGATAGGAACAAATAGCTAACTTTGAGGACTGATGTGTTGCAATTGATTTCATTAATGATGATGCCTACTTTGGGTACGATGGTCCTTTTCACCCCTCTCTTGAGGGGTATGCAATTTAACCATGCTTGGCACGTGAGGATAGATTGAATTTCCAAAAAGGTCTATTACCTGGTGAGGAACTAACATCGCCGCATAACGAGCCATCTCTCCCGCTCACAACAAGACAAGTAGGCAAGGATAAGCAGCATCAAGTCCCACAAGCCAGAGTCTTATGTCAGGGAATTCAGACCTCGGAAATTGTAGGGATCTTCTCTAGTGTAGTTAATGGTAAATCCAATTGTTCGTTCGAGATACTCTTTCGGCTTAGCTATAACAGGTTACAGGAGCACTTGGTCAGGGTCTACATTTCTAGTAGAGATTTTAAGCTTATTTTCACAATGTTTACCAGATGAGATTGAGGTAATCCCAGTGGTGCCCTGAGAGGGGATAGGTCAAGATGGCGAATGGTGTCACTATAAACGACAACTTCATATCGACCTACGTTGTTGACAAGTCAACCTTTTTATCAAAAATAACTGGCTGGTCTATGAGTTTTATGTCAAAAAAATTAAGAGAAATAGGGATTGGAATTTTGTCTCTTCCATCTCTTGCCTTATATATATAAGCTATATAACTCTTCTTGCAGAATAAAAAAAAAGCAAAAGAAACCCCCAGAAAAAAGGTTGAAACAGTCGGTAGCGTTCCATTCTTTGCTGGCCGCGATAAAACCAACGGCCTAATTTTCATTTTTTTCAATCGTTACGGTATGCATGCATATAAATGCCCATATAAATGCCCATAGTAACAACATCAAACTGATCATATAGACCATACAGCTTTTTTGTAAGATTTTTTTTTTCTTGGTTAAACCACTCGCCGACTTTGGTTGAGGAACGTAATTTTTATTATATAAAAAAGGTGATAAATTTAGTTTCATATAATGTTTCAAGAATGACATAAAATGTAACAAAATAAAATCAATTCTATATGTCTTTATTATTGGTAACTTAATGTATTTACTAAACTATATTAGATCAAATATAAATTTTGTAAAAAGTTACAAATAAAGTATTAAAGTATTTAAATAAATAAAAAAAATTGCATGTTCGTGTATAGAAAAATTAATTATTTTATTGTGATCATATATTTGAATTTAGACTTTATTGGATGTAATAATAGTAAAAATTTACTTTTAGTTATTTATTTTCATCAGGAGAAGGAGTAAAATTTTGTGGAATAATAGAACATTATCTATCATTACTTAATTCATTATAAAAGTAAAGTTTGTAATATAATTTAAAATTATAATTCATATATTATTCTTGTAAAATTTTATTTTAGAATTTAAGGTTATCAACACCATTATCAAGTTACAGAAATTTTATATAATAATTTTATAGTAATTTTTTTTTTCCCTAAGAATGACAAATGATTAAAGATACTAAACTTGAAAATTAAAGTATTTTATTAAATAAGAGGTTCAAAAATAAAGAGTATTTAAAGGTATTAATTGATCTCATAATAGTAAATTAATATGAAAATTTATAACTAATATTATGTAAAGAACTTATTCTTATAATAAATTTTAATTATACTAATAATAATTGATGACAGGATTGCTTTAAGCCGCGGCAAGTTACTGAATTGTGATTCTCACCCGATGCTTTAAGCCATCGAGGGAGGGCTGTTATTGGCTTAGTGAATCAAGAGTTAAAAAAAAAAAAAGATCATAGTTAATCAAGAATAAAAAAAAAAAAAAAAAAGATTATAATTTGCTGCGACTTGGGTAGCCGCCTCATTCTATGAAGAAAAAGCGGAGGGGGTAAGAAAGAGGAAAACACCAGAAGTAGAGCACAACCATGAATTATCAGTTCTTTTTCTGCATAAGCATTGCTCGTTACTTCAGCTCCTCTGTGTCTCACACTAACGCCAAAGTGGAAGTGAATGCAAACCTTTCTGACAATTTTTCTTTTACCCTTTTAATTTTGTTTTTCTCCTGTTACAGAAGACCAATGTGTGTTTTCTTTTTCTTTTTTTTTTTTTTTTTTTTTTTCTTTTTGATACAGCATTTTTATCATTACAAATCTATTGTAATTCATGCACTGAGCCAGGATCTGACAGATGTCAATGCGCCAAAATCATCCATCACTGTGATCAACATTGGTAGGGGTAGTCAGTTATAATGATTCACCCAAAAATTCAAAAACAGAAACAGGCCCAGCTTTACCACCTATGCAGCATTGTCTACTTGAAGTTGCTCTCTATAACAAAGCCAATCAAGCAGCAAGTAGATAAAAACTGTTCAGCCTTGTTTTCCGAGAAGTCCACATAACTTCAATAAAAGAGCAGGAAACTTCTGAAGCTTTCTGGGAAAACAATGATGGTACTGATGAGTGCAGCAAAACCAAATACAACTGTCACCATTTACTGAATTCACTTCACAAATGGCACACCAGAGTGAGTTTGCCGTGCATAGGCCTCATATTGTGACCCAAAGAACTGCCTCAAGAAATACTCTTCATATGGTATTCGCTGTGCAAAGAACCGCCAGACAACAAAGGCAAATGCAGCTGTTGATACAGGATTACACAACATTATCTGAGTGCCAACTGACCAGATGAAGAAACCGCAGTAGCCGGGATGACGGACAAACCTATAAATTCCATGGGTAACCAACTTCTGATGCTCCTCATGATAGATTTTGATGACATGAGTGAAGGCCTGACCAGCTGTTATAATTGCCACTTTCCGAATGATTTCCCCAATTACAACCAGTGCAAGGCCTACATTGCTTACCCACCAAAGTTCCTTCCACCCAGGAAATAGAACAATCTCCACAAAGTACTCGAGTAAAGAAAAGGCCATTGCAAGAAGATAGTTTTTGCTAATCAGCAATGACTTGAGAGTTACATTTGACCTCCCATGGATTGCACATGCTAGAAGGTATTCAGAGCTGTTAAAGAAGATGACTGCTAAAAACATTTGCAATAGCTGTCTGCAGGAAGTGGAACTGAAGATTTCTGTCATATTTATCAAATGAAGTGAGCCAACCCGTGTCTGGACATAAAGATACAGTTCTACAATATGTTGTAATCTAGGCAAATGACTGGGACGAAGAAACTTCCTGTGGGTTACCTGAAACATGAAAATTATCGCAAATCATATTATTAATACTGAAACTTCAATATTCATTTCACCCAAAGGGTGCTTTCAAAATGAAAGACTGTAAAGGCGAAAAATCAAGCAACAGCTTAAGGATTTTGACATAAATTTCCGAGCGCTCAAATGGTCATCTGCTCCACATAAAGTGCCCTCCAACATAGAGTAAGTCTGAATCAAAATGGAGTTCAAAGGAACAGATTTATGGTACAAATTAAAACATTAAGTTGATAAGTCTGACAAGTGATGGAGTTATGCCAAAAACAGATTGATTATCCTCACAAGATGTCATAACAGACAAAGGAACAGAGTGAAGAAATGTTTATCTAAAACAAAATTGGTTTTCTTTTGGTAGCCAAGGATCAAAACAATTAATTTCAACTACAATGCTATCACTTTTTCTTGCTTCTCATAAAAGTAATGTTCATGTGATGGAAATATAGATATAGAATTTCAAGGAGTCGACTTTGAACTTTTCCATTCAAAATGCTAGATGCCTAACCAACCATGAAAGAAGTTCCAGCTGCTGAATCAAATAGTGTATGCTTCACAATATTAATAAAATGATTGGAGAATCAATTTTCAAACAAAATATAAACATTGTTGTCTAAAGTGTACCTATGCTTTATATATGCTGAAAATTCTTAGGTTCGAAAATATTCTGACCCATGCATGGGTTCTTAAAGGAAAACAGAACCATTACCATCCACAGCTTTTCTGAAATCTGGTTGCTTATAAAATCCTATGGTAGGAAATGGCAACTCATGCCTCAATCCAACTATATCCTAGGTTTTTTTTAAGATCTCTCTCATCCATTGCCCTCCTCAAGTTTGCTGCATCATCCCAACTACACCCCTCAGAGTAGAGCTTAAACAATAATGCATAAGCAGCATCATCCTCAGGCAATAACTGCAGTAAGTTCTTAGCAGCCCATTCACCTACCTCCCTATTTCCATATTTTCTACAACCACTAAGCAAGCATCTCAAAATTGCAGGCCAAGGAGGATAGGGCATCATTTCGATGATTTGTTTAGCATCCTCAAGGTATGCATTTCGTGCAAACATATCAACCATGCAGCCATAAATATCAGACTGTGGCACCATTCGGTGTTCCAACTTCATTGAACTAAACAAAAAACATCCTTGATCAACAAGACCCATATGGCCACATGCAGATATAAGTGAGACAAATGTTGCTTGGCTGGGCCATACACTAAGAAACTTCATTTCTTCAAAAGTTTCCATAGCTTCAACAACACAACCATGATGGGCATATGCCATGATCATAGCATTATATATAACAACGTCACGGAATCTAGATGACTCTTCAAAAGCCATCCTCGCACCTTCAATGTCCCCACACTTTGCATAAGCATCTAGTACTGCACTAGCAGCAAATACATGTCTGCCAAATCCCAATTTGCTAATAAATGCATGGACAGATCTGGTTTGCCAATGAGCCGCAATAGCAGCACAACTATTTAAAATGCTGCCAAAAATGTATTCATCAGGTTTCTCACCAGCTTCTATCAGAGATTTGAAAAATGCAATGGCTTCATGACTATAGCCTTGCTGTACCAACGTTGATATCATGTTTCCCCAGGATACCATATCCAGCCCCTCAACTCCATTAAAAACTTCAAAAGAATCATTCAACAGTCCAAATTTAACATAACATTTAATTAACGAACTACAAATACATCCATACAAAGCAAACCCAGACTTAACAACCATGCCATGAACTTGTCTGCTCATTTGTTGTTTTCCAAAAGCATAACAAGTTTCCAAAATGCTTGAAAAAGAAAATTGATTTGCATCAACTCCCGAATGCAATAAATTACAGAAGGTCTGTAATGCTTGTTTTCCACAATAGTTCCAAGTATAACCTGAAATTAGCTCATTCCAAATGATTACATCTTTGGAACCCATGTTGTCAAACACAAGACACGCCTTATCCATTGCCCCACATCTAGAGAACATATATATAACAGAAGGAGTCACCTTGGCTTCATAAAAAAAACCAAGATGTAGTGCAAGGCAGTAAAACTGAAGCCCAAGGTCAACATCATCTATCTCCCCACAATATTGGAGGATCACTGAGAATGTAATGTGGTTAGGGCTTGTGCCAGGAGAAGTCAAATCATAGAACAAACGTACAAGCTCTTTTGGATCCTCAAATTGAGAGAAGCTCCCAAGTACAGTATTCAATGTCACAACATCCCTATCACACATTCTTCCTAACACTTTAAAAGCACAGCCACTTGAGTAATTCTTAAAGTACATATCCATAAGAGCATTCATCACTGAAGTACTGGACTCCATTGCACTTCTCATGATCAATCCATGGAGTTGCCTCCCAAAATTTAAATCAGCAAGAAGTGAGCAACCTTGGCAGGCACTAATGAAAGTATATCTGTCCATTGATACTCCTTTACATCGCATTAAAGACACTAAACTCATAGCTTCGAAGCCATATCCACATTGTACATATCCTCCAATCATAGCATTCCAACGACCAGTATCTCTATCATCCATGCACTTAAAGATGACCTCTGCTGCTTTGATATTACCCAACTTAGCATAAAATGTCAAAATTGAACAACCAACATGTCGATTCCTTTCAATCCCCATTTTCAGAGCACAACAATGAACACACAAACCAAACACACTTGATCTTATATTGGCACATGCCTTCATGGCACTACCAATGGCAAACTCATTTGACATTAACCCAGTTCTTATCATCTCCAAGTAAATCTCCAAACTTAATTCAAGTTTGCCGCATTGAGTTGCGCCTGAGATGAGCAAAGTCCAAGAAACAGCATTTCTTTGAGGCATTTCATCAAATACCTTAAATGCATCGTCCAAAGCACCAGTTTTTGCATATGCTTTGATCAAATTATTTTGAATAAAAATCTCACCACCAAATCCCACTTTGAAAATACATGCATGGATTTGGGCACTGAGAATTGGAGAAAACATATTCTCTGAGAAAGAAAGTGCTGCAGCAAGTGTAGATGTGTCTTTTCCCAATAAGAAATTAGTGAATGACATTCCTGTGGATCTATAAAGTTGGCATTGGTTCTTGAAGATTACATTAGAGCTGAAAGGTTTCTGAAAAACCAAATGCAGAGATTTCTGATTTGATGTAAATGAATATTCCAAGCCTCTCATAAATCTCATCTTGAACACAGGATAGCAGAACCTTCATCCCTGTTTTGCAGGTCTCTATGTTCTCAGTAGGATGCCTAACCAGTTTTGGACACTAAGCCTCTACCATTACTTAGTATAGCGTGGATGTGGACAAATTTAAAGAAATGAGTGAGGAGAGTTGTCAAGAAGAAATTTTTGAGCAAAAAAATGAGATATTTTCCATTGAACAAAAAGGCCATTCGAACAGAGCCACCACTCACCATGCAGAGCACATCATAAGTATTGAACTTCAACTTTCCCATCACACACAAAGTGCTTTAAATATGGCATTTTCTGCGAGGGAGGAGAGACACAGAAAGCATGGCTTAGGAATTCTGTGCATAAACTGTCAGGAGTTAGGATAATAAAAAGCTTACAAACAACAGATCACCTCAATAATAGTATAAGAATCATATAGTCAAGGTCACTTATTGAGAACAAGTTTTTCTTCTCCATGGGACACTTCGATAAATTTTATTCTTGTAAAAGTAAGAAGCAGGCAGTATTTGGGGTATATCTTTGTTGGATAATTCATATTTCAACCATATAAATATGTCGACATAAGCACACACAGAGAGTAGGGTAAATTTTGAAACATATAGTTGATACATAAATTTAGCAAAGATGAAATGGGAAATCTGAGGCTTCAAAACTTTGGAAGTGTATGCACAACTGAAAACCAGGCAGCCCAAATTTCCGAGATGGCTTGATTTGCCTCATGTCGTTCACATCAGTATTTAGGCCCTAGAATTCGGATCCATTATGATTTCACACAAAATCAGCAGGATGGCACCCAAAAAGATCTGTGTTTTACCAGCACCGAATTTCACTTTACAAAGCCAAGTTTACAAAATCAAAGATCGTTTATGAATGTATTAATGTCATTAAATACAGTCAATCCAGAAAACGAAGCCCATTTAAGCTTGAGTTCATATTGATGAAGGCTAAAAATGCAAGATGAAAATGAACAACTAAAGAACCAACACAAATCCAAAGTGTACCGAAATACGAAAATATGAACTCAAGCGAGAAGTTTGAACACTTTAGGTAGCACATCGAGAGTTTCCAAAAAACGAGGCGAAGCTCACAAAATAAGCATCCAAATATCATACTAACAAATCACCGAAACATATCCTTAAAACCTGAAAAGAAAAAAGAAAAAAAAAAACGGAGGTGGGGGGGGGGAATTCCAGCCAGGAATCATGATCATGATGATCTCCAAATCCCAAACTTGAAGCTCTCATAAAATTCCAAACTAACTAAATGGGGGGAATTGGACCAACGATGGTTTCAAGACGATTAAAAGCAAAGGTGCCAATATATATGTATATCTATATACAGAGAGAGAGAGAGAGAGAGAGAGAGAGAGAGAGAGATCAAAAGCAAAGACGTACCATATATAAGCAGAGGGGGGAGGTGGGGGGCGGCGTACTACTTGAGATGACAATCGCTGCTGCTGCTGCTGCTTGACTTGCACTGACAATGGCTAGGTGGGGGGGGGGGGGAAGAAGAAGAAGGGTTTCCAAACTTGGACGCTTCTGCTATCTTTGATGAATGAAAGGAAAGCGAGAGGCGAGCGTCGAAACGAGACACATGACCTCGCTTTTTTTTTTTTTTTTTTTTTGGGTTTTGGGGTGGGGGTGTGTTTCTACTTTTCAGCCGCCGGACAATTAATTTGTTGACGAGTCGTTATGTCACGTTTGATGGTGTAAAATTTTTTTTCTTAAAATAAAAATTTTCCTTTTCTTGAATAAAAGAGAGAATATTAGAAAATATTTTTTTTTTTAAGAAGAAAAAAATAATGGTGATCTAAATGACTCTTGTCTCTCTCTCTCCCTCTTGAAAATTTCAACTAAAACTCCCTACTCCTCCTTAGAATTTTGCAATTCTCTCCAGTGTCTAACTTGATTCGAGACAATCAACGTTGGTTGTCCTCTCTTTACTCTTTTGGCTGCTTCTTCCTCATCCCCTCTTCCCCCCACCCCCCCCCCCCAATGTCATCGCCCAAAAGTTCAATTCTGGCATATGGTGGGTTATGTTTTTTACTCATTCATTTGGGTCGTTCAAAAGCCACGGCGGTAAACCAATTCGTTGCAGATGGATGTGGGGAAGTAACTTGACTGTGTACTTCTTACTAAACCGATAGAAACCTATGTAGAAGAGATTTTGACCATGTCCCAATTACCAAATAAATTTTTCACTTAAAATAAAATCTAATCTTGTGCCTCCATGAAGCATAATGAATGTTTGTTTTCATCGTCGATGTTCAATCGGTAGGTTTTTTGCGTAAAGGATTTTCCTTTCGTCATCTTTTGAACGTATAAAAGAAGTGATTAAATCACACACGAGGTAGATCGAAAGATTAAAGAAAGAAATCGATAGCTTAAGGGAAAGTGAAAAATTGGATACGCACGTTGAAAACTTCTAACTTGCATGTAAGATATATTCCATTGTACATGTTAGATATTTCTAATTGGTATGCTGTCTTCCACCATTATCGTGTAAAACCAAAGTTTTTGTTTACGAATTGGGTTATCAAATCGCTCAAACCCACCTTAACATGAAAATGCCCAATATTATGATTGATGAGTTCACTCGTGATCACATAAATTTGGAGACATTGG
The DNA here is from genome assembly GCA_021533255.1 of Ceriops tagal. Lineage (NCBI taxonomy): Eukaryota > Viridiplantae > Streptophyta > Magnoliopsida > Malpighiales > Rhizophoraceae > Ceriops > Ceriops tagal. The sequence continues at coordinate 5,117,373 of CM038610.1, read as the reverse complement.
TTAGACAAAATATAAATGATATGTTTTGATAACAAGTTGTCCCCTAACTTATTTAAGAATCACATTAATTGTGAATGATAAGTTATGTTATTTACTTAATTTAATTTATTTGATTTTTTAAGTTACTCAAGATCAAATAAGTTAAATAGAATCCTAACTCAATAGCAAATCTTCTTACAAAAATTTTTTAATTAATAACGAGGTTATTAATTTGAATAAAATAATAAGAGTAATCAAAATCAGGATGAAAGATCTAATCCATTTTGGTATGTATGTATTAAATTAATACTCTATCTTTATATGATTTTTGTTAATAAAATAAAAAGAAAAATAATTTGTCTCTCGTTGGATGCTGATAAGTTTACAAAAGCCAAATTTCTTGAACTAGTATACTGATTTGAGAATTATTCTCTCATAAGGCAAAGTATATCTGCTTAAGTATCTTTAATGTTTTCATGTCACTTTTCCCCATTAAAAACATTAAAATAAAGTTTAGGAGACTTAACAAGATCATAAGGATGATAACAAATTAATAGCATGTATGATGCTAATTAGTTTGCTCCTTAAATTTTGATGGCAATATAAGATTATGAATACCAATATCATCATTGTGCATTTCAAGGAGTTGAATAGTATACATGGTAAGGCTAAAAGGCACAAGATAAAAAAAAGTTCTTTACTGAATAATAAGTGTTATAAAGATGATTGGTTAATCAAAAAATTAATCTAATTAGGCTTTGTCATAAATCATAATTTAAATGTTAATTTTTCTCATGAGCTTTACTTTAGAGCTTATTATCAACTTGAGATAAACCTCTGTATTAAAGGATACATTCATTAATTAAACTATTAAATATACGAAGGATACCTTAAATTAGAACAAATAAGCCCATCGTAAATAATGTTGAATTTAAAGGTATTAAAAGGATAATAATTGTGATACATGGCATTTAAAAAGAAATTGTCAGGTTTCTTGTTACCTTAAAGAAGTTTCATTTTAGGAATCTAAGATAAGTAAATCTTTGAAAAAAGATGTGTTCTTAAAGTATACGATAAGAAATCTAAATTAGATTATTATTGTCATTTATATGAAATTATTTAGTCATATCAATAAAACAAGGATCACTAAGTTTCATTAAGATGATTACTTGGATTCATTTGATTATGAATCATATAACATGCATTTTATTTGGTAAAATGACTAAATCACCTTTTACATAAAAGGGAGAATGAGTAAATGAATCAATTAGACTAATACATTGAGATGTGTGTTGTTTAATAGTTATTCATGACAAAGGAGGTTTTTCATATTTCATCTAACAAATCATATTAGATATGATAAAAATATTTAAAGAAATACAAGTCTTAATTGTTTGAAAAGTTTATAGAATTTAAGAATTAAATTACCTGGCTTAGATAGAGATAAAGAATACTTAAATTAAGTTTGATGATTATTTTGAAAAAAATGAATTTTTTTATTACAAACTCTTCTTAAAATTTTATGAAATTTGAGACAGGAAAAATATTATTTAGTTTATGATAAGTCTTACAATTTTAAATATTTTCTTTGAAACTATATCATACCAATTTCTACTCACCTTATAAAAGGTTTCATCCAAATCAATTTATAGATTTCATATGCTATATGAAATGGCAAAAGGTACATGTTGTCATATTTGAAAATTTATAAATATAATACTTATGTAAAGTATTTTTTATTTGATTAATTTAAAATTAGATAAAATAAATTTATCATTTTTGGGATATTTATAAACAATTGATGAATATTGTTTTTAACATATAGTCATGAAAGAAGTTTATCTCAAAGACCATCATCTTTCTAAAAAGAGAATTTATTCTTTAAAGGAATAGTGGAAGCTAGGTAGAACTAAAAAAGATTTAAAACTCATAATATGACTTCTAAATGGAACTTAAGTCTATGGTTCTTGTACTAGATTGTCACCTAAAACTTAATAATATAAGAAGTTCAATATGTTTAGTGGAATACACCATACTATACAAAGAAATGAGTTTCTCTTGAAAGAATGAGATAATATACTACTCATTAATGATAAGTCTACTAGTTATAAGAAAACAATGTGTAACATTGGTTCCTATAAATGGTTCAAGATTGTGAAATCTAAAATGAACTTATATACATCAAATAACTATAAACTTGGTTAATTGTAAATGTAAAATGTAAAATAATTCACCTAAAGGTATCAAATCTATTAAGTGTAAATGCACCTTTAAAAGAAAGATGAACATAGATGACTATGAAAGTAATTAAGGTTACTGATGAGTGAGAATTTATTATATTTATTTTTTTTATATTTAGTTTTTTTTTCTAATAATTTTTATACATTTAAACTAATTAAAATATGTTTTATGACTTAGGTATATTTTAAGAAAGTTTTGCACATATAAGCTTTTAGAGAAAAAAAAAGCATTTTATTATTTTAATCTTTGTTACTTGTTTAAGGTTTTTCATTAATTTAAAAGTTTGTATTGAAAAAGTGATTTTTAGTGAAGTTGTATTAGATATTTCAAATTTTTTATATTAATTTCAAGAGTCTAAATCTAAGTTTGTTTGGACTTTGAGACATTATTTCAAAGATAAGGTAGAAAACTAAAGTATAGTCTTAATTAGAATAAGATTCCTATTTGAGTGTTACATACTTAAAATGGATATAACATAAGTTTTAGATGTTTAAATTAGGTAATTTAAAAGTCTAAATTGAAGTACACATTCAGCTTTACAATTGTTATAAAAAGACTCAAGTGTAATTGGTTGATTGAATGGTTCAAAAAAAAAAGAGAGTAGAGAAATCACTATAAAATCTATTATGAGTTAGATTGAATCAATCTTGATTTTTAGCTTATAGTTTAGGCTATAGACCATTGTTTTGGGCAATAATTAATATGTTTAAAAGTTGGAGAGAAAGTATAGTCCTTGCACTTGAAGTTTATTTAGTTAATTGAGGATGACATATGCAACTACATAATACGACTAATATATGTATTTTTACTCTGCACTTTTAATTACATCATTGATTGATTTATGTAAGACATGTTGACTAAAGATGGTTATTAGATGGTGCTATTACATTGCTATATAAAGAATTTAAACTACAATTTGAAGTTTCCTCTTATTTTTCAAGTTTATATTGCAAGACTTGGTGTCAATTTTGGAAGTTGATTTGTTTAACTTATGTTCAAGTGTCAAATTTGTTTAAATTTAGTGTTTCAATATGTTCATGCAAAAAAATTTGATTGTATTTTAAATTTGAATGTGAATGTTTTTTTTTTCTTCTAATAAGCAATCTTGTATGTTTAAAAGACTAATAATCTTTTACTTACCCAAAAAGCTATCTTCAAGCATAACTCTTAAGTTGAAATTGTAATGATTTATAATTTTGAATGCTTCATTTATAAAGTTATTAATCAATGAAAAAGGTATAATAGCCATTAATTACTTAACTTTTTCTTAATTTTCATTTTCACTTGTTAAATATTTTGATGTTTAGTGTTTTTAATTTATAAGTTCCAACATTTGGTGTTAAAACAATAAGATCCTATAGAGACTTTTACTTTAAGTTTATGAAAAAATAATTGAGAGAAAACACTTAAGTGTATTTTTCAAACAATTAACCTCTACTTACAAAATAACTTCCTAAACTTTACACCTCTTCCTCCTCCTAAATTCACTAGTGATAATGACACTTAATGGACTATCATAATAAAGATGTATCTCTAAACCTTTAATCTTTGGGAAGTGACAAAAAGAGGTTTACAACCAACTTCTTTATTAACAAATCCTACCTTGACTTAAATAAGGAATCACACTAAACAAGTTTCAAAGCATTACAAAACTTTGACATACATACACTTAGCAATAATTGAAACAATCTTTAATAGGATTATGGCGCATAAGATAGCTAAATATGTTTAGACTAGATTGAAAGAGCACACTAATAGTAAAAAAAAAAAAAATATGCAACTACTTAACCTAAGAAGAAAGTCAGAGCTTAAAGAATCTAAAACTTTAAAAGAATATAATGACATATGACTTAAATTTATGAACTAGATTAGGATTCTTAGTAAAGATTTTGCTAATAAAAATGAATTTCAAAAGGTTTTGGTGAGCATTTCAAGGTTTGATTCCAAAATTTCCTTTTTAAAGGACTTCAAGAACTTGAATACAATCATAATTATTGAATTAATGAATGTCACTTAGGCTCAAAAGCATAAGAGCATTCTAAGACATAAGGAGTCAACCAAAAGTGATTCTGAAGCTAAGCTAAACTAGAAAAAGAAGCAATAAGAAAATCAAGACAAAAAGAGTGGTAAAACTAGCAAAATTGTAAAAGAAAAAAAGACATTTCCCTTCTCTAAATACTACAAAAGAATAAACTATTTGGCAAAGAATTTCTAAAGCAAACAAGATTTGATTTATAAAATTTGCAATAAAAAAGGCTATCATAAGAAAATTTGTAAAAGGAGAAACAATCCTTAGTATAACAAAACTAGTAATAGGCTAAGCTAATAGATGATAAACAATAGTAACCTAAATAATAGCTCTTTGTTGCAACTTGCAACATAACCAATAAAATCAATGACATATGAATTTTTAATAATACCACATGCCACCAAATCCTAGTTTTTTCAAAGCCCTTGATAAGTCCTATAAATCAAGAATACATATTAGAAATAAAAACTTTATTCTAGCAAAAGGAAACAAAATTATAAAAATTTAGTTAGAATCAAGTACAAAACTAATATGTAATGTTTTATATGTGCTTGACATAGCATTGGCCAATTGCTAGAGAAAGAATTTTGTTTAGTATTTAGAAACGAGTCTTATGTGATATTTGATAGTTTTGGAATGACCTTTATTATTATGCTCATGAAAGGCAAAACCTTTCATCTAAACTTAATGCAATCTTAAAATTGTGTTTTGGTTATCCCATCTAATGATTATATCTTGTAGCATAAAAGATTTGGATACTTTAATTATGTTGGTTTGCTAAACTTGAAAAAAAAGAAGCTTGTCCTTGATATTATAAAAATTACAAAATTTATTAACCCTTGTGAAAGATGTTATCTTGGTAGGCAAGTTAGGTTTCCATTCAATACTTATCAAACCTAAAGAGCATAAAAGTAGCTTTAACTTGTATACTTAGAATTATGTGGTCCTATAAGTATTGAATTCCATAATGGCAACAAGTATTTTATTATCTTCACAGATAATTTCATAAGATTTTGTAAAGTGTTCTCTCTCAAGTTCAAGTCTAAAGTTTTTAATGTATTTATAAAATTTAAAAATTAGATTGAGGTGCAATCTACCTCTAAAATCAAGACACTTAGTATAGATAATAAAGTTGAGTATGTCTCTGAAGCCTTTAAGCAAATTTGTTTTATAGTTGGTGTTCAGCAATTCATCGCACCAAATAATACTTAGCAATATGGAAAGAGTGAAAGAAAAAAAATGTAATTATTAATGAGATGTATAATGTTTATTACATAGAAGAAAATCCCTAAAAGATTTTAGGTAAAAGTTGTTACAACTTTAATATACCTCCTTAACATATTACCAACAAATGCTTTATCAAATAAAATACCATATAAGGCATAGTTTTAGGTCAAACCCTTAGTGAGTTATTGAAATTCCCGACTTTTCCCTAGGATCTACTAGTTTGTGATACTGAGAGGGGGGTGAATCAGTATCACCACAATTCGCAATTCGCAGGTAAGTGAACAACTTCACTTCTTCTTAAAAGCGAACTCTTTCTCAGACTCGACTAAGGTAGATCTATTGCTACCTACTAATCACAATAGTCCCCAAAGTCACCTTTCAGACACCTTGCCTAATAGAAAATACGGATGTTCTTGTTTAGGTCTTCATTAGGTTATGGGTTGGCTAATATTTTAGCTGTGTTCACAACTCAATTCAAAACACAGAACGTAAAGCAAATTAAGGACACACAAGATTTACGTGGTTCCGTCAATGTGACGTACATCCACGGTGGTAGGGACTCTCCCTCTACCAAGACTATCCACTATACTTATGAATACAGGTTACAATGGATGTCTTTAATTCTCTGCTCCTTTCATTATTGTAATTACTAAGCAAGTACAATATAAAGAGTGTCATTTACTATGTCTACCCTTCTTCTAACTTATCTTGCCTCTGTTGAATTGAAAGGCTGCTCTACTACTGCTTAGAAGTTCACCGCAACGCTCTCTAACCTCTCTTGAATAATTCTGGAAATATGTTGAGTTCAATGCTTCGCCGAATTCCTTTTCTACGTTGTCTCATACAATTCCTGCTTTCACGTTTCACTGTTTCCCCCGTCTCCTTGTCTCACAACTTTACTGTTTTACGGCCTGCCCTCACCTGTCCGTTTCACACCTCCTTTGGCCGTATCAGATTTTCTGCCTTTACTGCCAGTCACTATTCATCAACCGTCGGGTTTCTCTCTTTTTCTGCCGGTGGTGAGTTTCTCTTCGTCCGTTTCACGGTTCTTTCTTTGTCGTGTCGTTCGTTTGTCTCACGTCATCGCAGATCTGTTGTCTGCTCTTTCGGTGGTGTCTCTCTCTTCGTTCGTCTCTCTCTGTCTCACCGGATTTCTCTCTTTTACCACCGGATTTCTCTCTCTCCCGCTTCTCATCGACTCCTTTGGTCTGGCTATCGAGTTTCTCTCTCTTCCAACGACTGTGTTTTCTCTCTCTTGTGTTTTGGCCAACGATCTCTTTTTTCGTTCAGCCCAGTCGTCGACCGTCTCTCTCTCAACGGTTGTTTTTTGTTCAACCCTATCGTCTCCTCTTTCTCTCTCCTTCCGTCGGGTTTCTTCTTTGTTGCCATCAGTATATCTTCGTTCAGCCCCTAATTTTTTCACTCGATGCTACTATTCACAATGGCTGCACTATTCACTCGACGGCTACTCTTTTCTTTTGTAGGTGGTGTTCTTCTGTGTAGGGTTTGGTGTTTTGCCGTGTATTCAATTGTGTTGGCCTTCCCTCTTATGTTTTGCCGTGTATTCAATTGTATTGGCCTTACCCTAGTTTTGTCTTCTAAAGCCTTTATATACTCTCTTCCATGAAATCTTAATAGGGCTTACTTGTGGCAAATTTACTGTCTTGCCCTTACGCGATAGATTTACATTCTTGCCCTTACGTAACGGATTTACTTTCATGTCCTTCCATGTGACTTTACTTTCTTACACACTTAAACCTAATTGACAACAATTACAACCCATAGGCTATGGGAACAACAGTCATCTTAAAGTGTTTGGGAGATTTTGTTATACTCATGTATTTGATAAGTAGAGATACAAACTTTATTAGAGAGCTTTTCTTGCAATCTTTATTGGTTATACTAATACTATCAATAATTATAGAATCTACAATATGCATATTAAAAAAGTCATTGTTAGCATAAATTTAAAATTCAATAATTAAAAAATGTAAAACTAGACAAGTCTTGAATTGAGTAGCCTTAAGCTCAACCCAAACAAGTTTACATACTAAGAACAATGATTTTGACTCCTTAAAAGGAGAATTTAGTGAATATGTTCTAATAAGAGGAACAAAAGTATATGAAAGATGTCATGTATTTGTCCTAGAACCTACTAACTTTGAGCAAGCTTTTAAGGTTCCTAGCTAGAGGAAAGCAATCAAAGAAGAACCAAACCTAGAGCCTAGTTACAAAACCAAAAAATAAGTGAGTGATTTGGAATAAAGTGAATTTTCAAAACTAAATTCAATAGAAATGACTTAATTAATAAATTCAAAGTCAGATTGATAGTTAAAGCATACTCATAGCATAATAAACTTCATTATTTTGAGATCTTTGCTTTAGTAGCTAGGTTAGACATTGTTAAGTTTTTTATTACCATTGCTACATAAAAGGGTTGGGAAGTGCATTTGAATGGTTTTTTATAGAAAAAGATTCACATTGAGCAACCTAAAGATTTTGCGAAAAAAAAAGTAAAGAAAATAATGTTTAAAAACTCAAAAAAAGCTTACATGGTTTAAAATAAGCAGCGAAGATCTAGTATAGTAAGATAAATGAGTACTTTAACTTGGTTTCTATATAAGCAAAATAGAAATCGCACTCTATATCAAAGGGCAAGGAGATCAAAAACTTTATGTTTCTTTTTATGTTAATGCTTTATTAATTATTGGGAGCTACATTAGAATGGTTCCACAATTTAAAGATGAAATTTAAAAAAAAAAACAAAAATTGAAATGCCAAATCTTTGTAACATGACTTACTTCCTTGGATTGGAGATTCAACAATCCAAACAAGGAATCTTTATAAGTCAAACCAAGTATGCTAAGGGAATTCTACAAAAATTTCAAATGACAATGCGAATCCTTTAGTACTCCTTTAACAGTAAGTGAAAGACTTCAAAAGGAAAATGGAGCTAAAGAAACTAATGCTACCAAATATAGAAGCATCGTAGACTGTCTATTGTACCTCACAGTTTCTAGACTAGGCATTATGCATGTTGCAAATCTGTTATCTAGATTTATGCACTCTACTATCGATATTTATCTCAAGGCAGTCAAGAAGGTTTTGAGGTACATTCAAGGCACAGTTGGACTTGTAATCATGTAGAAGAGATGCAAACATATGAATTTGATAGGATATTTAGACAATAACTAGGCAAGTTCTCTTGAAAACATGAAAAGCACATCTAGCTATGTGTTCATGCTGGGATTTGGTGCATTTTGTAGGAATTCTAAGAAGGAAACTAAAGTCACTCAATCAACAGTAGAAGTTGAGTATATTGCAATAACTTCAACTATAAATCAAGCTATTTGGAGTAGAAAACTTTTATCAAATCTAAGAAAATGAGCAAATTGATGCAATTTCTATTTATGGTGACAACTAAGCAACCATTGCTATCTCAAGAGATCTAGTTTTACATAGGAGAACCAAATATTTGAAAATCAAATTGCCTTTTATTAGAGAAGCATAAGAGAACCAAGAAGTGAACCTGGACTATTGCACTTCTGAGAAACAACGTGCAGACATTCTAAAAAGAGGCTTTCAAAGTCTAGATTTTAAGCTTTTAGAAAAGTTCTAGGAATGCAATGGCATTGCACCAAGGAGGAGTGAAGATGGTCGCTGCATGGTGCCACTGCATTGCTTCCTAAAGAGCTGCAACTTCAGTTTGAAGTTCCCTACTATTTTTCAAGTTTCTGTTGCAAGACTTGGCGCCACATTTGGAAGTTGATTTGTTTACATGGTGTCAGTTTTGTTTAAATTTAGTGTTTCAATATGTCCATGCAAAACATTTCGGCTGTATCTTGAATAGTGTTTCAATCGTTACAGTTATGTGTAATTTTAGGTTTCCTAACGTGTCTTTTGTCCTTCGCTTTCCTCTTGTTTCTTGATTTTGTTAATCGGCTTTCTCTTTAATCCTAATTAGTAATAGGTCTGTGAGACGTGGGTGCATGTTTGTTTTATGTCTTAAAAAAGTATATTTTTATTTCTATTTTATTATAAAAAATTTAAATTTTGAGTTTTACTTATATAAGAGAAAAAATATTTTTTTTCTCCATAAAAAAAAAAAAACTAAGAAGTAGTTTGCTTTCCTCTTTTTTTTTTGTACAATCTTTTTTTATTTTCATTAATTATATATACGTCTATCTTACATTAATTTTAAATGCATATAGATAATCAGTAGAATAAATTAAGTAAATAAAAATACATATTAAATTATAATTAAGTAATTTAAATTTTTAACTATAACTATTATTATTATAGGTAATAGAAGAATATTATAAAAAAAACATATTTATTAATATTTATAAAAATCTAAATAAAATTTTGTAAAATTTTAAATTAATGTGAAATATTGTTGAGCTAAATTGAATAATTAAAAAATATCAATTTTATATTTATTTAATTATATAAAATTGTTAATAATATTAATTAATATGAATAAAAATAAAATTAAGAAAACGTACCAGAAAAGGCAGCCACATCCATTATCCCAATTAGAGGTACCGACAATTCTCTTTAACAGGGAAGGACATCTGAACCCTTTCGCTCGTTCCACCGTCGCAAACCAACCAGACAAAGTCGGCCACAACCGTTATACCATTTGGGGGTACTGATAAATTTTTTTAACAGGGAAGGGGACATCTGAACCTTTTAGATTACCATAGAGCAGGGCACACCGACACTCGATGGGCTAGAAGAAGGACCCCCCCAAGACTAGTTGGTCTTGAAACCAGAGCCAGTTGGTTTAAGGGGGCTGATGATGGTTGGCAGAATACTAAGACGCACAATACACTCTTAAAAAAAAAAAAAAAATTATCATGACGTATTGTTGAAATGCAGAAAAACCCAATCACCACTTGCTAAACCTTTGATGGGGCAATGAATCATCATCATACGTTAAAGGAGCTTTGGCGAAATCTCAAGGGGACAAAAACATATAAATCCGTATCTGATCAGTGGTCATGTCATATTTAGGGTAACGAGCCATTCTCACATACATACAGAAGTATCCAACACAAATAATTCGCTGCATCTCTAGTCATCTATGTCACCAAAATGGTCGTGGGAAACATCTTCTCATCTCCTATTTTCCTTCTAAACAGCTTACACAAAATTTGGCCCTAACCCAATATTCTCTTTAGCAAAATAGTAGATGGGAGCAGAGAACACATCTAATAGACTGGTTACTAATTATATATTGCAAAAGGACAAGCTTTTGTCTACACCTTGTGAGATCTCCTTTTCTTCCTTGTCTTCTTGCACTCAACTTTCTCTGCTGTTTGGGACCTGAAAAATAAATTATACTCAGCCCATCTAAATAAAGGAAACAAGACTGTGAACAAACCATAACACTGTCAAGGCATTATAGGCAACATCCCTAAGACATAAGTCAGAATAGAAATGTTCTTCACACCTATAAATGTATTCATAAGCTATTTAGCCCATGCAGAGATGCACGATATTCAAGGAAGAGTATATGTCTTCATATTTTAGATAAAATAAAGCCCATGATCTTAAGGAATAGTTTCTAATTTCCTTTATTGCTCAGAAAATGACCAAAAAAAAAAAAAAATTACTAATTTCTTTGTAGTCATATCATTGGAGATCCATCCCACATAAAATGTGGTAGAAATTCATGTCATGGATCAAATCTTTCTGGTTCTGTTATCAACAAATTTTTAACACCCAAAAAAATTTACACTAGGATATTTTCTACACATTTTTAGCACAAGTTACTCTAGAACTTACCCGTGTCAAAGGTGCTTATTGTTTCTACTAGAGTAAGTAGCTTCAATTCACTTTCTATCTTTTTATAGTAACATCACTAATTAATTCACCCAATGTTTTCTTTCGATGCATAACCATAGTTTTGTCAGGGAGTTTCACTAGCATTTTCCGTTCTTTCTACCCTACTATGATATTATTGAATATATCCACCTGATACTTATCAAAACACATCAACCAATACCAAACTAATCTTATGGCACAAAAAACAAAGGGAAGCCATCTAGCTGGGTTTTTTTATTTTTCAGTTTTCCTTTGAAGGACAAGTAGGATTTTACTTCTCCAAGATTTCTAAACAAAAATTTCATGAGAAACAGAAACAGAAAATACTACACATACATAATTGATATCGGTGCAACACATACAATCAATAAAACAATGGTGACTCACTTTTTGGTTTGATCCAAAACCCCTGCAGCCCAGCATGCAGCATGAAGGCACATTTTCCTAACCTGTCAGCAAGTATACACCCAGATTAGGCCATTACATGATCAAAACAAACAACTTGGGAAAATTACAACCTAGAACAACAAGACTAAGCAATCTCATGATGGGCTCGTGCTGTTATCTCAACTTTGTTACTTTAAGAGATTGTTCTAATTTTCAATGAATCATCTGGTTAGTAATAATTATATATATGTTACTCCCACATTTTTAGCTATCAGAATCCCTCCTGGTTCAGACAGTTTCTTGCCTTTGTACTTTTCCTGTCTAGACATTGATCTTTGGATTCCAATTACCAAACCTTTGTATCACCAAATAAAGTACAAAAAAAAGTTGCTTCATGATGCAAGAGCATTCATCATAATTATCTACTACCTAGTTATTTTATTATCCTTCAATTATTACTTATGAGTTCTAATGAGTGGTCATATGACTAGCATGGAACTATTTTTTGTTAGGTTGGATGGCTGAGATTAGTTAGGGTTTTATGTGACAATGGTTGAGTTTTTAGTGTCCCTACATCAAACCTGACATCAGAGCCCAACAAATCCTACAATTCTGTTAAGAGTCACTAACCATTGTTGGGTGCGGCAGAGTTGTGGCAAATGAAATGCAGGCGAGTAAACTGAATTGGCTGATTTGCAGCATATGATTGAAAATTTGTTGCAAATTGTTCAAGCCCAAATGGAGAATCTGAAAGGCAAACACAATGTCCTACACATGGTAGAAGGTAGTCTTGAGGACAAAATGGATCTTGGAGGCTTTGACAACTCCTTTCATTGTGCTTGATCCATCAATTCTGTGACAAGAGATGGGTTGAAGGCAAAGTTGACCCATGCTCTTGACCTAAATGGCGATGGAATCAAGGTAGTTGTTGATTTCCATGGTAAGATGCATGTCAGGAAGCTAAATTGAAGAACTTGTTTGAGTCAAAGGCAATGATAGAGAATTGAAAGGTGTTATTTCTTCAGCTTCAGATGAAGAGCCATATTGTTCAATGATGGAAGAGAATTGAAGAACAATGTGGATGACAAGCCAAGGCAAAAATCAACACTTGAAAGCACATGATGGCAAGGTTACAAAAGCAATTTTTACCTGCTGATTATAGAATGAAGTTATATGAGAAATTCCATTCATTGAGTAACAAGGTATGTCTTTTCAGTAGTGTATTACAGCCTTCAATAATTTGTCCATCAAAGTTGATTTAAATGATACCAATGACCAAATGGCTGCTTGTTATTTTGTTGGTTCGAATAAATTTATAAGAGATGAGATAGAAGTTTCTTTGATCTTGGTAATGCCCAACAATATGATAATAATGGCTGATAAGTGAGTTCTACGCTACAGAGCTAGAAGATCCATTTTTAGCAGTATAAACATAAAAGTGATCCTAAACTTTCTGAATTTTTGCAATGTAGTCCTCTACTTTTTGAATTTTTTATTTTAGTTCTAAATGTTTGTATTTCATTTCAATTTAGGATAATTTTAGACAAAAAATGATCAAACTATTAACTCTATACATTGACCAAATAAAATATGGATAAATTAATAGAAATATGCACATTTGGCATATTTAAATTTTCAAAAATCAATACTATATCTTTAGAGATTTTTTTACTTAAGTCCTAAACCTTCAGAAATTTTTTAATTCCATATGGTCAATGTTCAAAATTAATGACTTTACCGTTTTTCATCCAAAATTGTCCTAAATTGAAATGAAATACAAATGTTGAGAACTGAAATAAAAAACTTCAAACATATAGAACTAAATTGCAAAAAATTGAAAAAGTTTAGGACTAATTTTCTACTTATCCCTATTTCTGGCAAATCAGATGACAATTCACAAGGCTGCAACAGCAGAAATCAAGGTTTTTGGAGCTGCCTATAATACCAAGGATAGAATTGGGAAATGTTGCCCACCAAGCTGGAAAGGGTAGAATTGTGGTACAGTATGGCATTAATTGGTTTTGTAAGTAGTGACACCAAAAGTGAATGATAGTTATTTTCAAATACAAAGACCAACAGAAATGAACTGACAACAAATTGGCCCAAGAATAGTACAACTAGCAAAAATGCATGCACATACTTGGGCAACATATTTCCAATAACAGGTGCAGGAACTCATCCTACTAATAGATGAAAGTTTTATCATTGAAATTTCAACTGAAAGGAGAAAGACACATAACACATTCATCAAGACCCCATAGTGATATGAAAAGAATATTAGAAATGAACTATTCAAAGTGAGGCATACCTCCAACTTGTCTTCTTTAGCCCGATGATTTGGTGGGAGCATACGAAATTCATCTGTTAAACGGATGCATTCACCAACATTTTCAGGCGATACAAAGTCCAATGCTACCTTGATGCATGACTGCAAATAGGGAAACATAACCATATGAGTTCTTCATTGCTTGCAACATGAATATATAAGAAGAAAATTCATAGTTACATTTGCATCATATTGATAAATGTAGGCATCAATTTTATCTAGCTAGGCCTTAAAATAGAACAATAAAGAAACAGATTCCTTGACAACAAAGGGAACAAGATGCTACATAAAGTCCAGATTTGAATCTTGAATGAAAAATTACAAAAATTTCATTCTTATGTGTGTTTGCGAAAAATATGTTCTTTTGCCATGCATTCTCATTTTGATTGGCAAAAGTTGAGGGTCATTGCTCGCATATAATTTCATTGCATCATTTAAGTTTGTTGGATTTTGGGTACCTGTGGAAGCAAAACAGGTTATTTTCCAGTTATCATTTGAAGAAGCAAAGTTCTTTGGTCATGCATTCACATTTTGAATGAAAATAAGAGTTATTAACAATGAATGATTGCATAAATCACAGTCCGCTTAGAACTGCAACACCAATTTCAAAATGCACCAGGATATTTCCAGAACCTGTATAAACCAGGAAAGCAAAATATATGCAAAACATCTAGAATGCTTCATTGAACAATATTTTAACTTTCTTTTATAGAGTAGTCAATACCAAGTGCATATGCACCTGAAATTCATGCAAAATGAATTTATACAACACAAAACTAACACTACTTTATACATATATGGACTAAACAAATGGTTTACAAAAAGGATTTTATTGTCTGAAATAAAAGTGAAGTACACCTGAAATAACCCAATAAAAGTCAACAAAAATTGCCAACCAACAACATGTAAAACTTAAAGCAGCAATAATTTTTATTCACTTATTAACTGGATGCACATTTTGTGAAGTCCCAAAAGGATCACCAAAAATACGCCAATGTACCTTCAAGTTTCTCACTTGGTGAGGACAGCCTGCAGGAATAAACACAGCATCTCCAAGCTTCTGAACAAATGACCATGGCTCAATGCCTGCATGATACCAATACAATAAAAAACTGAAAACATCAAAAAATGATAATGTGAATAACACCACTGTATGAATTAAAAACAAACCATATTCCTTTTTCAGCCTTCTCTTATGCCCTTCAGTCAAAAAAAAGGTTTGATCGTGTATGGGATGAACAACCTATACAACAAAAAGAAAAGCAGTTTATCAGTGTCACGTCAGACATGGAAGTAACTACTGAAACACAAGCAACTAGCCAGCAATACTTTACCCCATCATATCTCATCATAAAAATACTACCAAGTATTAACTCATCAAAAGAATTTAAAATATCTCAAATCATTCAACAAAAACCAAAACTAGATGTTTGCACATTATTGTCCTTATTTGGAAGAACATTGTCTTCAGGCAACTTCTAGATGAAATTAATTCTCAACTACCATAATCACTTGAGTGCAAACAAAATTAATCTCTGAACACAGGATTACCTTGGGCAATGGGCAGCAATAAATGTGCCTAAATTCGTGGAAGTGCTTGCTGAGATATTCCTGCAGCTTAGGAACATCTTCTCTTCGAAAGATGTCCCAAAGAGCACCTCCCTCCAAAGTATCCAACCCATCTTCAGTGGTGCAATTTGAAAGTCCAATATTCTCATTGCCATATGCAGTCAACTGTGATTCCTCATTTTGGTCAAGCTCGCTAGTAGCTTCCTTATCACTCTTGGCACCCTTGTGTTGAACTGACTTCACATCCTCACTGTTTTTCAGTTTTGATTTCTTTCCATTATTAGGCATTCTACTTTGTGCACAAATACATCTTCCATCCTCAACTGCTTCACTCTCAACCTGATTGCCTCCAAAGAGTTCTCTTTGGTCTTGCTGAATATGCCTTTTTTTCAAATTTTCTATTGCAGCAAGCTGTTCAGGAGTGTGAATTACCTTAGCAATATGTGTTAGAATATTCACCTGAAACAAGCAATATTGAAGTAAATAAGATTCCGTTAAAGTGTAAAATTAATTCCGTTAAACAAAGGACTTAGAAGGAAGACCACTACAATTCCGTTACACAACCATTCTGGTTCGAGGGAATAACAGAGCTTTGACTTTCTAGTTTCTAATATGACAAACAACCAATTAACATAAATAAGATTCATCATCATCAACCCTTCCTGGCCATCAAAATCAAGCAATCACAACATCAAAAATAGTTGTTTAATTTCTGCTTGAGACATTCTCAAGAAACTCAAACACATTCAAAATAGAGTAAACTAGGATTAAACCTTCATTTTCTACAACATTACAGCTACACACCAAAAACTAGCAGCCAAACCACAAAAGTTGCTGATTGGGGACAACTTTGCAATATAGTTGGTCATTATGTCCCATACTTTAGGGCAGTTTTGCCAAATCAGAAGCATCTTAATGCAACTTGTTTGACTTGCTCAGGCCATATCTTAAAGCCATGGATTTCCAACGAACAATCATAGAAAGAAACTAAGAAGAGAGAACTTTCAACATTCTTCTGACACTATCCAAAGTAGCAGTGATAAAAGAAACAGTTCTATTGGATATGAACAAAAGTGAACATACTGCATCTGACATGTCACAATGAAGCTTGGTTACAGAATCTCCACGCCCAAACTCTTGACCAAATCCATAAGCAATATATGTCTTTGGACCCATGTCTGGCTTCAAAGACTTCTCAGGCAGTCTGACAGCAATGTTTAAAGGTCCATTGTTAGGATTTGTATACTCCTTGAAGGGCAAACAATGAATAAATTCAGCATCATGCCGTGGCAAATGCGAATTAAACATAGTAGATGGGGGCCAATCTTTCAATTTCAGTATCTGAGGCCACCCATGCTGGTCAAACCGACCCTTCAGGTATCCTTGAAAAAATTCATGTACATTAATATCTCCCTGCATGTCAACAAGAATTCAGTGTCATCACATCAAGATAAAAAAGTACTAACATTTCAAAAAGGAAATTGCCAATATCCAAGAAACAGGAAATATAATGCAATAAAATGCAATACAAACTGAAATACTGGCATTAAACTACAAATGCAACGAAAGAAGCAAAAGGGGACTAAATGCCATTCCATCTATAAATCCTCAAAGAGTGTGTTACACTGCATTATGCATACGTATCGTGTTATAACAGCTGGAATACGGCAAACATACTGCTTCAAGTAAAACATAATCCATATCTGCCAAAAAAGGAAAAGAAAAGAAAAGAAAAAAGAAAAGTGATACCAGTTGTTCCAAAACAACAAAGCAATAAAAAATCATACCTCACAAAGATCCAAACAATCTATGGCCTTCACATCTAAAAGTGTGTCATAATTTTCATTTTTAATTTGACGGACAGCACGCCACATAACCATAGGCTCCCAGCTTAGTCCAGTTCCAGTTTTAAGTGCATTGTTTACAATCACAGGCTCAGCTCTCATCCAATGGTACTGAAAATGCTTCAAATCCTCCTCTTTGATGTTTTTGGCCCGTGGACAGTAAAGATAATTGTCGGCAGAATCTTCTCGGGATGCTGCTTTTAAAAAACATCCATTACTCATGTCAACATGACCATTGGGTCCAAAACATGCACACCGTTTGGCAGGAGTATTAGTCATGCCTTGTCCGCATCTTTTGGCAATTTCTTCTGCTTTCTTTACCAACTTTGACACCAATGTTGGGAACAAGCATTTCAGTTCTAGAAGGCCATTGCCACATGTGCAAAGAATGCTCCCATTTTCATTTGCTTTCCACCCAGATTTTACCCTCCCAGGATCCTCACAGTCATCTTCAATAGATATAATGCGTGTATCAGCTTTTTGTGGCTCTCCACCATGCAAATATTTGAGCCCATAATTAATATAATCCATAACCACATCTTGCCCACCACCCTGCAGGTTTCCGTTACGGATCTCTCGGCAACAGGTAAGACACAAATCAGAGGAGCAGTTAGAACAACTTCTGTGAAAGTCAAAAATTGAAGTTCTGCAGTTATCACTGCATCCAACCCAAAAAAAAAAAAAAGGGCAAGTAACAGTGCAAGAGAAAAAAGAGTTAATTATAATTATGGAAAAACAGAAAAACTGGGGAAAATGTTCATACTGCAGAAAGAAATTACCAAAACATACGCTCGTCTATGCGACATTTAGCATTTTCCACTTCTAATTTTGCTGGTGGTACACCTGCACAAATAGACAGTCTTTCACAAAAATCGAGCCCCACATTTCCAGATCCTCAATATGGCAATTAACACAAACATAAGAAACAATGAAAAAAGTAATTTAAAAAAAAAAAACACATTTGATCATTTTACTAGAAAGGAGATAATTTTAACAAATGGCATGGAACCTTTTGCATCTACAATATTTCATCTGTTTACATCTAACAGAGATCAGCTTAGAGCATAAGCTTCTACCTTAAGGATAATGCATAAGTTAAAAAAGCAAAAGAAAAAAAAAAAAAAAGGAAGAAATAAGAAACACAAAGCAGTACCTTTTATCCTAGCCTCAAGATCCTTCTCCATTTTCTGTTCTTCATCCAATTGCTTCAAGTATGGAAGAAGCATTTGGAGCAAATTTTTAGCATGCTCTATTTCTTCATCTTTGCCAACTTTCACAAACAAATTTTCTTTCTGCAGTGAATTCAGAGAATTCATGTATTTTGTGTCAAACTAGAAGAGCAATAGACAATGAAGCAGGAGTTGCATGGTAGAAGACTGACCTTTAATGCATCTGGTTTATCTTTGCTTGGTATTTCCAGACGCAAGCAAGCTTTGCAATTGCAGTTCCCACGGCAAACTGGACAAGCAACAGCTATTTCATCCTCTGTCATCTTAGGATACCTAAAGTATTAAGATAGGAACTTAAGCAACAGAAGTGATAAGAAAATTATGTAATTAATTTCTTACCAAATTATCTCCTTGTAGCACACAACTACACTTCTTAAAAGAAATTTCGAACATATCAAATGTCTACAGCTATTTTGATCTCAACAAATCATGGCACAATAAATTTGTAGGATTTAAACATCAAACTAATTGCATAGTATGAACTGATAAGATTCAAGGAAAGCAGATGGATCCATAAGATTCACAGCAGCAACAGAGTTCTCACAAAGAAAACTGCATAGATACAGTAGAACTAAGCATTTAACCGTATCAATCTTAACAACAACATGCACAAGGAGAAGTAGACACCAAAGGGAAAATAAAGGTATGGAGTCCAAGTGATAATACCATACCAGCTTTCTATGCAGGGGATACAGTAACGCTTGGTCCTACATTTCTGGCACCTAACAATGCGCCCTTTATCATTCCGTTGGCATTGATGGCACATTAAGCATACCTCTTCAGTAAACTGCATTCCCAAAAATAAATAGGAACAAGAACAGACAAAATAAATATTATTATGAGGGAATTTTGCTAAAGGATTTGTTAATAAGCCACAAGATCAAACTAAATTAGTCACCTTTCTATTACGCAAAAGCATTTTTCCTTCCTCCGCTTTAAGCACTGAAGATCTTGGAGGTCTCGTTCTTGTTTTTGAGGAATCCACTTCAGCTCCATCATCATTCTGCTTCTTTTGAGTTTTTGGAGCAGCTTTTCTCCCATTTCCTTTATCATCCAAATCAGGCTTCTCGTCAGCTTCACCTTCCCCTTCCCCTACTGCTCCCAAAGCCTCGCTTTCTTTGACTGCGCCTACAATTTTCCCACTGCCGGCATCCCTCTTCTTCCTTTTCTTGCTCGTATTGAAACCCACATCGTCAATATCATAATCTGCTTCATCAAACTCGGAATAGATCACCCTCTTCTCCTTATTTCTCAGTCTCCCCTTCAGAAGTTCGCCATTCTCCGTATCCTTCTCAAGCTTCGGATCGATCATCCCTGGAGAAACCCCTTCGTCCGCCAAATCATTCAAATCAAGCTCTTGTTGGTTCTCCGGCTGCTTATTCCGTTGATTCTCTTCACTTTCTAGCAATTCGCTCTCGCAGCTGTCTTTCTCAACTTTGTCAGGCTCAAACTCGTTAGGTCGATTAGGCGATGAGACCCGCATTTTGCGACAATATTTCTTTGGCCTCCAATGCGACGACCCAGCAGTCTCTTGGCTTTCCCTTTCTTCGCTAATTTCCACTTCCTCACCATTATTATTATGATTATTATGATGATCAGTACTTTCCGCCTTCCGCTGGCCTTCATCGACGATGGCAGTCTGGATCTCATCTTCCTCGGGGGGCTTCCGTCCGGGCTTTTGAAGCGCCGCTTTCCGCCGCTTTCTACCAGTGCCGGCCATAATGGCGGGGGGGGGGG
>CM038610.1:5077827-5096876 GCA_021533255.1 Ceriops tagal | reverse complement strand
CCCCCCCCCCCCCCCCCCCCCCCCCCCCCCCCCCCCCCCCCCAGTTCTTGATTATTTATTTATTTATTTATTTTTTTTGGGGATGAATCAAAAGGAAGGCCTAGGGCATCATCATCATCACGGGATGAGAATTGGGGGCAATCCCTACCCCTCGGTTTCCTTCTTTTTAAAATTCAATTCTGTTGGGTACCTGGCGGGGGGTGGGGGGGGTGGGGGTGGGGCCTAAATGATAATTATTATAATAATTATTTTTACTCGGCGCTGGGTGGGCCAAAGGATTCAACCCTAAATATTTAAGGCAGTCACCCACAGAAGGCCAAGGCGTCAACCTTTCTGGCTTTGAACAAAAGTATGTGATGTGAATACAGTTCTCAGTGACCCTTTTGAGTCTCCAAGTTATATATATATATATATATAGATTAGGAAAAATGGATTATTTGTAACAATTTTTGCTTTCGTTGCATTAGTATTTGCATAAATTAGGAAAAATAGCAAAAAAAATAAAATCCAAATTTGGATTTTTATAATGTCTTAAAGAAAATAAGTCAAAAAAAATAATAAAGTACTTCTAAATGTCCCTAGTTTTCTTAAATAGGAAAAATAAAATACCATATTTTTAATTCTAACAATTTAAATTAGAAATGGGAAAATGACATAAAGAAACCAATCTCAAATGCTAGAGGAAAAAATAATACTAATTAAAGATCTTTATTTTTTTTATGATGTGTTCTCTTCGAGGAAAAAAAAAACCAACTATTAGCAAATTCACTTTTTTGTATCTTTACCAAAATTAAATTGTATACAAACCATATATTATTTTTGTCTTATATTTAACATAATTTGTCATCATGGCCAAAGACCAAGGGTTAGTTTTTGTGGCCGCCACTTCAAGCACTAGATTATTGTATGATATGCTTTATATACTTGTAATTAGTCCAAGATCGGCCTCATTGCTTTTGAAAAATATGACCACTCACACTATTTTAAGCTTTAAAGGGTATAAGATTGTGTCTATATTAGTATAAAAGTAAAAGCTTTCCTTTTAAAGTGAGACCTCACTCTACATAAAAAGATGGTACATTTTCATTTTTACGCACCTAAGAAAAAAAGTTGGTATGATAAGAAATAGTGTAAAGAAAAAGAAATGCAATAATTAGGGTTGTTTGCTTAAAATTAGTCTTAATAAAATTAGTTTCTTGGGTGAAATCAATGATGATAAAATCATCCTTAACAAAAAAATGTTGAGAAAATAGTAATGATAGTTGCCAAAAAATTCAATTTTGACATTCTTGCTTTAAAAGAATACTAATTATATAACTATAATACAACTAGGGTTGGTTGTTATTGCTCCTAGGAACTTAATAAGTGAGGAAGAAGAGAATTGAAAATTTTGTAACAAGACATCTCTATTCTTGTAATTTCATTCATGCTTTTATACAATGTATTTACTTAGCTTATAAGTCAAGTCTTTTACAAAAGAACTTTACATTTTCATTTGCAATTGAACTCTTCATACATAAAAAAATGTTAATTTTTCTTTTAATTTGATTGGTTCATATAGAAGGTTGTTGCTACTTTTTCTTGTTCTAATTGACTTGTTGTGATGGCTACTATTGCTTGGACCTCTTATAGCTCATGAAGGTAATGCCATTAGCTTTTCTAGAATTTGAGTTTGAATTAAGGTATGGAACATGTTGGATTAGCACACTAACAAGTTGTAGCCATCGTTATTGATTTTGTAGTTATTATTACAAGTGATTAGTTGAGGGAAAGGAGCTGCTATTATAGCTATTATTGCTTGAGCTAGTCGAGTTATTCTAGGTTATTTAATCTCAAATTCACCAACACACTTTACGATTGAGATTTGAAACTCTAATTCTTACTTTGAAAAGATTTATTCAATCTTTAAAAGTGGCTTTATAAAAATGTTTGCAGCTTGATCATCTCCATTACCATGAATAATGTTGATTATGTGAGTTTACATAACTTCTTTAATGAAATATAACTTCACTTAGTTAACTACATTCTTGGTTATAGCCATAACTAATTTGTTGTAAAAAAAAAAATCTCAATTGGTTATGTTATCTTTTCTCTCAAGTTTTCAAGAATATTTCTCATCCAAGTTATTTGGTTTAATGTAATTAAAGTTGCAATGTATTCTACCTTTCCAATTGACTATATAACAGTCTCTTACTTTCTTGAATTATAAGCTACAACATTGAAACCAAGGTAAAAACAATATCTTGAGGTGCTATTCATGTTGTCAATGTATCCTACCCAGTTTGGCTCTATAAAACTATACATTTTTGTTGCATTTTAGCTTTGTATTTGATTTTATGATATATAGTCCCTCTCAAGTATCTAAGGGCTCTTTTTATAATTCCAAAATGCGTATTAATTAGGTTTTGGAAATATCTAGATAACAAACTTGAAGGAAATATTAAGTCTAATTTAGTTCCTCTTAGATAGCCAACTAGGCTTTGTATTACTTTAATTTTTATAAGGTTTTACCATTTAACTTAAAGATCTTCAAGTTTATTGGTAGAATAGTAGTAAAAGTCTTGCATTTCTCCATTTTGAATTTTTCCATTGTTGTTCCCACAACCTTGTATGGGTTGTAATTGTTGTCAATTAGGTTTACATGTGCAAGAAAGTAAAGCCACATGAAAGGGCAAAAAGATAAAACTACACGGAAAGGTAAGAACGTAAAACTGCCGCGTAAGCCCTATTAGGGTTTCATGGAATAGAGTATATAATGGTCTTAGAAGACAAAGAACAAGGTAAGTCGGTAATATTGAGTATTCAGCAAAACCTAGACAACCGACCAACCAAATAGAACGTCAAACCCTACACAAAAGAACACCACTTGCAAAAGAAAAGAGTAGTCGTAGTGAATAGTTTTGTCAGAATTGAACAATGTATCTGGCAGGGCAAAACCTAAAGAGAGAAACCGTCAAACACTTGGAAGAGAGAGAGAAAACGATAACTGTCGATGGAAAGGAGAGAGACGGTCGACGGTCGAGCTGAACAAAGAACAAAGGTGGACGACCAAAACAATTGAGCAGTCGTTGACAGGAAGGAGAAGAAAACGCAGCCATCGACGATCGAAAAATCGAGCAAAACGAGTTGATGGCGAAAAGAGAAAAAACCTGAAAAGGAGAAGGGAAACTCGACGGCCAAATTGGAGCAGATCGGCGGAAGGAGAGAAACCCGTGAGGAATGACCCACCACCGGCACACCAGCGATCTGCGAGGAGACAACACAGTAAAGAGAGAAAAGACGGTTGGAAAAACAGAGAAACGGGTTGACGGGAGAGAAAACCGGTTACGGCTAGACGGGGCTGGACGACAGGACGAAGAAAAGTAAACCGATGGAAGAAGAAACCAGACGACCATAGAAGAGAGAGATATCGACGACAACAAAGAACAACCGTCAAGAGAGAGAAAGAGGAGACGGCCGAAACAGAGGAGTCGATACGGCCAAAATCAGATCCAATTTGACAATGAGATAGATCTGGCTGGACAGTAACGAAGAGAGAGAAACCACCGGCAGAATCGAAGACGGACGAAGAGAGAGAAATTTGATGAAGAGAGAGAAATCTGGCGAGAAGAGAGAGAAATCTGGCTGAATAGCAAGAGAGAGAGAAACGGACAGGCGAACCGTGAGACAAGGAGACGAGTGAGACCATAAGACGGTGAAAGCAGGAGTTGTGTGAAACAACGTAAAAAAGGAATTCGGCAAAGCATTGAAAGAACTCAACATATTTCCAGACTTCTTCAAAAGAGGTTAGAGAGTGTTGCGGTAAAATTTTAAGCGGCAGTGGAGTAGCCTTTCAATTCAACAGAGGCAAGACAAGTTAGAAGAAGGGTAGACACAGTAAGTGACACTCTTTGTATTGTACTTGTTTAGTAATTGTAATAGTGAAAAAAGCAGAGAATTAAAGACATCCATTGTAACCTAAATTCTCAAGTATAGTGGATAGTCTCGGTAAGGGAGAGTCCCTATCACCGTGGATGTACGTCATGTTGATAGAACCACGTAAATCTCGTGTGTCCTTAATTTGCTTTACGTTCTGTGTTTTGAATTGAGTTGTGAACGCAGCTAAAGTATCAGCCAACTCATAACCTAACGAAGACCTAAACAAGAATATTCGTATTATCTATTAGGCAAGGTGTCTGAAAGGTGACTTTGGAGACTATTGTGATTAATAGGTAGCAATAAATCTACCTTAGTTGAGTTTGAGAAAGAGTTCACTTTTAAGAAGAGGTTGAAGTTGTTCACTTACCTGCGAATTGCGAATTGTGGTGATACTGATTCACCCCCCTCTCAGTATCACAAACTAGTAGATCCTAGGGAGAAGTCGGGAACTTCAATTGGTATCAAAGCAAGGTTCACCAGTTTGAAACTTAACAACTTGGTGTACTAATTTAAAGGGATCTAGAAGTTTGACTTGTTCAGTGTATTGAGAAATGGAAGTCGGTACCAGCACTAACACCACTTACAGCAAAAAGGTTCCAATTTTCAACGAAACCAACTACCATATGTGGAGAGCAAGAATGCAAGTGGTATTTGTAACCATGGGCATGAACGTGGTGAAATGCGTACAGGAGGGTTTTGTGGCTCCAAAAGAAAGTAAAGACCCAACCCCAGAGGAATTAAGGCAGTTTGAGATAAATGGGAAGGTCTCAAACGTGATCATTTCAGCATTGACAGATGCTAAGTATGCTAAAGTTATGGATTGCAAATCTGCCAAGGAGATGTGGGACAGATTGCAGAAAATATATGAAGGTGATGACAGAATGAATGAGGCTAAGGTTCAAGTGTTCAATGAGAGATATGAATCTCTCAAAATGTAGAAAAATGAGACAGTGCAAGAGTTCTTCACCAGGGTTATTGATATTGTAAACGACCTTAGAAGTCATGGGAAGAACAAGAAGGACTCATCGATTGTGAAGAAAATTTTGAGAATTCTGCTTGAGAGGTTTGCCTCAAAGGTAGCAGCCATAGAGGAGAGTAGAGATCTTAATTCTATGTCTCTACATGATCTCCAGTGCAATCTCATTGTATATGAGATGAGGATAAAGTTAGCTGAAAGCTCTGCAACAACAAAGGTATCAAAGGAGGCAGCTTTCAAAGCTATGAAGCACTTGAAGATAAAAGAAGAGAAAGAATCATCCAGTGAGGAGGATGATGATGAGGATGAGGAAGAAAGTGAAGGTGAAGTATTGGCTTATTTCACAAGGAAATTCAAGAAGAGGTCTAAGAAGGGAAAAGGACAACTAGCCTTGAGATGCTATCGTTGTGGGAAGACTGGACACTTTGCTTCTAAGTGCAAAGTGAAGCTTGATGATGAAGATGAGGATGATGATGATGAGTCGAATTCAAGATGGAGAAGACCATCATTCAAATCAAAGAAGTCCAGCAAAAAGACTGCCAAGCCACAAAAAAAGAAGAGAGCCTCATTCAAAAGCTATGTGAGTCAAATAAAAAAAGCTGATAAGGAGGAAGATGAAGACTCATTAGATGAGCATGTCTTTATGGCATAAGCACAAGGTGGTAGCTCAACCTCTGAAGAGGAAGAGGAGGTTGATGAAGAAGAGCCAGATCTTAAAGCTGAGCTGGAAGCAACTTCGAAGGAGATAGTCAGAAAAGACAAAACCATAAGAAGGTTAGAGGCCCATATAAAGCAAGTTGAAGCGAAGTCTGAGGAAGTTGAAAGTCAAAACAATGAAATAAGGGCTGAACATATTGACTTGAAGAGAAGATTTGAGGAACAGATCAAAATATGTGAAGACCTTACAGTAGAGCTTGGCTCAAGGGCTTCAAAAATTGAAGGAATGGAGAAAGAGTTACTGAGACTTCAACAACAACTCAAAAGTAGTGAAGAGAACTTGCAGAAGCTTGAAATGATAGGAGAAACAAGTTCTACAAAAGGAAAGAAAAATGAAGAGAAAGTGCAGCAATCTGAGACTATATTGGTTAAAGATAATAAGAGTGTGTCACAGAAGTTGAAAGAGAAGGTTGTGACTCAAGAAAAGATAGTGGAGAATAAAGAAGATTTGAAGAAGCAACCTAGAATGGCAAACAAAAATGGAGAAAAGAAAGTCAGCCAGTAAAGGGCTACGGCTGAACAGAAGAAGGAGAAGAAGGTGATTGAAATGAAAGTCACATAAGCAAAGAAGCCAGCTACTTTGCCTACACAACAAGTGATGAATAGAAGAAGATAAGCTGTGATCAGACCCAAGAAGAGACAATTTCAAGGTCATTGCCTTTATTGTGGAGTTTGGGGTCATAAGGTGAGTAACTGCTGGTGGAGAAGGCCAGTATATGTCTCCAACTTGAGAAGATACGATGCTGCATACAGGGGGAGACAATACAAAATTCAGAGAAGAACACCTGTTGTGAGTTCTTGCACATACTGTAAAAGGCAAGGACACATTGACAAGGAGTGTTGGTGAAAGCCCAAACCAATGGTTTCAAAGAACAAGTTTGCTGTATTGGCAGACTTGGAACAGTGTGAAAGGTGTGGGCAGGATGGCCATAATGCCAAGAGATGCATGATACTTCTCCCTGAGTAAGAGAAGGCACTCAATGACACAATAAAAACTAGCGGTGTAGTCAAAACTGAGAAAAAGGAGAAAGCTATCTTCCAGCCAGTTCGAAAGAAGGAATATAGAGCAAAAAGGGAGGTAGCTAATATAGCTGAAATTGCACTAAAAGCTGATTGCAAGAATAAGCAGTGGATTCTTGACAGTGGATGCACTTCACATATGACAGAAGATAAGAGTAAATTGTCAAAGCTAAATAAATCAAGAGAATGTAGAGTCAAGTTTGACAATGATGATTCACTCAACATCAGTGGTTAGGGGTCAGTAAACATTGGAAGAGGAAAGCTGAAAGATGTTCTGCACGTTGAATGACTCAGATATAATCTAGCATCTGTCAGCAAACTATTCAATGAAGACCATAAAGTAATATTCACAAAAACAGGTTGCCAGGTAAAGAGTAAAGAAGGCAATATTGTTGTAGTTGGGAAGAGAACATCTGGAAATTTGTATGTGATTGATGAAGAAAGAGATCCTCTTACAACTAAGACTGTGCAAGAAAGAAAGCTAAAGAAAACGTAGACCAATGCTCATCGAGAAAGCCAGATCATAGGTGACCCATCAGTAGGAGTTACAACAAGAAGAAGAATTGTGGGAACTACTGCTCTACTCTCACAAGTTGAATCTAAATCTGTTGAAGAGGCTACACAAGATCTAACTAAACCTCAGTCCATAGAGCTATTTGAAAAGCACAGATTGAGTTTATTTGTGTAAATGCCTCCTCAAGCCTGAAGTTTAGGTGAATCCTTCATCTCTACTTTGCGAGTTTTTCAGATTTGTAATTGGTTGGCAAAGGGGGAGAGAAGCAACAGTGCAGGGGGAGTTGTTAAGAAAAGGGGAGTGCATATTTAGGGGGAGTTGAAATTGCTGCATGATGGCTTTTGTTATGAGTGTTGCCAACAATTACAAAGGGGGAGATTGTTGTTCCCACAGCTTTGTATGGGTTGTAATTATTGTCAACTAGGTTTACATGTGCAAGAAAGTAAAGCCACATAGAAGGGCAAAAAGGTAAAACCACAAGGAAGGGCAAAAACGTAAAACTGTCGCGTAAGCCCTATTAGGGTTTCATGGAGTAGAGTATATAATGGTCTTGGAAGACAAAGAACAGGGTAAGTCAGCAATATTAAGCATTTAGCAAAACCTAGACAATCGATCAACCAAAGAGAATGCCAAACCCTACACAGAAGAACACCACCTGTAAAAAAAAAGAGTAACCTTCGTCAGAATTGATCAGTATTGTTGGAATTGAACAGTGTATTCGGCAGGGCAAAACCTAGAGAGAGAAACCGTCAAACACTTGGAAAAGAGAGAGAAAATGGTAGCCGTCAACGGCTGGGCTGAACGAGGAACAAAGGTGAACGGCCGAAACAATTGAGCAGCCGTCGACGGGAAGGAGAAGAAAACACAGCCATCAACGGTCGGAAAATCGAGCAAAACGAGTTGACGGCGGAAGGAGAAGAAACCTAACAAGGAGAAGGGAAACTCGACGGCCAAATTGGAGCAGATCGGCGGAAGGAGAGAAACCCGTGAGGAAGGGCACACCATCGGCACACCAGCGATCTGCGAGGAGACAACATGGTAGAGAGAGAAACAGACAGTTGGAAAAACAGAGAAATAAGTCGACGAGAGAGAAAATCGGTTACGACTAGACGGGGTTGGACGACAAGACGAAGAAAAGCAGACCGGCGGAAGAAGAAACCAGACGGCCATAGAAGAGAGAGATACCTACGACAACAAAGAACAACCGTTGAGAGAGACAAAGAAGAGACGACCAGAATAGAGGAGTCGATATAGCCAAAATCAGATCCAACTGGACGATGAGATAGATCCGGCTAGACAGTAACGAAGAGAGAGAAACTACCAGCAGAATCAAAGACGGATGAAGAGAGAGAAATCTGGTAAAGAGAGAGAAATCTAGCAGGAAGAGAGAGAGAAATCCGGCTGGACAACAAGAGAGAGAGAAATGGACAGGCGAGCCGTGAGACAGTGAGATCGTGAGACAAGGAGACGGGTGAGACCGTAAGACGGTGAAAGCAGAAGTTGTGTGAAACAACGTAGAAAAGGAATTCAGCAAAGTATTGAAAGAACTCAACGTATTTCCAGACTTTTTCAAGAGAAGTTAGAGAGCGTTGCGGTGAACTTTTAAGCAGCAGTGGAGCAGCCTTTCAATTCAACAGAGGCAAGACAAGCTAGAATAAGGGTAGACACAGTAAGTGACACTCTTTGTATTGTACTTGCTTAGTAATTACAATAGTGAAAGGAGTAGAGAATTAAAGACATCCATTGTAACCTGAATTCTCAAGTATAGTGGATAGTCTCAGTAAGGGAGAGTCCCTACCACCGTGGATGTACGTCACGTTGACGGAACCATGTAAATCTCGTGTGTTCTTAATTTGCTTTACGTTCTGTGTTTTGAATTGAGTTGTGAACGCAACTAAAGTATCATCTAACCCATAACCTAACAAAGACCTAAACAAGAACATTCGTATTATCTATTAGGTAAGGTGTCTGAAAGGTAACTTTGGGGACTATTGTGATTGGTAGGTAGCAATAGATCTACCTTAGTCGAGTTTGAGAAAGAGTTCGTTTTTAAGAAGAGGTTGAAGTTGTTCACTTACCTGCAAATTGCGAATTATGGTGATACTGATTCACCCCCCTTTCAATATCACAAACTAGTAGATCCCAAGGAGAAGTTAGGAACTTCATCCATAATCTTTTCTACAGGCTTATGTTATGTGATAAAGATTTTTTAGTTTTATCTTTTTTTATCTTCGTATCCAAAAAGTAGTTCATTTCACCAAGATTTGGCATTTCAAATTATTGTATCATCTCTTAGTTAAACTTCTCCACTACTATTACATTGCTACTTGTTATCATTAAATCATCAATATAAAGGAATACAATCAATTAATTGGACTTTTTCAGTTGCTTCACATATAATATGCTTACTTGGACTCTTCCTAAAATTATGATTAGTGAAATACTAATCTCTCTTGTTATATCAAGTTCTTAAGGTTTGTTTTAACCCACATAAAGTCTTTTACAACTTATAAACCTAGCCTTCCTTTCTTTGTGAATAAAACCATATAATTGCTCAATAAAAACTTCTTCTTATAGAAAGTCATTTACAAACACTTATTTGATGTCCAATTGGCAAAATTCTACAATTCCTCTATGCTGTAAGTTTTAACAAGAGTTTAATTGTACCTAACTTTACTTGTTATGAATGGCAAAAGTTGGAGTGATGTCCACCCTTTCTTACTATAAATAGCATTTAGCCATAATCTTGGCTATTCTTATTAATTGTCCCATATGCATTTAACTAAACCTTGTAAATCTACTTCACATTAATTACTTTTTATTTTGCATTTCTGGGTATAAACTTCTATGTTACGTTGATTTATATCATATGAATTTGCTCCTGTATGGCATACTACCACATATCATGCTTTATTGGATCTTTATATATCTAAGGCTTAAACAATATTACATAGCACTTATATATATTTGATAATGATGTTATTCTTCTCACAAGTGATTCTAGTGAAGAATCTCTCCTTAAAGTTGCTAGAGGACCTTTAAGTGATAAATCTAAAGATGAACTTGAAATATCTTCAAAACTTGATGTCTATACCCCTTTTAATGCTAAGCTAACTTTTTGTCTTTAGATTTATGTCTACTAACAAACCATTCTTTGAGTAATTAGGAGATACCTAGGCTCAACTTACAGAGTCTCCCAATTACATATAGCCTTTTCATATGCTCTCATATATTTATTTATGATCACTTTTCCTATTTTGAGGTCAAATAACTTGAAACCTTTGAATTAAGAATTATAATCATGAATATGCCCTTAAAATACTTCTCTTTTAACTTATGCCTCTTTACTTTTGGTATATGCATATAGCACACAAGTTCAAATACTCTTGAGTGTTTGATTATGGGTCAATGGCCACCTTAAGATTCAATAGGGGTCTTGTCATCCACAGTTTTAGTAAGCAACCTGTTAAGGATATAAACAATTATGTTGATTACTTTAAATCAAAATTTTTGTAACAAATGTTTCTTAGTTAGCATACATCTTGTCATTTTTGTAATTATTTTATTTTTCCTCTCACATAGTTTATTTTACTGTAAAGTATATCGTACCATAAACTAATGCACAATTCCTTTTTCTTCTAAGAATTTATTAAAGTGTATTCCCTTTTTTTATCATATCTTGGTTTCATAATTAACTAGCCACTTTAATTCTCAATCTTAGTTTTAAATTTTTTAAAAATAGCAAATAAGTCAAATTTTTATATCAAAAAATAAACCTATATTATTCTTTCTATAATTATTAATGAACACAACAAAGTAACTATTGTTGCTAAATGAGTTGCTTCTTATAGGATAACAAATGTCTAAATGCATTAGTTTTAACTTCTATTGTGCTCTTTGTACATGCAAGGATAAATAGAAAGGCTCCTTATGCTGCATTCCCATTTGGCATGCCTCGCAAACACAGGATAGCTCACACAATCAAGTTAAGTCCTTTACTAAACTCTTGACTATAAGAATTTCAATGATTCTAAGTTATAATGTCTATACCTCTAATGCAACAATTATGTTTCATCTATTATTACCAATTAGTTACTTTCATTTGCATATTTCTATTTTAATGGAAAATTTTTATTTATCATAATTATATTTTTCATTTCCACATCATTTTGACCATAGATCTTGCATACACTTTGTGTAAAGTAATGAAAATTGTCCTTTTGGATCATTTACCCCACATTTAGCAAACTTTGATATTGGAACTAAAAGTACACCAAAATAAGCTTAGTACTTTTATGTGTTTGAATGGCAACAATTCCCTTGCCAACAACCTCAATAAGCATTTCATTTCCTATTATGACTTTACCTTTGAAGCTTGAATCCAAATCTATGAAAATTTACTTCTTGTTTGTCATGTGATTTGAGTACCCAAAATCTATAAGTTGGGTTCATATGCTATCATTTACTTCCTTATAGTGAGTTAGAAATAGGTGACCTTCACCTATTAGAGTATATGCTACTCTTACTTGCTACAGTACTTGCTAAAATTGATTTTTTTTGTGGTTGCCTGTGCTGATATAGTGACTGATTCTGTTAAATTTGCTATTTTCTTGGCTATGATATCACTTGTTTGAGGAGAGCATTTACTATTGATTTCTTTTGGGTTAGGAAAAAAATAATAATTAGTAGCAAGAAAGAGAAAGATCTATTTGCATAAAAGCTTACATGCTTCTTTGTTTCATTGCTACCCCTTCGATAAGAGTTTAAAAAATTTAATAAAATGATTTCAAAGTTTGCACCTTTTCGTACATATAAGTATGCTTCCTCAAACTGTCGAAGTTGGCAAATAAATTTAAACAATTCTTTCAGCATCACCATAAATTTGAAATAGATATCAAGCATGTTATAATCTAGTTACATCATTAGCAGGCCTTTACAAAAAGTGATCTCCAAAATTGAATTGTCCAGCAACTCTCCTTCCAACCCTTATCTGCATTCTTCTGTGGAGGCCCATAACATAATGACCAATTTCACCCAAACGACCAATTTTGCTGAAACTAATTTCAAGCAAGAAACTTATTTCAGTGTGACCAAATTCCTTTTTAGTGGTCGATTTGATAAAAGAATTTAATATCTTAAACACCAAGAGTGTCACCACTTTCAGAAGACCTTTATCCTATTCTACCTAATAAATACTTTCATCCTTTTTTGTTCTATTACACAAATGCTAAGTTCTGCGTTGTTATGTTTGTTGTTTACTTGCCATTTATTTGTTGTTAGTCCTATCTCCCAAATAAAGGTTGATCAACCATTAATCTAATTTTGTTTTTCTTAGTTGCAATCTTCTTTACCTCACATGAGTGGTTGACTATAACATATGTTCTTTGTTTTTTGTTTTTTTCATTAGGAGGTCTATTACACCGTAAATTAAATAAATTTATTCGAGAGTGGTCTAGAATGAAGGTTAATGTGTTACAGGTAAGATTTTTGTTAGTTTGTTGCAGTGTATGCTAGTTATAGTTTAAGTGTTTGTTGTTTGTTACAATGAATGTAAGTTGCAACCTAAGTGTAAATGAGAAGGGAATAAAAGGAGATGAAGAAGAAAATAAAAATTTAAAAGCAAGGTAAGTTAGATAGAAAAGATTGCAAATTCCAAGTGTCTTTTTGTATATTCTTATATATTGTTTGTATTACATCATTAAATTTATAAATCCAAAATTTATAATTTAAATTTAAACATAATAGTATATAACTATATTAGTTTTAATTTAAAATATTTTAAATTTAAATTAAATATATCATTGCATGTTAAAAGTATATATAAAAAAAAACTTGGTAGACAAGTCACTGCACTTATATGCATCAACTACTATAATCATCAACAACCAACTATCATTGGTTTTGGCAGAAAAGATAGTTGGATAGGGTTATGAGGTGTGGCTACAACAAGAAGGCAAGAGCACCGTAATCTTCAAAATTGGGATAGGTTTCCTCACCCTCACCAACTTCATACTCCCTCACCAAAACAAAAGCTCAAGACTCAAATGCAATAGTCTATGCTTTTAACAACTGAACTGTCCCCCGAAGAACTGCAGCACCGGGGCTTTAAGGGTACAATGGAAGCATGGAGGAGATGTCGCAAGCCAGTGCATCAAAGGAATTGTGGTAATAGTCAATAAATGCACCAGAACAGGTCATATTGCTTTTTGTCGCGCAAGTGAATTTGCTTTTGAAGGTTAAATATTGGATTGTAATTTCATTGTATTCTCAAGCATAAATTGTGTGTTTGTTGTACAAACATATTGAAGTTGATGCTTGCTTACTGGTAGACTTGTGTTAACTTCTTCAAATCTCTTGTCCAGATGTTCTCGTTGAGTTTAGCAGAAGTAGCTCTTATTTTCTTCCCTCTTTCTTTTTATTCTCTTTTCCCCTTCGAAAGGATGTGCTTTGAACCCAGATTTTCTAGGAACAACAACTAACCCTTCAGCCCAAGTCACGAGGCATAAGTTGGAAGATGAAGATGAGGTAAAAGATGATAAGGCATACCTTTCCCTCTAACACTAACCAAACCAACAACAGAAGAAGAAGAAGAAGAAGAAGAAAAAGTCGACCGTAATTTATTGATAACAGCTTCTCTTGGTAGCAAGAAATTTAGAAGCATGACTCAATACTGAGATGGCAATTGGAAAATAAAATAGCTGGAAGTGTATTTCGTATGCATGGCCCATTAAGACCAGCCACTTCCACATCGGCATAGAAACAAATGGTTGCTCAAAATTAATGAATGGCAAAGGCCAGAAAAAGGGAGTTTTCCTTATCTTCTAACAAAAAATGCAACGAGTCAATTCAGACTTTTGGAGGCTAACATGTTATCGATCTTTTTCTAGGGTGGCTTTGCTGATTTCTTTCCTTACTTTCTTTTATATTAAGCAAAGAGAGCTGGCATCAGAAAGTTTAGGTGCCAGCTCAAAAGGATTTAATGACGCACCCTCACAATGTCAGCATAAAGGGTAAAAGAAACAACAAGGTTCATGGTTAGGATTGTATAAGTGAAAAGCTGTCCCAACTAGTCGGGAAATCTTTCCTTATTGCCTTAATTAGTGCTACATGCGATAGGATATTACCAAACAAATTCAGACAGCCTTTTAGCAGGAGGAGTTTTGGACCAACGGTACCCTTTATTAAAGCAATTGATCATGCCATGTGCCTTTCCTAAAAATATATCTTTTCGAGTCAAGAGCGAAGGCTTCCTTCTTGTCAGTGAGTCATTGATGACTCGTACAATGAGAAGTAAATCTCACCAACCACACAATTACTCCTTTATATATACTTGCTGTGCATCAAACTTCGTCATCCTAAGCAGCAACAACATCTCTCAAGGCAAAGCATAAGAAGTTTCGGGCAGAAGGCAGAAGTAAATCATTTTCTGGCAAACTAATATGAGGAGCTCCTTTGAGATACCAGCGACTGGGATCACAATCAGTTCCATAGCAAATCCAGTTCACAGAGTGCCAAGACTATTATATGAGTATCCCAGCCAGGAATGTGTTCCCACTCCAGCGAACAAATCTCTGGCAATCAAGCAAAGTAATTCTATCTCTCCTTCTCTCTCCCCTGCTCCCTGGCCAGCTGCCTTTCCCAATTAAAGGGTGCGGTCTAACTAATCAGCTAGTCTTAATGCTGCAGATACCTTAGGTTCGGTGATCCAACGGGTGAACAAGCTTGGGAAAAAGGCTGAAAAATTTGCACATGGACTACGAGAACATGGTGAGCTGGCAATAATTTAATTGTGATTTAGAACATTTCATTTGAGTTTAAACAACTACAATTCTGTCAGTGGTCGGTAAAATACAAAATTCATTTTTAATTTTTGTCACTGCAGTTAGGTTGGGAAGCAAGATCAGTGAAACCATGAAGGGGAAGTTGAGCTTGGGAGCTAGAATCATTCAAGGAGGGGGAGTCAAGAAAGTTTTTAGGCATTTGTCCAGTGTTGGAGAGGGCGAGAAGCTGTTGAAGGCCTGCCAGTGTTATCTGTCCACCACAGCTGGTCCTATTCCAGGCCTTCTCTTTATTTCAACAGAGAAGGTCGCCTTCTGTAGTGAGAGATCACTAAAACTTGCTTCCCCTGATGGAAAAATAGTCAGAGTCCATTACAAGGTAACCAACAAATTAACATTTGCTCTGCATCCGTTTCCAGAAAAGCAAGCTTTTAGAACCACTCTAAGAGTGATTATAATTGTTGTGACAACATCCTGGAAAAACAACATTTTCATGCAGGTCCTTATCCCTCTACAAATGATAAAGACGGCTAATCAGACTGAGAACGCGA
Source organism: Ceriops tagal (assembly GCA_021533255.1). NCBI lineage: Eukaryota > Viridiplantae > Streptophyta > Magnoliopsida > Malpighiales > Rhizophoraceae > Ceriops > Ceriops tagal. The sequence continues at coordinate 5,081,402 of CM038610.1, read as the reverse complement.
AGAGACCATCCCAAAAGTTCATAGAATTAGTTACAGTTGACAATCATGATTTCTGGTTTATGGGCTTTTTAAACTCTCAGAAAACTCTCAAGTATCTTCAGCAGGCAGTATCTCGAGCTCGGATTAGTGCATGTCACTAAACTTTAAACTAGCAAAAGGCTTCTTGCTGCTGTCCTGTCAATTGTAAAAACTAAATACCAAATTGTTAACATGGCTTGTTGATCAATGACAATGTATAGAAGTTTGAAAATTGATAAACGCTCCTGGATTCTTCAATTTTCCAATTAAAATGAAGAGTGCATTTCTTCCTCAGTATTATTGACTCTCACCGTTCATTTGGATAACAAATTCCCTCTCCTAAAAATATATTATGGTTCGAGGCAAACACCCTTCGCTCAATTTGACTATAAAAGTAGTATTCAGTTTTTTTTTTTTTTTTTGTTGAAAAACCCACAATTTACATTGATCTAACTTGGCCCCATGCTTCTAAGATGATGCATGCTTTGCATGGTCTCCATGGAGAAACCAACAGCTGGAAAATTGTCTGAAATGAGCAATGACACAGCGTACACCAAGGCTGGACATGAGGGCCAAACGCACTTTGCTTTGCCTCTTCTCATCGGTAGACGGGCTCCTCGAACATGTTGGTTACATTTTCAAATTTCCTATCTAAAAAGAATGAGGGCAAAGGCATCCTTACCACCTCTGTAGGTTGCTGCATGCATTGGCAGGAAAGAGCTGTGGAACTCGTCTGCAAACTTATGCGTCGGAAAACATAAAAATGTACTTTGCCCCATGATTTTTGGTTTTAGTCATGACGCATAGTCTTCTTCTAAGACGCATAATTTTTATCTGTGTCATAACTTCTATGGCACATACCAAAACACCGGCTGTATTATACATGAAAAATTTTAACTCACAAACAATAAAAGAAAAAAAATTTGATACTCCTTTCAAACACTTGAAATTATCTATAGGTAACAAATAAAATTATTTTTAAAATTATTAAAAATCATGCACATAATATATATATATATATATTTTTTTTTTCTTCTTATAATTATGCTAAATTTGTGGGAGCTAGGTTTATTGATACAAACATGTTTGTTGCAAAATTTTCTACTTTGTATTTTTTTGGTTTTGTGTTTGATTTAGTGATGGTTATGGTTTTAAAATTATAGCCCATCTAAGATCAAGATTGACTCTAATAGCACTTGTTAGGTTCCTTATGTTATAATTATGAAGAATTTGTTGTAATTCAATAAGTGAAGAAGATAATAGAGAATTTTGTAACAAAAATAGCACTCTTCTTTCAACTTCATTCAAGCTTTTCTGGGAATACATTTACTTATCTTATAAACCAAGCCTTTTATAAAAGAATTTTAGCTTTTCATATTTATTGGAACTCTTTATATGTGGAAAATATTTATTCTTCTTTTAATTTGATAGATTCCAATAGAAGGTTGTTGATAACTATTGCCTTTGCTATAAATATTAATAACATTATTCTTAATCACACAATGGTACATAGTATGAATAAAGATCAATCTCATAAGAAGTGCTATCAATATAATGTCAAATAAATAAAACCTAAAGACACTAATAGGAAGAAGGTAATTTGAATGTTAACTTCATTCTAATTAAAATAAACAAAGCAACTTATAAAAAAAGATCAATCAACAAAATTGTAATTTTAGGTTTATTTACAACTATCATATTTGATATTTTTGTTTATTCATAATGTTGTCTTAATTTTGTTAAAATTATTAACTTTAACTAATAATAAGATTTGTTACCTAAATTTGCCTTTAGATATTTGCGAAGTAGAAGAAACTTTATAGGATTATATACTGACACCTTAAAACATAGAAGAATAAATTAATTCATGTAACAATTATAAAAGATTAAATTATTTAATATAATTCAAGTTATTCATAATAATAAGGAGAAAATATGAAACATGTCTATAATGTCTTACTATTAATTGCTACTAAGTGATTAATAATAGCATAAATATTAGTCATAATCTTTAATTTTAGCAATCAACTATCATTTAATTAATTTAGTAGACCTAACTAAATTAACTGAATAAACAATCATTCACTATTTAATCTATATAACTTAAGCAATTCTGAGAAAAAAAGATAACAAATAACAAATAACAAAATAATCTAATTCATCAAAATATCAATATTTTGAAATCCCTCAAAATTGTTAAAAGCCTTAACTATACATACTTATAAATTGAATTTTCTGAAGTTATTTGCCACCCTTTTTTTGTCATCCATCTTTCTTTTTTTTACCTCATTTTCTTCTTTTAATACCTAAAAAGAATATTATTTATATCAAAGAAAACATACATAGTATTCACAAGAAAACCCTAGTGTGCCTTTAAAAACTCTTAAAACTTCTCAAAGTTATAATGAATTTGTTTACCTAATTGTGAAAAAATTTCTATAATGAGTTTCAAATTAATTACTGAACAGATATAGTATAAATTACGGTCTAATTTCTTAATAAAAGTTATATTCCTTTTCTTTAACTTTCTAATGCATCTAGTTTTACCAAAAACAAAAGTCTAAAATCCAATTTATAAATTAAAAATTGAGATTAACTCATTTTAGTTTATAGTAAATTTTACAATGACTTTTCAGATATTTTTTAAACTGTTAAACAATTGATTTGAACTTAAATGTTTTTATAAGAATTATAAGTCATAATATGAACTTAAATTTAGGCTTTTGAATCACCTAATTTGGCGTTTATAACTAAACTTTTGCTAATTTAAATATCTAGTACTTAGACGAGAATCCTACACTAATTAGAATTTAGACTTCCATTTGTACTCTATTTTTGAAGCAATATTTTAAGATCTAAATGAACTTTGATTCAAAATCACAGCTTCACTTTAAAAATTTTGAGATGTTTACTATAACTTTATTGAAAATCACTTTTTCAATTTAAATCTTTAAATTGATAAAAAATTTAAAATAAGTGATAAAGGTCAAAAGGGTAAAATGTTAGAATATTACCTATTATAAACGTAATTTCTCAAAATTTCCTTAGAAAATACTTAATTCATGAAATATATTCTAATATGTTTAAATAAGTATAAAATTTATTAAAAATAAGTAAATATAAAAGGGAATTAATTCTTATATTAATTGGCTTGTTATGGTGGTCACTGCCATTTGGACCTTTTATAACTTATCAAGGTGCAACCATCAACCTTTTGGGAATTAGAGTTGGAATTAAGGTACTATATATGCTAGATTGACAAATTAGCAAGTTGTAACCATCTTTGTTAACTTTATAGTTACTATTACAAGTAGCTAGTTAAGGAAAGAAGTTGCTGCTATAAAAAATGCTTTGTTATAGCTATTATTACTTAAGTTGGTTGAGACATTCTAGGTTGTATAAATTTTAACTTCATTCACATTACAATACACTCTTTGGTTTCTCTTAAACTCATAGTAATGTTCCACTCACAAGCACAACCTTGCTTATTCACTCTTTATTATCTTCTTCTTATCACTCTTTAATAGGTCCTTTATGATTAAAGAGCTATAACATCA
>CM038610.1:5064086-5077727 GCA_021533255.1 Ceriops tagal | reverse complement strand
AACAATCTCCCCCTTTGTAATTGTTGGCAACACTCATAACAAAAGCCATTATGCAGCAATTTCAACTCCTCCTAAATATGCACTCCCCCTTTCTTAACAGCTCCCCCTGCACTGTTGCTTCTCTCCCCTTTTGTCAACCAATTACAAATCTGAAAAACTCGCAAAAAAGAGATGGAGGATTCACCTGAACTTCAGGCTTGAGGAGGCATTTGCACAGATAGACTCATTCTATGCTTTTCAAACAGCTCTGTGGACAGAGGTTTAGTTAGATCTTGTGTAGCCTCTTCAACAGATTTAGGTTCAACTTGTGAGAGTAAAGCAATAGCTCCCATAATTCTTCTTCTTGTTGTAGCTCCTACTGATGGGTTACCTATGATCTGATTTTCTTGGTGAGCACTAGTCCACACTTTCTTTGGCTTTCTTTCTTGCATAGTCTTAGTTGCAAGAGGATCTCTTTCTTCATCTTCAGACTCACTCTTCTCCGAGTCTAAACTTACTTCTTGTTCCTTTGCTTTAGGTTGGTCTGATTCTTCATCTATATTGAAGTCATCATCTTCATTGTCTTTAGCTTCTCTATTCTGCATTGTTTTCTAGTTCTTATCTATTCTCACATCACTAGAAGTGATCACTATTCCTAGCTTATGCAGGAAAACTCTGTAACCTTTTGTCTTTGTTGAGTATCCCACAAAGATGCCTTCATCGAACCTAACATTGAATTTTCCCAAGTTTTGCTCCTTGTTCTTCACACAACATGGGCTGCCAAAGATTCTAAGATACTTGGCTATTGTCTTTTTCCCACTCCATAGCTCATATGGAGTCTTATCAGTATTGGGCCTTAGTAATACTCTGTTTAGTAGATGCACGGCTGTAAATGTTACTTCTGTCCAAAATCTTGTGTGAAACTTGGATTCCAGCAGTAGAGTTCTTGCCATTTCAACCACAACTCTATTTTTCCTCTCTACCACCCCATTTTATTGAGGTGTTCTTGCTGCTGCCATTTAATGGTGAATACCATGCTTCTTAAGGTAATCTTCAAAAGTTTCATTTGTAAATTCAGTGCCTTGATCTAACCTCAATACTTTGATCTTCTTTCCACTTTCATTTTCAATCAATTTTCTATATCTTTTGAAGCATTTCAAAACTTCTGACTTGTGTTTGAGGTGCATGATGCAGGTCTTTCTGGAATAATCATCAACAAACAAGATGAAGTACCTTTCACCATTCAACCCTTTTGTCCTCATCGGCCCACACAAATCAGTATGCACAATGTCAAGCACTGTTTTCCTTTAGAGCATGCTGAGCAAACATACTCTCTCTCTCTTTCTCTCCTAAGGTCAGGAATGTCTCTGATTACATGAGTAGTGATCAGCTTCCTCATGTTCTTTTGTGATAAGTGTCCCAGCCTCCTATGCCAGAGTTGATTTTCTTCTTCTTTGTTGAGTAAACAGCTGTTTGTCTTGTCCTCATCAATCACATACAAATTTCCAGCTGTTCTCTTCCTGGCTGCAACAGTATTGCCTTCTTTACTCTTTACTTGGCAACTTGTTTTTGGGAATATCACTTTATGGTCGTCGTTGCATAGTTGGCTGACAGATGCTAGATTATATCTGTGTCCTTCAACGTGCATAACATCTTTCAGCTTTCCTTTTCCAATATTCACTGACCCCTGACCATTGATGTTGAGTGAATCATCATTGCCAAACTTGACTCTGCCTTCTCTTGACTTGTTTAACTTTGATAATTTACTCTTATCTCTTGTCATGTGTGAAATGCATCCACTATCAAGGATCCACTGCTTATCCTTGCAATCAACCTTTAGTGCAATTTTAGCTATATTAACCACCTCCCTTTTTGCTCTATATTCCTTCTTTTTAACTGACTGGAAGATAGCTTTCTCCTTTTTCTCAGCTTTGACTACACCGCTTGTTTTCACTGTGCTATTGAGTGCATTCTCTTGCTTAGGGAGAAGTGTCATGCATCTCTTGGCATTATGGCCATCCTGCCCACACCTTTCACACTGTTCTAAGTCTGCCAATATAGCAAACTGGTTCTTTGGAGCTACTGGTTTGGGCTTCCACCAACAATCCTCGTCAGTGTGTCCTCGCCTTTTACAATATGTGCAAGAACTCACGACATATGTTCTCCTCTGAGTTTTGTATTGTCTCCCCCTATACGCAGCATCGTATCTTCTCAAGTTAGAGACATATACTGGCCTTCTCCACCAGCAGTTACTCGCCTTATGAATCCAAACTCCACAATAAAAGCAATGACCTTGAAACTGCCTCTTCTTGGGTCTGATCATAGCTTGTCTTCTTCTATTCATCACTTGCTGTGTAGGCAAAGTAGCTGGCTTCTTTGCTTGTGTGGCTTTCATTTCAGCCACCTTCTCCTTTTTCTGTTCAGCCATTGCCCTTTACTGGCTGACTTTCTTTTCTTTCTGAGATGTAGCAGCTATGGGTTGCTACTCTTTAACCACATACATCATTTTTGGCCCTGACTTTGGTTTGATAACTGTCTTCTCTTCTTCAATTATCTTCTCCTGAGTCACAGCCTTCTCTTTCAACTTCTGTGGTAGAGTCTCATTCTTCTTTTCTCTTACAGAGCTTGTTTCTCCTATCATTTCAAGCTTCTGCAAGTTTTCTTTGCTACTTGTGAGTTGTTGCTGAAGTCTCAGCAACTCTTTCTCCATTTCTTCAATTTTTGAAGCCCTTGAGCCAAGCTCTACTGTAAGGTCTTCACATGTTTTGATTTGTTCTTCAAGTCTTCTCTTCAAGTCAATATGTTTAGCCCTTATTTCATCCTTATCTTCATCATCAAGTTTCACTTTGCACTGAGAAGCAAAGTATCCAGTCTGCCCACAACGATAACATCTCAAGGACAACTGTCCTTTTCCCTTCTTAGACTCCTTTTTGAATTTCCTTGTGAAGTAAGCCAACATTTCACCTTCACTTTCTTTCTCCTCCTCATCATCATCATCCTCACTGGATGATTCTTCCTCTTCATTTATCTTCGAGTGCTTCATAGCTTTGAAAGTTGCCTCTTTTGATACCTTCATTGTTACAGAGCTTTCAGCTGACTTTATCCTCATCTCATATGCAATGAGATTGCACTGGAGATCATGCAGAGACATAGAATTGAGATCTCTACTCTCCTTTATGGTTGTTACCTTTGAGGCAAACCTCTCAGGCAGAATTCTCAGAATTTTCTTCACAATTGATGAGTCCTTCTTGTTCTTCCCATGACTTTTCAGGTTGTTTACAACATCAATAACCTTGGTGAAGAACTCTTAAACTGTCTTATTCTTTTGCATTCTAAGCAATTCATATCTTTCCTTGAACACTTGAAGCTTAGCCTCCTTTATTCTGCCATCACCTTCATAGACTTTCTACAATCTATCCCATATCTCCTTGGTAAATTTGTAGTCCATAACTTTAGCATACTTAGTATCTGTCAATCCTAAATTGACAACATTTGAGGCCTTCCCATTTATCTCAAATTGCCTTAACTCCTCTGGGGTTGGGTCTTTACCTTATTCTAGAACCATAAAACCCTCCTGTACACATTTCACCACATTTATGCCCATGGTTGCAAATACCAATTGCATTCTTGCTCTCCACATATGGTAGTTGGTTCTGTTGATGATTGGAACCTTCTTGCTGTGAGTGGTACTAGTGCTGGTACCAGCTTCCATTTCTCAGTATGCTGAACAAGTCAAACTTTTAGATCCCTTCAAACTAGTACACCAAGCTGTTAAGCTTCAAACTAGTGAACCGGTGCTCTGATACCAATTGAAGTTCCCGACTTCTCCCTAGGATCTACTAGTTTATGATACTAAGAGGGGGGGTGAATTATTATCACCACAATTCGCAATTCGCAGGTAAGTGAACAACTTCAACCTCTTCTTAAAAGCGAACTCTTTCTCAGACTCTACTAAGGTAGATCTATTGCTACCTACTAATCATAATAATCCCTAAAGTCACCTTTCAGATACCTTGCCTAATAGACAATTCAGATGTTCTTGTTTAGGTCTTCGTTAGGTTATGGGTTGACTGATACTTTAGCTGCGTTCACAACTCAATTCAAAACACAAAACATAAAGCAAATTAAGGACACACGAGATTTACGTGGTTTCGTCAACGTGACGTATATCCACGGTGGTAAGGACTCTTCCTTACCGAAACTATCCACTATACTTGAGAATTTCAGTTACAATGGATGCCTTAATCCTTTGCTTCTTTCACTATTGCAATTACTAAGCAAGTATAATGCAAAGAGTGTCACTTACTGTGTCTATCCTTCTTCTAGCTTGTCTTGCCTCTGTTGAATTGAAAGGCTACTTTACTACCATTTAAAAGTTCACCGCAATGCTCTCTAATCTCTCTTGAAGAAATCTGGAAATACATTGAGTTCTTTCAATGCTTTGCCAAATTTCTTCTCTACATTGTCTCACACAACTCCTACTTTCACCGTCTCACGGTCTCACCTGTCTCCTTATTCCATGATCTCACTGTCTCACGGCATGCCTCACGTACATTTCTAGTTTGCCCTTGTCTGTTCCACCTCTTTTGGCCATATCAAATTTTCTCGTTTTCTGCTAGTCACCGTTCATCGGCCGTTCACCCCTCTGTTCTAGCATCAGCTCTTTCTTTTTCTGTCTCTAGTTTTCTCTCTTTCAGTCGGTTTTCTCTCCTTTACCGTGTCATCCATTTGTCTCACGTCGTCGCAGATCTATTGTCAACTCTTCCGGTGGTGTCTCTCTCTTTGTCCGTTTCATGGTTCTCTCCTTATCGTGTCGTTCGTTTGTCTTACGCCTTCGCAGATCTGCTGTTTGCTCTTCCAGTGGTGTCTCTCTCTTTGTCCGTCTCTCTCTCTCGATTCTGCTGGTGGTATCCCTCTCTTTATTCAGCTGAATTTCTCTCTCTTCCCTTGTTTTGCCGTCAACTCACTTGGTTGGCCGAATAGGATTTTTCGTTTTGCTCACTTTTCGATCGTCTCCTCTTTCTCTCTTTCTCTCGACGGTGATTTCTTTGTTGCTATTGGTATATTTCTTTTCTCTATTTTTGCCAACGACTTCTCTTTTCTTTTGCAGGTGGTGTTCTTCTGTGTAAGGTTTGTTGTTTTGTCGTGTATTCAACTGTATTGGCCTTACACTAATTTTGTCTTCCAAGGTCTTTATATACTTTCTTCCATGAAACCCTAATAGGGCTTACGTGGCGGATTTATGTTCTTGCCCTTCCATGTGGCTTTACTTTCTTGCATACTTAAACCTAGTTGACAACAATTACAACTCATACAAGGCTATGGGAATAACAATTAATATTGTCTTATCATATCTAAGATCACCTATAAGACCACCTTTATGTAGATCGCGCATAATTTTCTCCCTTAATGAAGATTGAGGAATACAAAGTTGATTTTCACACATCAAATAGTCATAAAAAATATAGAAATCATTTATTGGCTACCTTTGATTGCATTTCTCCCAAATGCTATCAAAGTCTTCATCATGCTTATACAAATTCGTGAAGAGATTCAAACCCTACTATCTCACTACTTAATGTCATTAATAGTGATGCTCTCCTACTTAAGGCATTGATAACCTTATTTTATTGACCAACTTTATGAAATAACTTGAGAGGAAACTTTTGTAAGAAATTAAACCACTGTACATATATGTCATTGCTAATTTGCTTCTATCTATGAAGATATTTAAAAGCTTAATGATTAGAGTATAAGATAAACTCACGCCTTACTAAAAATGCTACCAATGCTTTAAGGCCCTCATAATTGCATAAAATTTCTTGTTATATGTCAATTACTTTGGTTGTGCCATATTTAGTTTCTTATTGAAATATGTAATTAGCTTCTTCTATTGAGAAATAGTTGCACCAATTCTTATTCAACTTCAAATAACATCTCAAAGTTAGGAGGGTTAGCACTGGTGCAATATGTAACTTTTCCTTAATGAGAGTAAAACACTTTTCTTCTTTATTTCCATATTGAAACATACTTTTCATAAGACATTTAATGATAGTGGACATGATGGTACTAAAATTATGGATGAGCCTTCAATAAAAGATTGCTAAGCCATAAAAACTCTATACATTACTTAAAATTTTGGGAGTAAGCTAATTTCAAATTACACGCACTTTGTCCTCATCAACTTGATTATCCTTAAAATTAACTATGTACCTTAAAAAGAATAACTTATTAGTTATGAAAATACACTTCTTCAAATTTACATATAACTTATTTTCTTATAGTACCAACAATACCTTTTTTAGGTGTAAAACTTGATTTTCCATTAATTGACTGTAAATAAAAATATCATTAAAATATACAACCACAAACTTGCAAATTAAAGGTTTCAATACTTGACTCATTAATCTCGTAAAGGTGTTGGGGGCATTAGAGAGACCAAATGGCATCATTAGCCATTCATAAAAACCGTCTCAAATTTTGAATGTAATCTTCCACTTGTTTCTAGGTCTCATCCTAATTAGGTGATGACCACTCTGAAAATTGATCTTTGAAAATACCTTTGACCCATTCAACTAATCTAACATGTCATCTAGTTGGGGAATAGGGAACTTATATCCAATGGTGATCATGTTGATGGTTTAAATATCAACACGCATCTGTTAATTGCCATTGTTTTTTAAAGTTAACAAAGTGGATACTACACATGTGCTTAAACTCTCTCTAATATACCTTTTTTGTAGTAACTCTTCAACATTTTTCCTTAGGATCTCACTTTCTTTGGGACTCATTTGATAATATGGTAGGTTAGGGAGATTAGCCTTATGAACTAAATCAATTTGATGTTGGATGTTATGCATTGGTGGTAACCCTTTTAATAACTCCTGTGGAATAATGTTACTGAATTCTTCTAACAATGACTTAATTAATTCTAGGAACCTTGACGCTAGATCATTGGTTACTTCACCTTTTATTATTAACGCATTAACTTCTTTTGATTTTTTAATGGTCACTTTAATTTCATGATTTAAATAGGTGACTGTTAGAAAAGTTCTCTCCTTTACTTTAGAAGTCTCTGGTGGAAACCCTTCTTTCATAAGTAACAATGTATATTTCACTCCATTTTTCTCAAGTTTGCAAACATTCTTTCAATATGAGTGTTGAGTATCAACATTAAATTTTTAGGGTGCCCAAATAATAAGTGCCAAGCATCCATGTCTATAATATTGTAGTAGACTTTATTTGTGTACTAACCAATTGAGAAAGAAATCTTACGTCATTTTGTTACTTGAAGTTCTCCAACTATTTTAATCCACTCAATGGTGTATAAATTCGAGTGCTTCTCTATTAGTAACTATAATTTCTTAATAATTTTTATCTGAATAATATTTTCTTACTATTATTATCAATAATCAAATAACATAAGGTATTGTTAATTGTGCACCTAGTATAAAATAACTTATTTTATTAAATGTCATCCTTTTATTTAGGAGCTAGCATTAGCTTTGACACCATATATACAAATTTGTCATTCTTGTAATTGCACTCCTTACCATTTAGGTAACAATAGACTTCTTTACCTTCAACTTTAACTCCCTCGCCTTACACTATTACATTTAATAATTTTTAAAGTGGGCAATTACTAAAATAATGACCTACTTCATTGCACTTATAACACTTACTCAATATAGGCTTCTTATAAGGCTTAACATTTCTTATTAAACCCTTTTTAATAAGTAGCTATCTGCTTGTACTTTTGTCAGTTATCACCCTTTTTGATTGACTTTATGTCTTTTACTCTTCCTTTTTTGCAACAAACTTGTTAGATTCAACATCAAACTTACAAAAAGAACTAAGTTTATTTTTCTCTTGTAATACCATCTCAACTTTCAATGTCATATTCTTAGCCTCGAATATGTTCAATAAGATTTGGACTCTAATTTTATTTTAGATAACTAGTCTTAATCCATCAAGGTATCTCAAGAGTTATTGGCTTTCAAATTCCATTGCATTGTTGCGCTAAAACAATTTGAAAACTTCTGATGAGTATTCATGAACTAACTAATTATCTTAGGTACACAATTGATATTTTTGAAAAAGGATTTACTTATAATTTAACAGAAAAAAATGCTCCTTTTAGAAGTTGTTTCATCTTATACTAGTTTCTAATTAGAGCTTTCCATTCTTTTCACCTGTGATCTTTTGTTCATTCCCACCAAGTAGAGGCTCCTCCTTTTAGTTGAAAAGCAACAAATATAACCTTTTGTTCTTCAAGTATCACCATGTAATCAAAGAGTCTTTTTTCTTTAACTAATTAATTCATAAAACTTTCAATATTGAATTCACCATTAAAAATAAGGATGTGTACTTTTAGCCAAAATTCATATAATATTTTAGGATGTTAAGGTCATTGTTGTTTATACCTAATATAATTTGGATATTTAACAAAATCACCATCCTTATTATCAGAATCTATTACATAAGCTTGATGCCTAGATGGATTTGTCTCTTCATCAAAATCCACTGCATAGGGTTAATGCTTATTGAATTGGCAGGAACTGGTCGGGTGAGAGGTTAATTACAAGTAAAATCTCTGACCTGATTCCTTTCATTTCTTCAATTCTTGTTGGCACCTCCCACCTAAAGAGTTTTAATTGATTGTTGATGACTTCTAGTTCACATTCCAATCGATCAAATCTCTAGCTAAGGTTTTGTAGCACCACCACTTGGGCATAAATGGTTATTTAGATGACTAACATCCCTTGAACTTTGTTAGTAAGATGGTTGTTATTCTGACTATCATGTGGTACCATTAGAATGGGCAAGACTTGCTTTAATACTATTGGACACAGTGGTTAGGGAAAAAAAAGCTAATATTTTGAGTAAACTTAAGAGAATAATATTTTTTTAAAAAAAAAGATAGAGGTGAGAGCAATGTTTTATTAAAAGTTAATTTACTATAATGTTTTAACCCCTTAACCTCAATTTTTTATTAAGAATAATATTTGAGGTCTTAAGTTCTAGTTTTAATGAAAAAGTATAAAATTCATATGGGTGAGAAGACCTAACCCAATTTATGTAATTTATCATACAATAAATCTTTTAATGAAAAAAAACAAAACAAAACAAAAGAACATTTGCTATTGTTAACCACCTATATGGAATAAAAAAGATTGCAACAAAGAAAAACAAAATTAAATTAAAAAGTTGACCAACCTTTATTTTGGTGATCAAGTTAACAACAAATGAATGTGTAATAAAATAGAAAAAGATGAAAGCATTTATTAGGAAAAACAAGGTAAAAGTCTTCTAAAGGTGGTAACACTTTAGCTACTTAAAATCGTAAATTCTCTCAACTTATTAAATTAACCACTAAAGAAGAATTTGGTGGCATTCAAATAGGTTACTTGCTTGAAATTAGTTTTAGCAAAATTGGCCTTTTGGGTGAAATCTATCAATATATGATTGGCCTTTATAAAAAAAATGTAGATAAGAGTTAGAAAAAGAGTTGTTGGACAACTTAATTTTGGAGATCACTTGTTGTAAAGGTATACTAAAGATGTAACTAGATTACAACATGCCTGATGTCTATTTCAAATTTATAGTGATGTTGAAAGAATTATTGAAAATTATTTGCTAACTTTGGTAGTTTGAGGATGCTTAGTTATAAGAATAAAAAGGAATTAATTTTGTAATCATTTAATTAAAATTTCTAAGCTTTTATATAATGAGCAGCAATGAAACAAAGAAGCATGCAAGCTTCTATACAAATAGATCTTTCTCTCTTTTAATAATAATTATTATTTTATTTTTACCCAAAAGAAATCAATATTGAATGCTTCTATTAAATGAGTGATGTTAGAGCTCTTTAATCATGAAAGACCTATTAAAGAGTGATAAGAAGAAGATAATAAAAAGTGAATAATCAAGGTTATGCTTGTGAGTGGAACATTACTAAGAGTTTGAGAGAAACAAAAGAGTGTATTGTAATGTGAATGAAGTTAAAATTTATACAACCTGGAATGTCTCAACCAACTTAAGTAATAATAGTTACAACAAAGCATTTTTTATAGCAGTAACTCCTTTCCTTAACTAGCTACTTGTAATAATAACTACAAAGTTAACAAAGATGGTTACAACTTGCTAACGTGTCAATCTAACATATATAACACCTTAATTCCAACTCTAATTCCTAAAAAGATTTATGGCTGCACCTTGATAAGTTATAAAAGGACTAAATGGTAGCGACCATCATAACAAGCCAATTAAAATAAGAATTAGTTCCCTTTTATATTTACTTATTTTTAATAAATTTTATACTTATTTAAACATATTAGAATATTTTTCATGAATTAAGTATTTTGAGAAATTGCGTTTATAATAGGTAATATTCTAACATTTTACCCTTTTGACCTTTATCACTTATTTAAATTTTTTATCAATTTAAAGATTTAAATTAAAAAAGTGATTTTCAATAAAGTTATAGTAAACATCTCAAAATTTTTAAAGTAAAGCTATGATTTTGAATCAAAGTTCATTTAGATCTTAAAATGTTGCTTCAAAAATAGAGTAAAAATGGAAATCTAAATTCTAATTAGTGTAGGATTCTTGTCTAAGTACTAGATATTTAAATTAACAAAAGTTTAGTTATAAATGCCAAATTAGGTGATTTAAAAGACTAAATTTAAGTTCATATTATGACTTACAATTCTTATAAAAACATTTAAGTTCAGATCAGTTGTTTAATAGCTTTAAAAATATCTAAAAAGTGATTGTAAAATTTACTATAGACTAAAATGAGTTAATCTCAATTTTTAACTTATAAATTGGATTTTAGACTTTTGTTTTTGGTAAAACTAGATGCATTGGAAAGTTAAAGAAAAGGTATATAACTTTTATTAAGAAATTAGACCCTAATTTATACTATCTCTATTCAGCAATTAGTTTGAAAATCATTATAGAAATTTTGTCACAATTAGGTAAACAAATGCATTATAACTTTGAGAAGTTTTAAGAGTTTTTAAGAGTACCCTAGGGTTTTCTTGTGAATATTATGTATGTTTTCTTAGATATAAATAATATTCTTTTTAGCTATTGAAAGAAGAAAATGAGGTAAAAAAAAAGAAAGATGGATAACAAAAGGAGGGTAGCAATAACTTCAGAAAATTCAATTTATAAGTATGTATAGTTGGGGCTTTTAACAATTTTGAGGGATTTCAAAATATTGATATTTTGATGAATTAGATTATTTTGTTATTTGTTATCTTTTTTTCTCAGAATTGCTTAAGTTATATCGATTAAATAGTGAATGATTGTTTGTTCAGTTAATTTAGTTAGGTCTACTAAATTAATTAAATGATAGTTGATTGCTAAAATTAAAGATTATGACTAATAATTATGTTATCATTAATCACTTAGTAGCAATTAATAGTAAGACATTAACATGTTTCATGTTTTCTCCTTATTATTATGAATAACTTGAATTATATTAAATAATTTAATCTTTTATAATTGTTACATGAATTAATTTATTCTTCTATGTTTTAAGGTTGTCAGTATATAATCCTATAAAGTTTCATCTACTTTGAAAATATCTAAAGGCAGATTTAGGCAACAAATCTTATTATTAATTAAAGTTAATAATTTTAACAAAATTAAGACAACATTATAAATAATAAAAAATATCAAATATGATAGTTGTAAATAAACCTCAAATTACAATTTCGTTGATTGATCTTTTTTTATAAGTTGCTTTGTTTATTTTAATTAGAATGAAGTCAAAATTCAAATTACCTTCTTCCTATTAGTGTCTTTAGGTTTTATTTATTTGACATTAAATTAATAGCACTTCTTATGAGATTGATCTTTATTCATACTACTACCATTGTGCGATTAAGAATAATGTTATTAATATTTATAACAAAGGCAATAGTTATCAGCAACCTTTTATTGGAATCTATCAAATCAAAAGAAGAATTAATATTTTCCACATATAAAGAGTTCCAATAAGTATGAAAAACTAAAATTCTTTTATAAAAGGCTCGGTTTATAAGATAAGCAAATGTATTCCTAGAAAAGCTTGAATGATGTTGAAAGAAGAGTGCTATTTTTGTTACAAAATTCTCTATTATCTTCTTCACTTATTGAGTTACAACAAATTCTTCATAATTATAACATCAAGAACCTAACAAGTGATATTACAGCCAATCTTGATCTCAGATGGGTTATAATTTTAAAACCATAACCATCACCAAATCAAATGCAAAACCAAAAAAATACAAATTAGAAAATTTTGCAACAAACATGTCTGCATCAATAAATATAGCTTCCACAAATTTAGCATAATTATAAGAAAAAAATATATATATATATTATGTGCATGATTTTTAATAATTTTAAAATTAGTTTTATTTGTATCCGAGAGATAATTACAAGTGTTTTGAAACGAGTATCAAATTTTTTGTTAAATTTTTTGTGAGTTAAAAATTTTTATGTATAATACAGCCAGTGTTTTGGTATGTGCCATAGAAGTTATG
Source organism: Ceriops tagal (assembly GCA_021533255.1). NCBI lineage: Eukaryota > Viridiplantae > Streptophyta > Magnoliopsida > Malpighiales > Rhizophoraceae > Ceriops > Ceriops tagal. The sequence goes on along the minus strand of CM038610.1, from coordinate 5,065,212 downwards.
ACACGGATAAAAATTATGCGTCTTAGAAGAAGACTATGCGTCATGACTAAAACCAAAAATCATGGGGCAAAGTACATTTTTATGTTTTCCGACATAAGTTTGCAGACGAGTTCCTCAGCTCTTTAGTGCAAATGCATGCAGCAACCTTCAGAGGTGGTAAGGATGCCTTTGCCCTCATTCTTTTTAGATAGGAAATTTGAAATTGTAACCAACATGTTCGAGGAGCCCGTCTACCGATGAGAAGAGGCAAAGCAAAGTGCGTTTGGCCCTCATGTCCAGCCTTCTTGTACGCTGTATCATTGCTCATTCCAGACAAATTTCCAGCTGTTGGTTTCTCGATGGAGACAATGCAAAGCTTGCATCATCTTAGAAGCATGGAGCGAAGTTAGATCAATGCAAATTGTGGGTTTTTCAAAAAAAAAAAAAAAAACTGAATACTACTTTTATAGTCAAATTGAGCAGAAGGTGTTTGCCTCGAACCATGCTGTATTTTTTAGAGAGGGAATTTGTTATCCAAATGAACGTTGAGAGTCAATAATACTGAGGAAGAAATGCACTCTTCATTGTAATTGGAAAATTGAAGAATCCAGGAACGTTTATCAATTTTCAAACTTCTATACATTGTCATTAATCAACAAGCCATGTTAACAATTTGGTATTGATTTTTTACAATTGACAGGACAGCAGCAAGAAGCCTTTTGCTAGTTTAAAGTTTAGTGACATGCACTAATCCGAGCTCGAGATACTGCCTGCTGAAGATACTTGAGAGTTTTCTGAGAGTTTAAAAAGCCCATAAACCAGAAATCATGATTGTCAACTGTAACTAATTCTATGAACTTTTGGGATGGTCTCTTCGCGTTCTCAGTCTGATTAGCCGTCTTTATCGTTTGTAGAGGGATAAGGACCTGCATGAAAATGTTGTTTTTCCAGGATGTTGTCACAACTGTTATAATCACTCTAAGAGTGGTTCTAAAAGCTTGCTTTTCTGGAAACGGATGCAGAGCGAATGTTAATTTGTTGGTTACCTTGTAATGGACTCTGACTATTTTTCCATCAGGGGAAGCAAGTTTTAGTGATCTCTCACTACAGAAGGCGACCTTCTCTGTTGAAATAAAGAGAAGGCCTG
>CM038610.1:4976196-5063986 GCA_021533255.1 Ceriops tagal | reverse complement strand
AAAAAAAAAAAAAGACAGAGAGAGAGAGAGAAATTTGAGACTGACGAATGGTTCAACTTTCTGTGGTCATGCACGACATCACCGTCAAGCCATGATTCAAAAGTACATTCCTTCACATGGATGGAAGGCATAAACACTTGCCAATAACTCTCATCTCTGTGCAACAAACTCCAACAGCAGGACCCACACAAATGTTCATGCCAAAACATGTTCTTCACCAGACCAAACTACCATCACGTGCAAAGAAAGGCAGAAGAATCTGCAGTCGTATGAGCCGGGAGGAGGAGGAGGAGGAGGAGGAGGAGGCTAATAGTCAGCTGGAATCTTCCCAAAGGAATAATGTTGTCAACTTAGACACGTGATTAGCACCATATCATTTAGATTTAGTCGGTAACATCTTCTATACATAAACTAGACGATGGAGCCATTCCATTTCCTGCTTTTTTAAGTTCTGCCGAGTTTTACACAAAATACAATGTAGTTTAATTAGTAATTACAAGCCCATGCGTACCCCATTTCCATTTTCGCAACAGCAGAAGCAAAAAAAAAAATTAGTCAACATTTCAACTACTCATTCAAGAATCCATCATTTTCTGACCTTAATTGATCCAAGAAAAAGGAAGGGAACACTGGACCTTCAAGATAATCTCCACAATGAACAGTCTAAACACCTCAATTGCACCACGTTTCTTTCATTTGTTGGGAGGAGAGTCGCAATTGGAGATAAACAACTATCTCCAGCTAAGCACATGGAAACAAAATCCAGGAATATAGTACAGCATCTTACCACTTAAATATACGGAGAATAAACAGCATTTAACAACCACAAAGAAGAATGGAAAAATTAGATACAAATTAATCACACAATCGACAGAAGAAGAAACAACGTACACTCAAAATGAAACTAATATTAGGGTGATCGGTATAGAAAATAAGACAAACATCAAGCAATCAAAAGTTACCCTATACAGCATGTACATTAACATGAGAGGACAGTCTAGAACAAGCCATCGCTCATGCTTGTATTCCAATTGACTTGTACGTAAAGGGTATTCTTGAGAGTTAACCTGAGAGCAGTTTTCAATATCCTAAATATTCAGAATGCGGTCTTAGATTAAAACATCTGGCTCATTTAAACTCCCATTGAAATTCACCTTGCAACATTCAGGAAACTGAATTCCAGCCTCCTCACAACTAGACTTGGTGATTAGCAGGCATGACCTCACATCAAGGTATTCCAAAGACCTGCATTTCTCCAAGAGCACACCTACAGCTGTCACTGTAATCTTAGGACAGTTACTGATCTTCAAAACCTTCAGCCTCAATTCAGTTTCCATCATTCCTAAACTCAGAAAAGCACTACCTGTGACCTCCTCACAGCAACCAATGTCAAGAGCTTCTAAATTTCTGCACTCATTGAGGATGCAGCTTAATGATGAGTCAGAAATATTTAAACACCAGTCCATGCGCAAGTTCCTCAGACTAAATTTACAGGCTGCAGCCAATGATTTCATAGAATCATTGGAGATATCCCGACAACCGCCAATAATAAGAGTCTCAAGATTCTTGCAAAATCTGGCCAGGGACAATATTGACTCATCCCCAACTTTGTAGCAATCCAACAACTTGAGAGTCTTGAGAGAAGATGAACACACCTTTGAAACATTGAAAATTCCACTGTCTCCAACATTACTGCATTTGTTGACGTCTAAGAAGTGGATTCTAGGACACCCACTAACAAGATCCGTGAGACCAGAATCAGTTACATTGGTGCATCCTTGCAGGCCCAACTCTTCTAAACTAGGGCAGTTCCTAGATAAAGCAATTAATGTTCTATCAGTTACAAATCTGGAACCAGCAAGATGCAGTTTCTGAAGGTCTCTACAGCCCTCAGCAACAACTGACAATCCCTTGTCTGTCAGCTTTCTGCAATTGGAAACATCCAATGATTGTAAAGAAGAAAGACCACGTCCAATAGAAACCAAGCCACCATCCGTAATGCCTGCAATAGGAAGACAAGTACTCAAGTCTATTCATGATTAAATCCTTATCATTTTTTGTTCAGCAAATTGTTCTTTTCTTCTTTTTTTCTTACCATCACAAAAATGAAAAGAACTTTGCATCCAAAGCAAAAGTGAAGCAAATTCTTTTTCTTGTCTAACGATGTGATCAATGCAGTCATGCAATCAATCATCTTCAAGGTATGAACATGGAATTTATACAATCAATCATCCTCGAGCTAGACAACTCATTCATAAAACCAACAACCGTGCTGAAGGCAGACGTAAAGGTGTACAACAGCAACCAATCTCCGTGATTTGGCTCGCCAAATTATATTCACTAAATGAAGGAAAACAAAATTCATGCTACAACAAAATTATGACGTGACAGCCGATGCTCCTCGCCATCGAATACAGCAAAATGCAGAGAACAGTAATCTTACAAAGGAATTCGCCAGAATTCGAGGAAAACAAGCACAACCCATCACACACACACACATATATATTTTTTTTGTTTCGAAAGTTCTCGAAAGTTTTCAAGGAAAAGGAGATGGGTTGCGCCAAAATTATTATTTAATTTAATTTAATTTAAGTTTACCTTTACAATTGTGCAAATTGAGGACCCTCAGGTACTTAAAGCCATGGGCAATAACGGCGAGATCAGAGTCGGTAACGCCGGGATAAAAGGACCTGGACACAGACTGAGAGAGGTCCAAGTGGGTCAAGCAGGAGAAGCGGGCGGCCATCCTCTGAAGCATGTGGGGACCAGCACGGGCAGCAAGTCTTTTCCTTTCGGTGCTCTGCAAGCGCAGCCACCGCTTGCACACCAAACCAAAGTTCTCCTTGTCCCTGTCCTCCTCCAGCCTCGTCAGAATCCATCGGAGCTCGTCGTCCGTCAGCGTCTCGTTTATGCAGATCGAATTCGAACCCATTATCATATTATAGGTTGAAAATATTATTCTATTACCTTCGGCATCAGCAGAATTGTGGGGTGGGGGGGGGCAATTAGTAATATAAATTGAACTATTTAGAATGAGGAAGATTCGGGATTAGGGCTGGCTGATCAGAAACCCTTATCTAATGGCTCTCCTTCCTTTGGTCTGCCTCTTGGCTCCGGCTCCCGCCCTCGCTCCACTCCCACCCGCGCGTGTGTGTGTGTCAGAGTGTGTGTGTGTGTGTGTCAGTGGTTTGATCTGCCGCAACCGCTTGTTTGTGTTCAGTTTGGCTGTTTTGTCTGTGTCTGTCTGTCTGTCGCCACCCAAGAGTTTAAAAAGGTAAAGCAAAATACGTCGTAACTTTTGGCTTTATATATATATATATATATATATATCAAAATACTACTTGGGGTTGAAGTATAAGGGACACGTGGAGGCACGTGCACCAATCACAGAATGTTTTGGGGGTTTTTTTTTTAATGAGGAATAGGAATGAGAAGAATGGAGAGGTGAGAAAGCTCTAACTGAAAATTTTATTTTGAGTAATTAATAGTACTTTTCTTTATGTGTGTGATATTAGCGGTAAAAGTGTTGGATTATTGTGATAGATCTTTGAAATCTGTCAAAGTAAAGAAATGAATAGTCGAATGTATGTCTTCATTTGGGTTTGAAACCTGATGAAGTTTGTAGGTAATGATTCAGATTCATGGTACAATATATAGTAGGTTATGTTTCTTCATTTTTGGAGGCATGATACGGTGATGTTTCTAGTAAGGATTGTCAATTCAGGGGAGGGGGGGGGAATGGCATGGGAAATTAGATTTGTAAAGTGAGTAAGATAAATAACATTACTGAGGCATTATAATTGGTTGGTATGCATGCATGTATGTATTTTGTTTGCTTAACCCTCCAATCGTGAGATGCTCTCCAAATAGAATTCTGGAACTAGTTGCCAAATTGAACATGTATTAGATGCAATAGGTAGATGATTCCGTGATTAAAACCGTTGTCCCCACTTACACTAAATCGCATGCTGTGTTGCTGGGTTGATGGAGCTAGTGAGAATGCAAATACAGTGGGCTGAGTTTTGGGTATCCCAAGTGAAATGCAGGAGTGCCGAAGAGTATTTAAATGGAGAGTTTGGAACAATTGACATGGACATTTGTGAGGGGAAAAGACAAGGTCTTTTGGGCCGGCGAAAATGACGGTGGATCAGGCTGACAAGGTTTCGTTTAAGAGAAGTTTTTTTTTTTTTTTTTTTTTGGTTGTTTGCTCACAGTGTTCTGTTGTATCTGTCTTTTATTTTTGCCATTAGTTCAAAATTGCTGCCTGCAATATGAGATGTGACTTCGGTAGAAAGCTATAATTGGGCGGGTTTTGTTGCGAACTGGATGGCAACGCATGCACACGGTTATCAACAAAGCCTAATTGAGAAGGAAAAAAGGCAATTGGCGTGGGTAGCAACACTCTCGTCCTGACGGTAATCAACTATCATTGGCAATAGTTTTGAACTCATAACAAAGCCTAATTTGTGTGAATTTTTTGTAATGTCTTGTCATTTGTAATGTGAGAATATACTGAATTGGGTATATAAATCGTAGTTTGTTCTTCAAGTGCAAAAGCATTGTTGGACTAAATTGGACAGCCTTCGAGCAGTCATGTAAATCAACAAATTGACTTTTGGGAGCGGGGAAAAGGAGGGAGGGGGGGGTTTGAGAAATGGGGCTGGAGATCGTGCATTTGGTGGTAAGACTATGGAAATGGCGGTGGGCATTCACAATGAGGATTTAGGTTTGCATGAGGGATCCAAAAGTGCATGTGAGGGAGAATGGGATGACCAAATTTATTGTTGATCTACAGCTATACTAATCAACCAACGCTCCGCCCCCTACCATATTTAAAACATTCACAAAGCACGAATGTTATTTCATGCAATGCAAGCAGTAATTACAAGCTACCGCCTGGTAGTCGCCAAAAGTAGGAAATGGGGCGGTTGAAGAAGCAATTGAGGGGGGTAGAATGCCTGACAGGCGTTCCTATGTTAGTGGCATTAATGGTTAAAACTTGGTGTAGAAAGCATTAAACTGGGCAGCTCAACTCCTTCATTGTAAATAGCCGTTGCCATAGCGGCTTTAGAACCGACGCAAAATGCCAGCTTGGGGAGAGAATGGGCAATCCGTACAGTTTTTGGCAACCCACACTTCCAAGCCACCCCAGCTGCTGTGTGTCACGTTCGGTACAATTTTTAACATATAAAAGGGGTTTAATTTTAGATTTTTTTAAAATTCTCTCGTCAAGTTTAGAATTAGATGAAAAGTTTTAAAAATTTATAAATATTTTAGATATTTTTTTATAATGTAAAGGATTGTATAGAATACTGTTAAACCACGGTAAAAATTGTTAAATTAAATAAATTCTAATCATCTAATAAAAAGATTAACGATTATAAATAATTTTAATTATTTTATTTAAATAAAATAATATTTATATATTATAATAATAACAATAAAGTGCCTTATCAGTGGCATAGTATTGAACTATGTTTTCATGTTCAAATTGACTTAATAGTGCAATTTCCTGAAGAAAAAAAAAAAACCCAGATTATATTAGAAAAAGGAAAAGTTTTGATAAAGATACGTGGTTTAAGCTAAAAAAGAGGGAGAAAGAGAGAGTTTATTTCAAGTTCTCTATAGTACTTATGTACTTCATGTGCCATCTTTACTATCTTTCATCGTAACATTTTAACTTTTGGTGAAGGTTGACTAGCATTCTTATTTAATAAGTTTGCTACCATTGTTTCATTGATAGGAAGATCAAGTCCGTGACAATTTTTTAAATAAGTAAAGAATTGGTTTTGTTGAAAAACTTTTTGAAAGAATTGGAAAAAATATAGTGTAATTTATCTTATTAAGAATTTCATATTCTATACAAGAATGAAATATATCTAATTGAAATATCACTTCCTACATGATTTATTAGATGATGAGATGTTAACTTTAAAAAAGATATATGGTGTAGGAAAATATGACATGTTAACTAAGCTAGTGGTTATAAAGAAATTCAAGTTGTGTATAGTCTTAATTTGCCTCTTTTATTTATAAATTATAAGTAAAATTAAAATTATATTGTGATAATTATCAATTTAAAAATTAGTATCAAAGTGAAAAAATTATTATAAAAGTAAAGTCTAATTAATATTATATAAAGATAAATATGTAATTTAACTTTATATAATAATTATTCTATCTCTTTTTATAAAGGAGTATATTTATTATATAATTTTTGAGAACTCTAAAATAATAAAAACTTCTGTGTAATTGTAAACATAAAAACATGTAAATTTTTTATATTCATTTTATTTTTTTTAATATTTTATTTGCTAATGATCAAAATATGTTAAAAATAGGTATAAAATATTTTTTATAATTTTGACAACAAAAATTAAAATTTAACTAAAAATTCATATGACCTTTATGAGTGAAAGTTCATGTTTTGTAGTTACACTTGTGAATGACATGATAATTGGTTTGCTTTGACTCATATTACTAATTTTTTTATTAAAATTATTAAATAATAATATATACATAAATAAAATATTAAATAAATAAACAAATCACATAATAAATTTAAACAATGAATAAGATATAGGTGTAAAGATAAAATTTATAATATATTTCTAACATTATATATATATATATATATAAATAAATATAGAGTATTAGTTGTATTGATATTTTATTTTTTTTTTCAAAATGAATGTATCCAAATATCTAAATTGGCGAGTAAAAGCATAAAAGACGTGGTTTATAAGGCAAAACGTGGAATGGTTCCAATTACACTGATCGAGTAAAAGGGACGGGTCATAAACATAAACAAATCTTGTGATTTTCGTGTTCAAAAAAAATTAAAAAAATAATAAAAAAAATAATAAAAAATATATATATATATATATTTTTTTTTTTATTTTAAAAAAAAATACATGAAGTGTGCAACATGATAATTGCGTGTAAACGTGCGACAAATGGGGTTATAAATTTCATAATAATAGTTGTTGTATATTTTATATTAAATAATAATAATAATAATAATTAGTATATATTATATATTATTTATTATATATGTTTTACACAGCATATCATATAATTTTTATGAGAAATTTAAGAATAAAAAAAAGAAATTGCGCACGGGGAACCACATGCGGGGGGCGTCTGTGTTCCCCCCCCCCCCCCCCCGTCCACCTATGTTTTTTTTCGAAAGTGAAATTATTAAGGAAGCGTCGGATCGTCACGGCCGTCCATCGCCACGACTTTCACCTGCCAAAATACGTACGCGGGATGTCGTGGTGGAATTTTAGTTGTCCGAATCTTCTCCCTTTTTTTTTTTTTTTTTAATATCTTTAATTTTTTATTTCCCAACCGCCGAGCGTTTGCAGGTGGGAATATCCCACAAGAATATTCTACGAATTTATTTGTCGTGGCCAACGGTACGCTATCATAAACCTATTTAAACATGATATTAAAACCGCCGCCGCCGCCGCCAACCCCCACCACCACCAAAAAAAAAAAAGAAAACCTGAATAGGTGAATTCTTTATTAACAAAGAGTGAATTTTTCATTAAACCACCTCTACCTAATAAACTTTTTTTTTTTTTAAAAAAAAAGCAAAGCTGATGACCCATATTGTGTTTAATAAAAAAAATAGAGAAAGAAGAAAGTTAAATGAAAAGAGAATTTTTTTTATTCTCTCTTGTGTTTAGATTATTAGAAAAAAATAAAATATAAACATATTAAAAAAAGTAAGCATGCAAAATAATAAATGTAAATAGATATGAAGAAATAAATATACTTAAAAAAATTTATTTGATAATTTATTATTATAACAATTTGTTTGCAAGATTTTTTTTTTTAAAAAAATTTTACCATGACGTATATATAATATATGAGTGTTATTTTATAGATATGTAAAATGTTGTTTTTATTTTTAATATAAAATAATAGTCTTTTAAAATATTATTATTTTCAAGATAGAAAAAAAAATATTTCTTTTATTTAATAAAAGGTAGAAGGTAAAAGAAATAAATATGCGTATGAAAATAATAGTTTTATTTTTATTATTTGAAGAGTATTAGAGCGGCGTGGCCAAGTGTTATTATTACTTACTGTTTACTAATCTCACCGCCCAATGACATGGCCCCAAAATGTTTGGAACAAAAGTCTTCTCACCCCAAATGTTTCTTACAGTCTCCGATGCCCAAGGGACTCTCTCCTCTCTCTCTCTCTCTCTCTCTCGACCCCATCGGAGAGAATAAAAACAATAAAGAGGGAAAGAGGTTCCGTTCATTCCTTTCTACCATATATTCAACTCTTCTTCTTCTTCGGTCAGTCTTCGTCTCTGATATTTATCTTCAAGTTTTTAAATTCCTTCTCTCTGCAGTTGTTTTTCGCCCGTCTTTCCTTTTTTTTTTTTTTCTTTTTTCTTTTTTTTTTTTTTGGGTCAAAATCCCGACAATGTTCCTTGGATACGTACAATTTTCCTTTTTAGGTTCTGTCATGTATGTATGTATGTATTATTCTGATGTTTGGAAATGAAAAGAATAGAAAGGAATCAGCAATTAAAAGGGGGAAAAAAAAGAAAAAGAAAGATTTAAATCGAAATATATATTTTTAAAAGAAAAAAAAGAAAAAAAGGGGGGGGGGTTGTCCCTTGTGTGCTCATTTATTTATTTCCGGTTGGCTTTGGTCCTTTTTGTCTCCTTTGTTCTGCTTTTGTATAATTGTGAACACGAATGAGGACCTCGGAGTCATGTCGCGTACCGTGTATTCTATCTTCTTAACTAAGGGAAGAAGGGCAAAACCGTCTTTTGGTGGGTGCGTGCTTTGCTTGCCATTTTTTCTCCCTCAAATTTGGGAGAAGATTCGCTGCTGGTGGGGCTATCATCATCAATCCCCATCACGTTGGCAAAACCGCTTAAACCCAATTTGTATTCTATTGAATTGAACCATTCAATTTTTGTTTTTTGTTTTTTTTTTTGTTAATTTGAATTCAGATGACAAAAGAAGAAAAAAACTAATGAGTTCTTGGTCGCAGGAAGGAAGTAAGCACACGGTTGTTAAAGAGAAGGGAGCAAGGTGGGACGTCCTTTGTTTTCATTCTTTTTATTTGAGTTTGACCTGAAAATAAAGGCTTCTTTGGTCGGCGCCGTCTGCTTCACGCGTTGTCGGGCTGTCGAAGAAGCGGCTTTGACAGCCCGATTTTCTTGCTGCCGGCCATCCCCAGGTCCAAAAATCCTCAGCCCCCCGTTGTTTTTGTTTTTCTTTATATATATATATATATATATATTCATATTCATATTACTCATTATTTAAGGTTAGCCGTGTGGGAACTCCATTAACCACAATCGAGTATTCCCAAATTCTAGACCCTTTCAATGTCTTCCTCCCTTACAATTTGTCTACTTTTGTAAAGCTCTCTTCTTTTTTTTTTGTTTTTAGCTTTGTCTCAACTCTTGTGCAGGTGCCTGTTTGTTCCTGTATTTTTTATTTTTTATTTTTTTAACCTGGGTGGGTTTGTCCCTGTAATTCAAAGAAATTCGATTGGTTTCATTTTGATGGCTCTTTTATGAGCTATTGTGTTCTTGTATGTCTGGCATGGGTTCCTTGTCTGGAATCCTTCAACGACCTGTCGTAGCCGCCGCTGCCGTTGCCGTGGCTTCTCTTTCTACCGACTTTTCTGAAAAGTTAGAGTCTTTCAAATCTTCAGACGCTCGTTCTACCTCAGAACAGCCGCATTCGTCGTTTCAAGAATCGAACTTTTCATGGGTTTCCCACATCTCGCTCTCTAGGCTGGCAAACTTGTCCTTCGTCACTAAAATTCATGTTCCCGTACCTAATGTTAACTTGCCATTTCCTATAAGACGCCAAAACTTTGTTCCCAGTGCATTGGGTTCTGCTGCTGCTTTTTCTCCTCTTCTTAGTTTGTATCAGTCTGCAGAGTTGGCCAAAGGGCCCAAACCTGTTCCGATCAGGAGTAACATTCCTCCCCTCTGCACTGATGCATTATACAGGTGGCATTTGCCTGAGCCAAATGCCATTGACCTTACTTGCTCTTCTGGTTGTTGGTCGGGAAAGTCTAGGACTGTTGTGGTTTTGTTAGGATGGCTAGGATCAAAGCAGAGACATCTTAACAAATATGCCGAGTGGTATACTTCGAGAGGGTTTCATGCCATTACTTTGAGTGTTCCTATGGCTGAGATTCTTAGCTACCAAGTCGGCGGGAAAGCTGAACAGGATGTTGAACTGCTTGTGAACCATTTGGCTGATTGGTTGGAGGAGGAGCACGGGAAGAACTTGGTTTTTCACACTTTTAGCAATACTGGATGGTTGACGTAAGCACCTCTCTCTCTCTCTCTCTCTCTCTCTCTCCTATTCCCACCCTTCCCACCTGCTTATGATGGTTACAATACCCTGTTGTTTCATATGCTTTGTTTTGGAGCTGTTTGACTTGATGTGCTGGGTTTCATGTATTGTGCTGTAGATATGGAGTTATATTGGAGAAGTTGCATAAGCTAGATCCTTCATTAGTGGGAAGGATTAAGGGTTGCATTGTGGATTCCGCACCTGTTGCAGCCCCTGACCCTCAGGTAAGTGTTACTAGCAGTATTATTGGTTTGTTGTTTGCGTGATTTAGAATACATGTTGTACCATTGGGAAACAATTTTCATTTGTATCCTTTCAAATTACTTGTTGTGATTCATGACAATCGTTCTGATTTGTGTCACAACATGAAAATGTTAACCTTTGGCCAATGGGGAAGGTAATTGGCAAAGATTTGTACTGAATAGAAGTCTGACTCAATTAAAGCCCTACATGGATTTTTCTTTCTTTCTTTCTTTTTTTCCTCTTTTCTGCTTTATTTTGACTCAAACTCCCAGAATAATACGTACGAGCAATGAATTCTAGTCACTGGTCTTACATCAGTTTAGGCTCTCCTCTTCCCTTCCCAAGTCCAACTTTTTATTTGATCACTTCTGTAAACAATGTATTTATGGGCTAACATGGTTTGTGGCCCATCCTGAACACATCATATCTTCAGTGGATACAACCTCCATCCTTGGTGTAGTTGTTCTGAGGCAGTAAATTTAGAACCAGTATTGATTGGTTAAATCTTTTGGGACTTAGGTCCTGTCATAGTTGTCAAAGACTCGTAAATAATGAAAATGCGAATTAGTGTTTTTTTTAACTTCTAATGTGTTCTGCATTATATTTACTGTTGAATTTTGGTTTCCTGACTTTTGCACTAGGTATTTTGGTTTCCTTGAACCAACTTTTTTGGTATGCTGCACGCGTTCTGCACCCTCTTATGCTTGACCATTTTTCTTGTGAAATTTTTTCATCATGATGCTTTGGCATTTCTATTCTTTTTCTTCCATCAGATGTCAACTTTAATATTCAATTGGATCAATCATTGTTATTTGAGTTTTTATTTTTTAATCTATTTTCTATTCGGATCCTCTGCCTTTCTTAATTTTTTCAGTCCTTTGGTTCTTGCTTCTTATGGGTTTCAATTTCATTTATTTAGGTCTGGGCATCAGGTTTCAGTGCTGCATTTTTGAAAAAGCGTAGTGTTGCTACCAAAGTAATATCTAAGTCAGATGGGTCGGATGTGATGGTGGTTGGCAACAAAACGGTTAGGGAACCGAAGCCTGCAATAACTGAAACAGCTTTGTTAGTTATTCTGGAGAAGTTCTTTGATGTCATATTGAATCTTCCAACAATAAATAGGTAATTTGCTCTTTCAAGACAAAGTTGACTCCAGCACTACATGGCTAAATACGAAATAAAAATATCATCACCCTTTGTATGGTTAGCTTGGAGACTGATTGAATTGTATGCTGTAACTTCAACGATACGTTGCAGGAGGCTCTCTGATGTGTTGGACCTACTATCATCTGGGCAACCGAGATGTCCACAGCTCTATATGTATAGCTCTGCAGACAGAGTCATTCCTGTAGGATCTGTGGAGTCATTCATAGAGGAGCAGCGGAGGGCTGGGCACGAGGTCCGGGCTTGTGACTTTGTGTCCACGCCTCATGTAGATCATTTCAGAAATGACCCAAAACTGTATACAAGACAGCTCAGCCAGTTTTTGGACGACTGTGTGCTTACTGATCACAAGCATCCTTAATTGAAATTGCTGAGGCAACAACTTCAATAATAACACCGTTTTGTTTTCTTGTAATTCTAATCAGTTGCTCAAAAAGTAATTCTTCAGTCAATACAGGCCATAGAAATTCTTTCATTCATGTATTGTTGAATGTGAAGGAAATCAATGATTGTTTGAAACATTTTCAAATGTTGTACATTTTGTAAGAATAAGAAATATAGATGTTGCTCATTTGTTTCCTAATTATTTGTCAAGATGAAATTGAATCATCTTACTTATTGTGTATTCAAAACTGCGGTTCTAATGGGCTGCAAGAGATTTGACGATGAGTTTCCTGTCCATAGAGAATGTAATGAGCGTAATTTTTTTTTTTTTGGGGGTGGGGGGCATAATGTACAAAAGTAAATTGGCATGCACATATATATATATATAATATGTTTAAGCCTATATACGATGTGCCAATATAAAATAAAGTATTGGATAAAGTAAAATATAAAAATGATCAATTAATAAACTTGATAGTTGAAATGCTTAAGTTTCAGATACTATAATATTTCATTTTACTTTTTCTTAAAAGAAATTGCCTAATTTGTGGAACAGTAATCAACCTCCCAACCCCACTTTCAAACCAATGGGGTTGTGAAGAGATGGGAACGCGCCTAAAACCCAACACAACATTGATGCAAAGAACATTGTGATTTGCGCATATGCCTACTCAACAACAGTTCCATAGTAGCCAGGAGCATCAGAAAGGCGAATACTTGAAGAAGAGTAATCTGAGACAACACTCAAAAGCAGCTCAAATAAATTAATGGCGAGGACCAGCTGAAATACTGTGCTTACTCAAATGGTCTTTAAAAATAAATGGGTTCTTTACAAATTTGGCGGCAAAGAAGAAAAACACCAGAACTGACTACTTCTTTCTTATGTGAAAGATAAAAGTTGTAATGTAAGAACTGAATTGCTGTCCTTCCCATAGATGCTGCCACATTCCTCACAGCTGCTGCCTATACAGATCCCTGTAATGTCCCCCCCTATGGCCTATTTGAGAATAGCATCAAGGTAAACAAATAACCTTAGACAAACTCTGCTTGATCAGCAAGAACCTTATTCAGGTGTTGGGGAATCCATCTAACCCAACATAAACACCAGCAAAGAGCCTTCCTCCTTTTGTACATTTTGCACCTACAATTTGCATTACCTTTGAGCGGTTGTGGGTGGCATAGGATATGCCATAGGTCCCATGTTCATTGGTGCACCAGGAACCACCCCTCCAGCTACAGCTCCAGGCAGTGCTCCTGGCATTGGGGCTCTGACACCATAAGCCATGTGAGAAGATGAGGGCAGATTCGCAGGAGTGCCAACTGCTGAGACAAGTGGACCTCCTATAGGTTGGCCTATGGCAGGGGAACCAAAGACACTGACTCCTGGGGTGCCAGCTGCATGTTGAGATACCTGTTTGGATGCTTTGCCGCTAGAACCTCCTGCAGCACAACCATTTGTTTGACCTGTTATGGGTCCTTGTGATGCTGAAATGTCTCCATTGTTGACACTCGTAATATCATGAATGCTGGAACGCCTCCTATCTTTGTTCATTGAGTTTAGTCGAATAAAATACTTTTGTGCATGACTTGCCACCTGTGTAGGTGTTCTCGTTACCACAAAGTTTCTGGATATACTTCTCCAATCACCTTTCCCGTACTTTTCCAAACCAAGAAGAAATAATCTGTTTGTCATGGAACGGACTGATTAATACCAAGATGTATGATGCACCAATAAGTGCAACAAATGTAACATCCACCACCCGAACACAGATTGGAAAAGGGGTAAAAAATTGAAATCCTTTGGTGTGGAAACATCCACCACCCAAACACTCCAAAACTGATCTACCAAACGTACACAAGTTCCCAACAAATCAGAACCCAAAAATGGAAAATGCTTTATTTACAAACAAATCCTACAAACAGAAGTGGCATCCACAAATTTTCCATGTAACAGCGTGTCCTGTGGATGCTTTTAAGAATGATTGGCTGCATATGGTGTTATGCATAATTTGTCTGTAACCTTTGTTAAAAACAATAATGTACACTAATAAAAGACAAAAGAACAATGAAAAGCTATTTCTAACACATCTATGTTCTTTCTACAATCATTTGTATGCAGAAATCCATCAAACCTTTTTTGAACCAAAAAAAACAAAAACTTCCACTGGGTCTGAAAAAAGATCAGATGCATGCAGCTTTATCCTTACTTTCAAAGAAACCTTCTACAAATAACAGTAGAAACATGGCATTGATAACATATAGCTCCTAAGAGAGACAACTCCATGGGTTGGGGGGACAAATATATCAAGCTCTTTCTTACTGCATGGTTGCAAAGGCAACCTAACCAAACATCTCAGGATAAAATACACTAAATTACTCAACCCTTCTAACCTTAAGATGTTCAATTATTATAATAAAATTAAGTACCATGCTCAATTCATCACAATATAAAAAGAAAACAAAGTTCAAAAATTCATACACAGGCAGGCTCAGTCCAGATGAAGTAAGAAGTTAACATAGACAATACAAATGAGACAACAACCACTGCTGTCAAAGAGAACCACAAACTAAAAGGATTACAGAGACTTCTGGATAAGAATTTATCACAGTAGTAAGGCCAAATGAGACTTTCTACTGTACATTTATAATGCATCAAGACTGAAAGAGCGGAAAAAAAAAAGGCCCTTCTAGAAACAATCAAGAAAAAGTATACAGCATCCTGTCATTTGCCTTAAATTTGACAACAAGAATGGCAATGATAACTCCAAAAGCAAAACACATCTTTCCTATGAACATTAGATTAGTTCACATAAGAAAGTTAATGTAGACAATACAAATGGGATGACAAACACTGCCATCAATGGGATCCACAAACTACTGAGGTTATTGCAAAGACTGCTGGATAAGAATTTATCACTGCACTGTCGACAAACAAGACTTTGTGCTGCACAATTATACTGCACCAAGACTTCAAGAGAATAAAAACACGATAGCCCTTTTAGAAGAAACCAAGAAAATGACTCACCATCTAGTGATTTGCTTGACACCTGAAAACAAAAATGAAAATGACAACTCAAAAAACAAAATGCATTTTTCCATCAACATTAGTTATACAAGGTACATGAATTGGACTGGAAAGGAGAAATTTTCTAGAAGGGAAGCTGAAGTGGGAACGTTGGAAATTTAGAATGCCTATTTTGTGAGAAAATGCAGTTTCCATAAGGTCTTGATTGATCATATAAATCTTTATAGGTGATTTCCAACTTGAGCTTTGACATTAATCTTCCCAACAGATTTTTCACTTCTCCAAATCGTTTTCCACATATATTGGAACAGAACAAAAATTAAAGTGAGACCAAAATACCAGATTCCTAATGCAAACATGGACAGTGATGCCCCTATAAAATCTAAAAAGGCTCTAGCACAAAGAAAATCCACATATTAAACATGTGCTTGGATCCCTTTAAACCCACAGTACTGCAAAAGAAACAATCAGAACCTTGACATTATTCAGCAAGTAGGCACAATCTTCTCTAGAAACAATTCATAAGGATGCCCAGATACATCATCCCTAGAATGGATTTAACATGTACAAGTCACAATTACAAGCTGGGTTTTGTTTTGGAAATCTAATATTTTGAAATACCACTGCACGTTAATAAGCTCTTGCAACCATTCTGTCATTATTAGCACAGGATTCTTGGCCTTAGTGCATGAAATTGAAGTAGACGTTGGCCAGAGGGAGTTATATCTCAGGGATTAACGGGTTATCAAGGAGGTTCTTTCAGCACATTTGTTTCTGTGGTGATGCCATGATGAATTTTTAACATAGACAATCCTTTATTTTAGTACATTTCTGTTGGTGGGGTTTTAATATGCATTTTCAAAAAAAGAAAGCAAATTGAGGATATTTAGTAATGGCCACAGAAATAACACATCGTCCATATGGGCAAATTTATTCCACACTTGACCATTTAATCAATAGTGATTTCAAAAAGTCACAAAGAAGTCAAAAGCACAATCTAGCACACATTAGAACAGTTGAATGAAAATAGAGTGAAGAAAAAGCAGCATCCTTATAAGTTTGTCTAGGAACCTACCTATGCTTTCCAAAATTCATGGTCCAAGCAATTATACACTTCCAAGAGAGGTGAACCACGAACAAAATAGGGGAAAAAAAAAAGGTGAACGAAGTGAGCAAATGAGTGCATGCAAACCAGCAAGAGAGAGAAAGAGAGAGAGAGAGAGAGAGAGAGAGAGAGAGTGTGTGTGTGGCAAAAAGTAGCACACTTCAGACCAATCAAATGAAAACAGAAAGAAGAAAAAGCATAATCATACTAAGGACATTTAGAAATCCTACCTATGATTTCCACAAATCATGATCCAAGCATTTATCCATTTCCAAGAGATGAGAATTGTGAATTCAAAAGGGCATCTCAATGAACAAGACTCCCACACTGCAGAGTTTTGGAAAGAATGATATATATGCAACTTTACTCTTATTTTCACAAAGAGGTTGTTTCAAAGACTTCAAACATATGACCTTCATATTACAATGGAATAACTATACTGTTACACCAATGCTCCACCTTTAGAGGTGAATCATGTACTAGGCAGAATTGGTTTCACAATTCCATTATATAAATGAAAAGATCAAGCTACTTCTCTGCCAGGGAATCCTTCAGCAAAGTCAAATCTGCCCCAATGTCTTAGTCACATCACAGCTGAGTCAGCATATCTAGGTTCCAGTTAAGGAAATTATTTGGTGCTTCATTTAAAGGAGTAAGTCATTTTCATAGTCCTAATTTGGCATCCATGAACAGCACAGTTACAACTTGGTGGGGGTGAGTGGTGGAAGGACCAGTTGTTCGCAAGAAAGCAAAAAGCTGTAAGTGACATCTAGAAACAACTTAGGCAAAGAGAGAATATGAGCAGAAAGCATTTTGATGGTTTTATTAAAAAATGAATCATTTTATTTGGAAGGTTGCATGAATTGGGGGAAGATAGCAGCATCAGGAATTGAGTAAAAGAAGAGGATGCTATCTAGATTTTGTATATTTGTAAGGATACTAACATTTCATTACTAACAACATTGACCAGTAGTTTTTGTTTCCAACATGGGCTCCATGTACCAAAATCCATGAGTATGATCTAGGTATGCTATGTGGCATTTGGTAAATGTGCAGCATCACAAGAGTAAAAAGGTTAATACACATAGGGCAGTACAAAATTGTTACCATCTTTAGCATCATTCCCAGAATTTTTTCAGTAGATTAGTCTTCCAGTGCAACAAAGTATTATCACCTTAATACCCCAATCTCATAGGCAATCATTCTTTAGATTGGTGTTAACCATTAATGATAGAATATTTCTGCTTCAATTGCTACCATTATTAGTGGAAACACTTTGGAACACAGACGATTTATCATGAAGATGACCATGTTCAAAGAACTATTAATCAATTAAAGAATCAACATTCAACTAAGTGTTGAGTATCTGACAGCCAACCACATGCAACACATGCCTGGGTCAATGATAGATGCTCAACGATAGTATTCACAAATGGCACCAACGGGAATTTCCCAATTCTCTTGATGTTAACAACTTAAATGTGACGGCGGAATCTTTCAAACACATTAACATACGGATGAAGATAACAAGATCCATATAAGACAACAAATTAACTTGGGAAGAAATTGAACCCTTTCTTTCCCCAACAAGCACTTGACTAGTAAATGGCCACATGCAATGAGATAATTGTCTCATGATATTGAAATTTCCTTTCTGATAAATTCCAATCATTCGAAAATAAAATGTCCTAAAAGCCGCAAGTTAGATCATTTATTACTCAGCTCTCGGCAGCTTTGATTGCAAACAAAAGGTAGCAAAATTTTGAAGCAAACAAAAAATCTGAGTAAGTTACAGATCAATCAAAACTATGCACCAAGGATAGACTTATTTAGTCAAAGTCCATTTTAGAAAAGTTAAAAACCATACAAGCAAACTTGAGATTGCAAAAGAACAATTTTGCACAACAAATACAACTACTCACAGAAAAGTGCAATAAAAAAGCAACAGGAAAGAGAAATCACTTGAGAAACATAACTGTAAGCAACCATTAGCACACCTAAGGATTTATGATTCTTTGCAAAGGCAAGCAGCTAATCTAAACAACCCAAAAAACATATATAATGAGAATAAACCAAGAATGATTATATTTACCTATGCTCATCCTCTGTCCAGGCAATACCCTTTCGGCGTTCCTGATCGGACCTTGAAGCCTTATTTCCATTATTGGACTCACTGCTATGATGCCCTGAGTGACCACCTTTCTTGCCAGATCCTTCATCACCAGCATGGCTCATGGAACCATCTGAAGAAGAGCTATAACTAGGCAGAGGCACACAGCCAGATTCAATCTGGTTAACATCATCAACCAGAAGGTCATAATGATGTTTAATATCTTCTAGAGTTTTCCCAGGTACATCTGATGCAATTTTCTCCCAACGATCCAAAGCATCCTCAGGATGAGTTGCAAGGGCAATTTCAAAAGCCTTGTCCTGCTCTCTAGTCCACAAAGAACTACAGCCCACTTCTTCCACAGTCATCTAGCCTCGTCTGAATCCACTATCCAGGTTGCCACTCACGAGACAAGGAAAAAAGACCTTCCTAAATTCTCCAGGCTAGGCCACCTGCAGGGCCAATCTCTAAAAGTGCGTCTAAAGTTGGACCTGAATTATTTGTGTATTTGGTGTTGCTAGCAACTGACTTGATGGTAGATGAGAATTATGGCAAAGCAGGTTGTGTCAGGCTACAGATGTAACCAAGAAGTGAGAACAAACAGAGCCCAGAAAAGGGCATGGAAGCTGAAGCAGAGAGATAACCACCAGTACAAAAATCACAAAACCCCAAGTGAAGTATGTGAGGAATTCAACAGTGACTTGCTCCGCTAGTTGAAAAATTGGACTCTTGTGAATTGCTGACCTATTATGGGGCAATAAAAGCTCAGTTAGACTATGAGAAATATATGAAAACCATTATATCGAAGATGCAATAAATGGATGCTGAAAGCAAATGGAAAATGCATACAGAATTCAATGTGGTGGTGAATTTAATGGTGAAGAAAAAATTGGTAATTAGGGCTTTGGACAGTGAGATATGAGAGACAATAAATAAACCAAGAAGAGAAGAAAAACCCCAAAAGCCTGAAGGAGCAAAAACAGTATTTACATCGCCATTTCTAATCCCAACAAGTACCCATTTAACCATTTCCCTGTTTGATAACAACAGTTTTGACAGCACAGGCCCACAGTAGATTTACCATGCTACAACGCCAATTGTTTTTTTTTTTTTTTTTTGCCCGTCCAACCGAACAGAAAAAAAAAAGGAATGACCATAAATCATATAAACACCGCCCAGGACCCATATATCCAGCAGATATTCAATCAGAATAAACACAAAATAACTATAACAGTGCATAAGCTTTCCAGCAGATATTCGTATCTTGCTTATGGCTGCCATACACATGAGATTTCCAGTCCTACAGAAATTTTTGTTCAACTACAACTAGGAGGGAGAGCAATATCTAATCCCTTTAGACACCAACCACAGATGTAAGATACCCCACTTGGTGATTCCTGGTAAAAGGCAAACATTTCATTTTAAATAGAAAACAGTGATCCAATAATTTTCAGCCCTCATGTAAATTTTAAACCCCCATTCACTGTCGAAGCCAGGAAAGTTTGCATAACGCCATGAAACCAAAGATTAACAACATGGCCAACAAAAGGATTTTGATACTACTGCAAAATCTCAAAAATTTTACTCTTAAAGCTAGTTGTACAGTTTGAAAAAACTTACACAAACAACCAGATCTTGACAGTACAATGCCCACAAATCCATACTCCCCAACGTCTTCTCCAGGCAACTGTAATTTTTGGATATTAGCAAAAAAAAAAAAAAAAAACTAAGAATTAACGAAAACGAGCGACAACCGCGTCATGTTACCTTTTTTTATTAGTATAGCATAGATAATAGTAGCCATGCATATATATATATATATATATATATATATATATATACACACACACACACAGAGTAAGAGAATCCCCGCAAGCTAACAGTCAATAAAATAGAAATAAATGCCTGATAAAAACAAAAATCAGGAGCATCCAGAAACCAGATAAACTCAAAACAAAACCCACAAAAAGAAAGACAAGAAAAAGAAAAAGAAAAAAAGGTTCTGAAATGGTCTAGAAGGGAGAGGAATTTACAAAAGGGCAGCCATAGAAATTATTAACGATGTTGACGGGTTATCCCGATAAAAAATAATAATAACAACGGAGGTGAGCGTCGATTGGTCCCATCCCCCAACAATAACAACAACAACAACAACAACAACATCAAACAGCAGTAACAACTTGCTTACACGGACAGCTAGGATTGAAATGGCTCAGCTCCCAAGTTGCCATGCACTGGAACCTGCAATACCTATTTAATATTATCTGACCAGATAATAACCTCCAAAGACTCAGAGAAACTGAAAAAAAAAAAAAAGTAATGTTAAAAAAGCCAACAACAAAAGAAGAATAAAATAAAATAAAATAAAGAAGGGGCAATGGGCAATGGCTCGTTTAAGAGAAATACAATGAATTCGATTTCCTCTCCATCTCTCTCTCTCTCTCTCGCTTCTCTATCCAGACAGACCAAAAAAGCGAAATTAATTGTCGGTACAGGAGATAACCATGCGCTGCACTTTTATCAATTACATCTCTCTCTCTCTCTCTCTCTCTCTATATATATATATATATATAAATGTTTTCTTTTGTTCCACATTGGAATGATCACCCTTTTCCTTTCTTTTCCCATTTCTCCTAGACGGAGCAATGAATATCTAGCAAAGCTTTGGACTTTGGTCGGTGGGTGGGGCTCTGCATTTTCCTACAACAGCTCGTATGTATGACTGACTGCTGTATGTGCCCCCCGATTTATGACAGACTGACAGACAGACAGAACAGACAGACAGACAGACAGACGGACGGGGTGACTCCTTTTGTGTGTGCCTGGTAACAACGTTGTCTGCCGTCTGCTTTACGCGACTTCCCGTTGTATTACCGTCAAAATAAATAACCCTACGATATTATGACTTAATTTGAGATTAAGTGGTTAATCTACCTAATTTTCTTGCGTTTGGTATATGGTTAAATTTTCTCCATAAAAAAATGTAAGAATTTATACTAAGATACATCATCATCATCATTATTATTATTATTATTATTATTATTATTATGTTTTAAATTTGACAATTATTATTTATTTTAATGTGTGGAAGGCCTGTTAGGAGTAATTATTGCTTCTTCATATAAAATAGATTGGTCAACACGTGAACAGTTGACTTTTGGTTTAAATATATGAAGACGATAATTAAC
Source organism: Ceriops tagal (assembly GCA_021533255.1). Taxonomy (NCBI): domain Eukaryota; kingdom Viridiplantae; phylum Streptophyta; class Magnoliopsida; order Malpighiales; family Rhizophoraceae; genus Ceriops; species Ceriops tagal. The sequence goes on along the minus strand of CM038610.1, from coordinate 5,042,417 downwards.
ATCTTTTACAATATTTTTTTTATAATTAATTAATAATAATAAAAAATATATATATATAACTATTTTTTACTTAACCAGATAAGTAAGTGATAAATATTTGCAATTTTAAAAAAGGCAATAGAAACAATTAAATTAAATTAAAATACTAAATTAATCTAAAATCTTCTTATTATTAATGGAAACAATCAAATTGAAATCCAGACAGCTAAAATAAATTTTAACTCAATAATCAACAACTAATCTCCTTAAATGATAGGTATTGGTGAAATGCCGTCCTTATTATCTTCGTCAAAATGAAATGCCGTCTTTCATCACTACTGCAGAAATCAATCGCCATCCAACCATTTTCAGATTTCAAACTTCAACCGGAGGAGGAGGAGGAGGAGGAGGAGGAGGAGGAGGAGGAGCAACCCAAAAGGGTGGTGGCGTAAGGGTCTCGTAACCAGGGCACATCTGGGCAAACTGACCATTCCGATCAATTTTGTCATCGGCCGTATGAAAAACACCTAGATCATCACCACCGTTTTCACAACATGGGTCAGCAGGTGCAAAATAAGTGGCATTCTCTTCAAGTCCAGAATGGTCACAAGCACGCAGAGAAAAGCACTCGCTGCCGCCTACACCCAAGAATACGGCACAACCACTTAAGTTGTTTATGGTTTCCCACTTCATTAGACGAAAGTTCAGTCTGCGAACATCAAATCCCCATTGTTCTACACCTGGCGTCACGAAAATAATTTATGTACCTGGTGACTAACAAGAAATCCCCGAATGATTCGACCATACAATCAATCTCTTCCAAATATATTTCCTTGCCCACATGACTCTCGTAGGGATCAGAAGACACAGCTTCCCATTGTCATTCCCAGGGAGCTTATGTTAAATGGGAAGCTGTGTTTGTGTTCCCTAGAAATAGTAGTAGTAGTAGTAGTAGTAGTAGTAGTGGTAGTAGTAGTAGTAGTAGGAGAACCATTTCGGTGGGCAAATCGAATGTTCCGTATGCATGGGAGAGTTACGACGGAGGGCAGCCTAAGGACATCCTTCTGCACGTCAGACAATGGATCCCATACGTGCAAGCCACCATCCCGAGGGTCGACAAAGGTCACCCAACCTTTAGAGGAGGTAATGGGGGGCGAGTGCTGCCCGGAAGACTCTCGTGCTTCCTAACCACACTGAATTCCATGTCGACGGGGTTGAAAAAAAAAAAAAAAAGGGAAAGCCGAAACAGAATAAACAAGAGAAAAAAGAAGAGGAACATAGAGAAAGATTAATGACTCACCAATTCAACAATGAACAAAAGATTAAGGACTCACCGGTTGCCAGAGAGGAGTGGTGAGTCAGACGGGCAGTGGTTTCGTGCGTCCAAGATAATTTATTTCATAAAAAAAAAAAAAAAATAAATAAAAATAAAAAAAAAATATATATATATATATATATATATATATATATATATATATATATATATATATATAGAATGAATTGAAAAATTATAGAATAGAATACTGTCCGTGAATTTTTAATTTTTATAAATAACCTTTTATGTTTTAGATTTTCTTATAAGGCAAGGCATCCTCTTGACCGCATGCAAATGTGAATAATATTTGTATAGGTTAACATAAAAAAATTGAAATAAAAATCGTATTTTTATGTACTTTTTTTTAAAAAAAATTTAACTTAATTTTTAAAAAACAATGATTTACATTTGATAAAATTATTTTACAGCAAATTTAATTTAATACACGGTTAAAGAACATTAATGAATCTTGTTATTTTACTCGCGTGAAAATAATAATATGTAAGAAGTTAACCAATGTCATGTGCAGTTTAATTGAAAATTAATAAAAATAAAATTAACTAAAAAATTCATAATAATTAACTAAAATAAAAATAAAATTAATTGAAAAAAATCAAAAATTTTCAAAGAAAAATTTCTCTCTCCTCCTCCCTCGTCCCACCCCCCGGGGGGCTTCCTCCATTCCCGTGACCGTGTTGTTTTTTTTTTTTTTGGGTTCCTGTTCTCTATTTTGTCAAAAGTAATTCAAAACAACAAAATCCAAAATCATAACGGTCTCATTCCATCAAAAGCATTTAGGCAGGTGGATGAATGAATGAATGGGCCCACTTCAAAATCTTGATTTCTTCGTCACTACATGACAGAGTCTCCCTATTTTGACTTTTGGGAACCCCATTTTCTCTCGCCGCCGGACGACGCTCCCCTACCCACAGAATGTTTTAACCACCGACCACCACCAGGACACGGTAACGGAATTAAAGAACATGCGGTAGGAGAGAGAGAGAGGGAGAGACGAGAAGAGAGAGGAACGAAAGACAGCGACGAAGTCACTGTTCTGTCCTGTCCGAAAAACAAAACAAAAAGAAAAAAGGGTTAGGGTGAGGGGGAAGCTTTGAGTTTGACCCCATCTTTCTTCTTTCTTTTTCCGTCCCTTTCCCTATCATAGCCTCGTACTCGTTCTACACACCATTTCTTATTGAATTTGATTGATTGATTGCTTAACCAGATCTATTGAATTGAATTCAATTTCAGAATTGGAATCTGAATCTGAATCTGAATCGAGCGCCGCTCCCCACCCCCCACCCCCAAAAAACCCAACAACCCACCACACACAACAGAAGATCTTTTATGAATTAAATTATTACTGCTGCTAATTAATTGATTAATTGGCGGCAATGGTTAAAGCCTCAGTTGTCATCTACATTGCCATAGCTCTTCTTCTTCTCTTTCTCATCTCCCACGGTCCCACCAAATCCCCCTCCTCCCACCACCATCCCAGCCGCCGTCTCAAGCTTCGCTCCTCTTTCAACTTCTCCGCGGACTCCGGCCCTCCCCTCCACCATCGTCAGCCCGTCCCTTTCGACCCTCTCGTCGCCGACATCGAGCGCCTCCGCGAGGACAAGCAGTGGGAGAAGCACTACTTCGAGCATGCCCATCCCGAGTTCGCCAAGCATGTTGCGGATCACGAGTCCTCCTCCTCTGACTCTGGCTCTGCTCCTGGCCACGAGGCCCAGCCCGAGTGGGAGGATTTCATGGATGCTGAGGACTATTTGAATAATGAGGAGAAATTCAATGTCACCGACAGGTCCCTTTTTTCTTCTTTCCCTTTGTTATTTTTATTATTGTTATTATAGTGGGCTTTTGCTACGAAAAGATCGTAATGCTCCCGGTAGTTTGGTTGTCTTCTCAGCTATATAAGTTAATGGGACAAGGCTTTGGTTGTTATGTCTGGCACTGGTTTTGTTTTATGGTCAATAATCGAGTTGTGATCTTGCCAAAGCTAGAATTTAGAGTTGGTCGTTGTGGCACATTTCATCATTCTTCCATCAAGTCGCTGCCATATCATGATTTAAACTTGTTTTTTTTCTTTTAATCTTTCCGCCAAGCCATGCCCAGCTATATGAACATACGACTATATTGCTTACCTCAGATGTAGAGCTTGTTGTACTGTTTATGTTCTTTTTAATCATATTTGTATGTATATGGGGTTGGTTTACTGCAAGCATTATAAAATTCTTTGCCCATCTATATACAACCTCAGAGATTTCTTTTTTTTTGTTTTTTGAAAAAAATAAAACAAAGAGAGCGAGGAATAAAAATAAAGAAAAACGAAATGATGTGTTTGCATTACTTGTTGCGGTTGCATCATGCAAGTTAAGGATATATACATTGTTTTCAGTCTGCCATGTTACATGAACAAGCACTGTTACTAAATTGGGCATCCATATAACCATGTAGCGTACACATGCCAAATCGCTCGATTGTGCTGATTACTTGAATGTTATGATTGTTAATTTTCTAAAGAATTTTACAACAGTGATTTGGTGGTGTTGTGTTTCTATTGTGTTACATTCGCCTAATGTTCTCCAAGTGAATTGATGTGGAACCGCATGGTAGGTTATTGATGCTTTTCCCAAAGATTGACGTGGAACCAGCTGATGGTTATGTAACTGAGCATGAATTGACCGAGTGGAACTTGAATCAGGCCTTGAGGGAAGTCATGCATAGGACTCAAAGAGAGATGGATATACATGATAAGAATCATGATGGGTTTGTTTCATTTACCGAATATGAACCTCCCAGCTGGACTCAGAATTCAGGTTAATATCTCTGCTTTGGCACACATTGTGCCTTTTGTTTTCATTTGGATTTAATGATTTGTTTTTCCATTTGCCTTCAGAACATTGGATGCCATTTCTGTGAACATTGGTTGTCAGTATTTTTTGCATGTTTTTACAAAGAAAGATTGGCCTTGAATTTGAACTTGTTTTTCTTCTCAGAATTTGATGTAACAGTCTTAACTGTATGAACAGCAGGTTCCATCATGAATAAACCATATATGCAATTTCTGATTCTTCTGTAAACTTAGGTTTGCATTTAATCTGATGGAACTTTTTCACTTATCAAGTGCATCCTTGTCATGTAAATGTGGAGTTTTTGGGTTGCATTTCATCTGGTTGGTCTTTAAGTATCGGTGATCCTCTGTTAATAACTGAGTTTGCTGCACGCAGTAATGGTTGTGAGGCAGCTAAGCTTCATGAAGCTTCTCTGTCTGAAGTCCTGAAATATGTACTCTTGTGGACTGATGCATCAGTCTGTTGATATTTAATTTTTTTGTCATTAAGTAGGTCATGCTCTTTCCAAATTTTTGACCAATTCTGGATTTAAAAACTTAATGGGAGTCTGTCCTTTAAATCATTTTCAATGATATATGTATCTGATTGTCTGTAGTTGGCTGTGTACAGGGGCCGTAATCGTGCAACTGGAAGCTTTGATATCAAATTTGTGTATGATAAATGAAACCCTACAGTTGTAGGGAATTAAAGAGAGCTTTGGGAGATTGAGAGTATGACTAGGCTGCTTTGGGAGATTGAGAGTATGACTAGGCTATCTTCTTTTAACTATCAACAAAAAATGTTGTTTTGTAAAATCAGAGGAATAAACTAACTTTGGTAAGCCATTTGCAAGCCTTTTATAGATAAGATTGAAGAGAGGCAATACTCTAATTACCTTCATATGAAAACAAGGAAAGTAGGCATTTTTGGATTAAAAATGAGATTCTCTCTTGAATAGGAATATTAATAAGATAAGTCCTATATAAGAAAAGTACCAAGAACTAAAAGTCAAAATCAGGAACAAATCACCTGGATTTCTTACATTACTTTGGAATGATGTATTTGTGCACAATTTTGTCATAGTTACCTGTTCACAGGGTTCTCTTGTTTCTTTCTTTTCCTCTGAGCCTTGATAAAGTCAGTATGTCCAATTACAAGTGTAATAGCAGCATAAGTTATCATTCCCATGCTTTTGGTGTTTTGTTAGCTGACTTTGGCTGTTTAGCAGATAAAAATTCTTCTGAATTTGATATGGGCTGGTGGAAACAAGAACATTTCAATGCATCAGATGCAGATGGAGATGGTCTCTTGAATATGACAGAGTTCAATGAGTGAGTTCCGTTATCAAATAATGCTTTGCTTGTGCAGAAAGACTTTTGATTCTTCTACTGATATTCTCTCTTCTGTTTCTCTCTGCAATTTTAGCTTTCTGCATCCAGCTGACAGCAAAAACCCAAAACTTCTCCAATGGTTGTGCAAGGAGGAAGTGAGGTAAATAGATCACATTGTCTCTTCTTAAAGTTGCAGATTTCTTTGTTCTTTCTAACTGTATATTGTTTGAATCCCTTTTGACTTTGTCCTCTGTCAATAAGGAGGATAGTCTTCATGATATAATGTATTTAGTGAAGGTTTTATACCTTCCTCCCCACTCCTAAAGGGATAGACTGGGGAAAATGAAAAGTGATACAGATAATAATGAACATCAAAATGGGATAGGCATAGAAAGCACTTTTGATTGTAATAATGAACTCCTCTGTGTTTTCGTCCATTTAGTACACAATTTTATTAAAAAAAGAAAAGAACTCGAAGTGTCTTAGAAAAGGGCACGGAGCAGATGCTAGCCTACTTGGAACAAAATGATGACTGAAGGAATCAACATAGTTGTTTCGCTTTGTTTTGGCTACCATGGGAAAAGAGAAACAAAAGAATAAAAAGTTCTAACATGTTTTATGATACTATCTCAAGTTTTAGGTCTCCTTGAATGACTACCACTTTTATTTGCACATTGTTTATGCAAATATAATAGTTATCTGTCTCTTCATAAGCTATCAGCCTTGTGTTGCATGTTGTTGGGCTTGAGAGTTGTTTTACAATATCTATTGTGGAGATCATATTGATAACCAATTATGTTATAGTTCAAAATTTGGAATTTTTTCGGAGGAAAAATGCAGAAAGTATCCCATTTTTATTTATATTATACCAAACAAAAAAAAAAAATGGGAAGGAGAAGAAGAAGAAGAAGAAGAAGAAGAAGAAGAAGAAAGTTATCCTAGATTGAACTCAGTGATAAAATACCTGTCAATGGCAACATGGATGTATGTTGAACAGATTGAACTCAGTGATAAAATACCTGTCAATGGCAACATGGATGTATGTTGAACAAATTGTGATACTTTTACCACTATAGTGGTTTTGTTTGATGAATTTTTGTTTTGTTATTATATTTTTCACATTTGTACTTCATGAAGGCCGAACCTTGATGTAACATTATGCCTTTGTGACCTAGATGTCACAGGTTCAAGTTGTAGAAACATCCTCTTTATGAAAAATAAGGGTAAAGTTCTGAACATTTGACTTTACCTAGACCCTATAGTGTAGGAGCTTCATGCATGGGAAGGCTCTGTATTTATTCTTGCATGTCCAATTAGGCTTCATCTCGTTGTGCATTCATTAACTTAGCCAACTGGTCACCTTTTCTCTTTGTTCTTGTCAGGGAAAGGGATTCAGACAAAGATGGGAAGGTTAACTTCCAAGAATTCTTTTATGGGCTCTTTGACCTGGTGAGAAATTATGATGACGAAAGCCTCAACTCGTCTCGTCTGCCAGATGATTCGACAGAGGCCCCTGCGAAGGTGTTGTTTTCGCAGCTAGACAAAGATGGGGATGGGTAAGCACTAAGAATTATATCTGCTTTCTACCATTTTTCTCGATGGTTTTAGAGGTTAATAGTTGCTTTGATTTGTCCTTGTCCGTTGTAGATACCTGATGGACACTGAATTGCTACCTATAATTGGAAAACTTCATCCATCGGAACGATACTATGCAAAACAACAAGCAGATTACATTATATCACAGGTATTCCATTCACTTAATGATTTGAGTCGTGTATAGCCAGATCTGTTTGTTGAAGTAATCAAATCCTTATTTTAATTCTCTTATTATCAGAGGGAGGGCGGGATTTGTTGATGGCCTAAAACGTTGTGTATAAATATTTGCAGGCAGATACAGATAAAGATGGCCGTCTGTCATTGACAGAAATGATTGATAATCCATACGTATTTTACAGTGCTATATTCAGCGACGAGGAGGACGATGATTATGACTTCCACGATGAGCTTCGTTAACTCTGGCTGGGTTGGTTTTCCAAAACTAGTTGGGGGCTTGGTTTTCCAAAACTCAGTTGTGTTCTGCCATGGGAATGACGTAACATATGGACCTTTTTTTTTTTTTTTTTGGGTGGCCTTCATTGTCGCTGATTTTTACAGCAATTGCAGGGTACTAAGAGAGGAACAGGAGCAGCAGCAGAACCAAATTCTTTTTCTAGCCACTGTTCATCAAATTGTACAATTTGTTTACGAAAATACTTTCACATTCTTCTCGAGGATCAAAGTTCTTTTAAAGGGTGACCATCTCCGGTGAGAATCTGTGCCTCTCATGACCTGCAATTTATTCATATTATGGTTATTCATGGAAAGGCAGGGGCAAGGTTCAGGCTGCCAACCTTAAAACTTTTGCAGGTTGTGATTGTCAAGGCCAAGCGGTTTTCCTAGCAAATCCCGCGATTTACATGGCAGTTGCCATGTCAAAACTCTTGGGGAAATGCTCTTGTTCTAAATGTTATGGCCAACGTTAATTGTTCTCAATGCGATTGCCGACTGTGCCAATTCAGAAGTGGGAAAGATTTTGTAACATCTTAAATGAGCGATAAAACGAAGCATAAAGATTTTAATCATATATGAACGCAGAACCAATTCGTTGGAATGCTTGTGATATTTTGAAAAAACATGCAATAAAGCTTTATGATGATGGTAAAATTGTGCGAGTTTGATAAGATGAGAATTCAAAATGAACTGGGGCCCCCCCCCCCCACCTCCCACCATTGGCACCCCACCCACTCTGTTTCCTTTGTTTCTTTTTTTATTATATCTTTTGTCCCGTTTGAAACCAAAATGAGAGCAATAAGTGCAAGGATGACAATAGATGGATGGATAAATACATATTTTGTACATAAATGAGCTCCAGGAAAATAAGAAATTATCGCTGTTCAATGCTGCTACCCACAAAGAAAGAGTGTAAAAAAAAAAAAAAAAAAAAAAAGAGGGTGTTGGGGGTGGGGGGGAACATATGAGTAATTGCATGGGTTATTTTAATTACATTACGCCTTCTTTGGACGCCCATTATTTTCCTGCAATAAATAAATAAATAAATAAATAAATGATAATAAAAAAAAAAAGAGAGGAAAACAAAGTGTTAAGAGGGAAGAGCATATGCAATTTTGGCATTTAATGTTTTAAGCAGTAACATAATTCAGTTGATAATAAACTCGCAACTTTCACATGCTAATTTCTTCCTCTTTTTTAAATATATAATAATAAAAATAATAATATATAAAAGAAAGAAAGAGTGCAAAGAGAACGGAAAAGAAACAAACTAAAAGGTCAGATTAAGAGATTAATAATAATAATAATAATAATAATAATAATAATAATAATAATAAGAATTGGTAATTGGGAACACTGACATTGTGTTTGTCGTCGTCTTCGTCCGTTTCTTCAAGGTCGCCGTCGCTTTTGTCGTCTTGTTCGTCATCCGACGGTGGAGAAGGGTCGAGCCGAGCAGCGTCTTCGGCCCACCTAATTATCTTCTCAACATCATCATCTTCATGATTGTCATCCGCTTGGTAAGCGAATCCACCCGTACCCACGGCGGCGGCGGAAGAATTTCCCCAGGAGGAAGCCCTGAGGGCGGCTAATCTAGCGAAGAGACGATCTTCTTCATCAACAAAAGCAGTATCTTCTTGCGGTGCAGATGGTGGCGGTGGTGGTGATTTGGGCACGGTGGTTATGGACGACGACGATTGATTGGGAGAATTGGTAGTAGCGACGGGATTTCGAAAGGGTTTAGATTTGAGGGCGTCGAAACGACGGTTGAGATCGGGGAGGAGGTGATCAGGTGAGACGCCGCGGGATATGTGGGAATCAACGGAAAGCTTAAGGAGCAACTCGTCCTGAGCAGCTTGAAGCAATCGCTCTACTTCGTCTTCTTCTTCTTCTTTTGCATCCTTTGCTGCTGCTGCTGCTGCTGCTGCTGCTGCTGCTCCTCGTCGTCTTGTGGCCGTAGTTGCCCTCTTCATCTGCGAATGTTGCTGTCGATTGCTCTTCTGATCTCGGCCTAACTTTTCCAATCCCCTGGGCCACCCACCAGATCCACCATCGTAGTCATCGGATCCAAGCTTCTTGCTTTTACCCTGGGACATTGGACGCTTAGATGCACCCTGGACTGGACGTTTATTCGCTTTACCAGCGACAGATTTAATGGGCAGGCTTCTTATTGGAGGGGTTTTTTGTGTTTTTTGTTTTTTTTTTTCCCTTTCTACCCCACTCTTTTTATATGGCAAATGGAGGTGTAAATTGGGTCGAGTTATTTTTGAGTTGGTTACTTTTAGGCCATTTATGTTATAGGTTGACAATTTATTATTTAAAATTATTTTTTAATTTTAAATTAATTTTTATAATATATTAAAATTAATAAAAAAATATTATTATTTATTTTTAAATATTAATTTGTATCTAATTATATAATTTCTCAATTTTTTATATGCTAACCTTTTATTTTAACACTCATGTTCAACGAATAACTTGCTAAGTTTTTTAAAAGTATTATTAATCTTTTATTTTACCATATAGTATAATAGATAAAAAAAAATTAATGTATTGTTTAATGAAAATAAAATTAACATTCAATTAAATTTTAAAAAATAAATTTCTCTAAGAAAAAGATAATGATAAATCTAACATCTTTATTGAAAGTATTTATTCATTAAAATAGTTTAAATCTTTAACTTATACATATTTATAAATAAAATTATTTAACTTATTAGAAAAAATCTTATTTAAATGGAATAATACATTATAGACTAATAGAGAAAATATTTAACTAATAAAGGAAACATTTAAAAACAAAAGTAAAATCTTATGAATAGTCATATAATTCCTAAATAATTCATATAGTGCTTGAATAGTAGAATTACTCTTGGAAATCAAATATTTTAGAATTTTTTTCTAAGTTTCTAATAATCCTTTTAATTCATGATGTATTTAGCCACTATCAATCCCCTCTACTTAAAAAAAAAAACTCGACTTTAAATTCAAGTTCAACCCTAAATAAAGAAATTTATGAGCTAAATAAAATATATAAATATATATAACATCGAAGGTATTTGAAATCCTCCATTCCACAGATAGATTAATTTTATATATATATATATATTGTCATCTTAGGCTACAACTTATTGTAGGAGTCAATAAAAAACCATTCTTTGTGAAAGAACAACATCATCATGTTACCCTCTTGAAATAGTTGACTCATTCAATGTTTGTTTGCAATTTTTTTATATTTCTCATTAATAATCTCTAACTTTTATTTTACTTAAGTTTAAACACATTACAACTATTCTGCAAAATGCTTAGCTGCAATGTTAAGGCCTAGAACTTGAAGAATTTTAACCAAATATAAAGTATGTTGTGAATATTTAGTGTAAACAATAGACAAAAGAGACTTTCCTATAGTATTATAAGCTTAACTATTGTAAGCAAACTCTATTTGAAGTAAGGCAAAGTCACGTTGTTTTGTCTTATCTTCACAAATATTTTAAATAAGATTACTTAAGGTCTTATTGAATGACTCAATCTAACCATTTATTTAGAATGAGTTGTAATGCTAAACTTTAGAGATGAATTAAACAATTATCATCAAGTGATCCAAAAATAACTGAGAAACTTGGTGTTTACAATTGGATTTAGACATTTCATATAAGTTTACCACCTATTTAAGGAATAATCAAGTTACATTTAAGATATTAAAGGTCTTTTTACAAAGAATAAAGTGACCTATTTTGAAAAAAAATATATCAATAATAACAAACATGAAATTCATACAATGTTGAGTACGAGGTAAGTTCAAAATAAAATTTATAAACAAGTTTTCCTAAATATTGTCTTGAATAAGTAAAGACATATAAAGTCTAATATTTTATGATTTGCCTTTGGTTATTTAACTAATATAATATTGTTATACAAATTTTATGTATTTTTTCAATAGTGGCTAATAATATCACTCATAAGTAGCATTAATTATCTTATTATACCAAAGATGACCTACAAAATCACCTTTATACATATCATGAATAATTTCCTTCATTAGTGAAAATCAAGGAATACAAAGTTGATTTCTACACATCAAATAACCATCATGGGTATAAAAATCATCTGTCTGAGAGTAAGTTGTACTACTAACCTTTAGAGGTAAATCAAACAATTTCCAATTAATGATCCAAAAGTAATCAAGAAACCTAGTGTCTTAATTAGAAGTGATGGATTTAGCTACTTTATATATAAATACTAACTTTTAAAGAACAATCAAGCTACACTTAAAGTATCATAGGCTTTTTTGTAAAGGAATGAAGTGATCCATTTTGGAAAACTCGTTAACAACAATAAACATAAAATTTATACTACAGTGAGTATAAGGTAAACTTAATTAAATTCTATGAATAAATCTTCTCAAATATTATTTGGAATAGACAAAAACATATAAAGTCTAGTATTTTATGATTAGTTATTGGTTGTTTGATAAACATGACATCACTAGACAAATTTATCAATGTCCCTTTTCAATTATGGCTAAAAATATCACTCATGGATAACATCAATTATCTTATTACACCCAAGATGACTTGCAAAAACACCTTTATATAGATTATAAACAATTTTCTTCCTTAATGAAAATCTTAATAAAAATAAAAGAATACAAAGTTAATTTTCTTACATCAAATAACCAACATAGATATGAAAATCATTTGTTAATTGCCTTTAAATACACATCTCCTAAATTATTTCAAAGTCCTCATCATACTCATAAAATTCATAAAGAGATTTTAAGACCTATTATCTCACTACTCAATTTAACTAACAATGATGTTCTTTTACTTAAAGTATCAGTAACATTATTTTATTAACTCACCTTGTGAAATAATTTGAAAGGAAACTTTTGTAGGAAAGTGGACTACCTTATATACATATCATTACTAATTTACTTTTAACTATAAAAATACTTTAGAGCTTGGTGATCAAATTATAAAATGAAATCAAGTCTTATTAAGTAATGTTTCTAATGCTCAAAAGCTCCTGCAACTATATAAAATTTCTTATCATATGTTGATCACTTTTATTAAGTTTCACTAAATTTCTTAATAAAATATATAACTAGCATCTTTTCTTAAGATAGAACAATACTAACTCTAACTCTACAAACATCTTATTCAACTTTAAATAGCTTAACAAAATTGGACAAGACAAGCATTTAAGTAATACATACTCTCTCCTTAATAAGAGAAACATTGTTCTCTTTCAGCCCCCTATTAGGACTTCTCTTTCTTAAGAAACTTAATAATTAATTCATGATTATACTAAAATTATAAATAAACCTTTGATAAAAGGTTACTAAGTCATGGAAATTCTACACGTCACTTATTATTTTAGGAGTAGGTTAATCTCGAATTATCCACACTTTATCCTTATCAACCTTAATACCATTAAAATTGACTATGTACCTTAAAAGGAGTAATTTGTTAGTCATGAAATTACACTTCTTCAAACTTATACATCACTTGTTTTCTTATAGCACCATTAAAACCTTTCTTAAGTGTAAAACATAATCTTATATTAATTGACTATGAATAAAAGTATCATTAAAGTATATAGATAAAACTTGTCATATGAAAGGGTTCAAAAGTTGTCATATTAAAGGGTTCAATACTTGGTTCATCAACCTCATAAAAGTGTTAAGTTATTAGATAGGCTAAATGACATCATTAGTCACTCATAAAAACCATATCAAGTTTTGATGTAGTTTTCTTCTCATTTTTAAGTTTATTCCTAATTTTATGATAATCACTTTAAAGAATAATCTTTAAAAATACCACGAATTGATCTAGTGGGTTTAACATGTCATCCAATTTAAAAATTAGAAACTTATACCCAATTGTGTTTTTTTTGATTGCCCAACTATTAATGCATATTTACCAACTATCATTTTCTGTAGAGTTAATAAGAGTAGTACTATACATAAGCTCAAGTTCTCTTTAATATAGCCCTTTCACAACAACTATTCTACCTTCTTCCTTAAGATCTCACTCTTTATAGGATTTATTTGGTAATGTAACAAGTTATAAAGATTAACTCCAAGAACTAAATCAATCTAATGTTACATGTTATATATTGGTAACAACCTATCTATTTACTCTTCTAGTACAATCTTATTAAATTCTTCTAACAACAACTTGATTACTTCTAAAATCTTTATGTTTGAACTAGTGGTTACTTCAACTATCACCATTAACACATAAACCTCTTTTGACTTTTTAATGATAGCCTCAATTTCTTAATTTGAGTGGGTGACTATTAGAAAAGCCCTCCCCTTCACTTAAGAAGTCTTAATTTGGGACTTTCCTTTTAAAGGTAATAATATATATTTTATCCTGTTTTTTTCAAGCCTATAGATATTCTTTGAGCTTAAGTGTTAAGTATCAATATCAAATTATCAAAGTAACCTGAACAACAAATGACAAAAATTTTATGTCTACAATATTATTGTAAACCTCATTTGTGTATTAGCAAATTAAGCAAAGGACCTTATATTGTTCTATTACTTAGATTTCTTTATATTTTGATTTACCCAATGATATATGGACTTTGGTGTTTTTTTATTAATAGCTGTAATTTTTTAATAGATTTCATCATAATAATATTTTATTGGCTACTATTATCAATAATCAAATCAAACAAAATATTATTAATTGTGCATTTGGTATAGAATAACTTATTTTATTAAACATTATCCTTTTGCTAAGGAGATATTATTAGCTTTCTCACAATTAACACAAATTTGGCATCCTTATACTCATATTCCTCATAATTAGGGCAATAATAAACTTCATCATCTTCAACTATAATTGCTCCCTTTACTATGTTCATTATTTTCCAATATAAGTAATCATTAGAATAATGGTTTATCTCATTACATTTATAGCACTTGCCAAATATAGGTTTCTTATAAGGATTAACATTTTGAATTATGGCTTTCTTAATAGGTAACTATTTGCCTATAGTTTTGTCAAATACTACCTTTTTTAATTGGCTTTAGGCCTTATGTTTTTCTTTCTCTACAACAAATTTATTAAAATCAATATAAAATTTACATGAAGATTCAATGTTATTCTTTTCTTGTAACATTACCTTAGCTTTCAACATCATATTCCTACCCTTAGATATGCTTAATAACATTTAAACTCTAATTTTATTCCAAATAGTTTATTTCAATTCATTAAGGTATCATGAAACTTGTTGGCTTTTTTATTTTAATAGGTTATTACATTCAAATAATTTGAAAAATTTTGATGAGTACTTATAAACTGACCAATTGTCTCGGTTGCAACGTTAATATTTTTTTGGATAAGGATTTGTTTGTAATTTAGAGAAAGAAACACTATCCTCAAAAGTTGTTTTATTTTATACTAGTCTCTAACTAGAGTTTTCCTTTCTTTTCTCCTTCAAATTTTTGTTTACTTTCACCAAGTAAAGATTCCCCCTTTAAGCCAATAAGCTACTAATTTGACTTTTCATTTTTTAAATAATTCTATGTAATTAAAGAATCTTTCTACTTTAATTAATCAATGTATCAAACTTTTGATATTTAATTCCTGATAAAAAATAAGGATATTTATCTTTAATTGAAATTCATTTGACCTTTTAAGATGATGGGGCCATCATTATTTGTAACAGTCATAACCTTATATAATGGATTCAATAAATAAATAAATCTATGTATGCATTAGACTTATGTGAGCAAAATCTTTAACCATATTCCTTTCATTTCTTTGGTTCCTATTGGCATCTCCTACCTAGAGGGCTTCAAGTAATTGCTAATGACATAAAATATACATTTTAATTGATAAAGTCTTAGGCCAAGGTTTTGTAGTGTTGCTTTTTAGTCATAAATGGTTGACGAGATGACCTGCATCACTTAATCTTCACCAGCATGATGGTTGACACTCCCTTTATCTTATGTTACCATCAAAATAGGTAAAATTAGGTTCTACTATCACTTGATAGAACTTTTATTGAAAATAAGACTAATAATTAATTAAGTTTAAGAAAACAAAATTTCTCGAGTAATAAAGTTGACATCTTTATTTAAAATATTTATTTACTTGAATGGTTTAACCTTTGAGCTTACACATGTTTATGGTTAAAACCATTTAACTAACTAAGAAAAATCCTAATTGAATGAAAAAATACTTCATAAATTTATCAGAAATATATTTAACTAAAAGGGAAAACATGTGAAAACAAAAATAAGAATTCCTAAATAATTCATATAATGTTTGAATAGTGGAATTATACTTAGAAACCACACCTTTTAATTTTTTTTTTAGACTTTTGACGATCCTTCCAATCCATGAAATCTTGGGTACCTATTATATGTCAAATATATATTATTATTTACGTATTAATTTAGAAATAAAAAATATAAATATATTTTAAGTAAGTGAATAAAATTTCTAAAATGCTTTAAATATAAAAAATAAAATAGATATTTATATAAAATGAAAAATCTAATATTAATGTATTTTTGAAATTAAAAACATATAAATTAAATGAATTATATATGTATATATAACATATAAAAATAAAATAATGTGTATATAAATCTATTGTGTATACATAAATAAAAAAAAAGTAAACATATAAGAAAATATTAAATAACAAACATTTTCATATTTTTAAAAAATAAATGTCCAATTTCAAAAAAAAAAAAGTCTTATTTTTCAAGTCAAGTCAAGCATATTCAACTTTAAGTTACTTTGAGTTCAAGTCATTTAGGTAATATTACATTTAAGTCACATTACGCTTCAAGTTGGGTTAAATTGAGTTTGTTAGCAAATTTGTTAGATAGTGTAGGGATATTTATCAATTAAATATGTAATAAGAATGTAGATTTAAAATTTTGATTCCAAAAAATAAATTAATTACTTGTCACGACATTTAAGATAATCTTTAATTTCTCCTCTTTCATGTCTATCAACGAGTCACAAACCATTATTTTTCAAATGTCGAATTCCTACCAGTAATTTACATGGATAACCATAAAATAACTTTTGTAGCCTAAAATAGTTTTTGTAAAAAAGAGAAAGGAAAGAGGGTAATAATCCTAATATATTAATATGCAAAAAAAAATGATTATAAACTTTTATGAATTTTTAAAATTGGGTCCCTAACTTTTTTTTTTGTTTTTATTTGATTCTTATATTTTTTTAAATTTGTTTCAAATCATTCCTTTTTTAATGAAAATTGGTCAAGTTACTAATAATTTTTGTTTAATAAATGTATGATTTCTAACAAGTTTGAACAATTTCCATCCAAAAAAGTCTAATTTGGAACAAATTTAAAAGGTATAAAAATTAAATGAAAACATAAAAAGGTTTAGGACTTAGTTTCAAAAATTCCTAAAAGTTAATGCATAGGGCTTATAATAGCTTGCATTTATTAAAGTATTTATAAAAATTCTAACTCTTGAATCTTATTATAAAGATGTATGCCAATTCACAATTAATTGCATTTTTATATTTATATTTTTAAATGCTATAAATTTAATCTTAAAAGTTTTTTACACTTTCAATCAAGTTTAACTCGATATCCATTTTATATCCTTAGTTATCTTTATTTATATGACTTATGAACATATTAATAATGAATATGAATTATAATATCAAAAGATTAGATAATTTAAGCTTCTTTAATTTATCATTAATTGTTCAATTAATTAATTTATAGAAATTTATCAAGATTAATATATCATAATTATTTAAATGTTAGAACTATCAAAATAATTTGACTAATTCCTTCCATGCATAATATCTCAATATAATTCAATCCTTTTATTGTACGAATATTTGAATTAGATATAAAGTATGAAATTAGTGTATACTTTAATTGTCCAATTATATTAGTTCTTAAATATTAATATAATCATTAATTTCATAAATTTAATCATAACTCCTTATGACACAAGATATCTTACATTCTTTTAATCATAATTCCACTTTGTCTAAGAATTTCTTGTATCAATACTCATTAAAAGTAAATGGAACATTCTTTTATTATTACTTTATAATGAAAAACCTTTTATTAATTAATCAACTATTTTTATATAGTTCATAAGATATCTTACATTCAACCTTCTAAGTAATTTTTTATTATGATCACTTAAAAGTATAATCAAAGCATACCAATTCTTATATAAGATACTTTAAAGATCTTAAGTATGAAAATGATCACTTATACAATGTTAAGTGAAAAATTCCTTAAACACATAAATAATATTTTATTTAGAAATTCTCATAATAAGTTAATTTGCTGAATTTATTCATTTACTAAATGCCTACATGTTTGTTCAAGTATCTTTACACTTCAATTTATGAGATCAATCATTTTCTTTATAATAAAAAAGTATAACATATGCTAGTCTTGCAATTCCATGAATATCTTATTTTAATAGCACATCAACCAAAAATATTTTAAAATAATATTTTAATAAAATAGATAACTTATAATTATGATCTTAACATAATTATCTTTGAAAATATATTTATTTTATGAATTTTGTCTTTATAGTTTATCAATAATTATATAGTTATATATGCAATAATAAAAATGAAAGATTTCTTAGATCAATTAATAATATGCATGAAATATCTAATAGGTATTGTCAAAATTGATTAGCAAATTGGCTACTAAGTTACATTATTGTTAATTGCCTATGTATCATATACCATATTCTTTAATATAACCATCATATTCTTATTTAAACAAAAGCTCTTAAATGAGCATTTTCTTTATTTAGACTATGATTTTTAATCATCTTTAATGGACTAGAAGATATTATGTAAATATCTTCAAACTTTAAATTCATTTTCTCCATTGACTAAAAAAATGTTTTTAATACTTCCCAAGTACTTTTATATATATATATATATATAAGTTACTACTATCTAATGACTCTTATTGGGATCAATCTTGTATTTGCTCATTAAATACATCTAGTCTTGTATATACTATTACATATATGATAGATAATATTTATAGTCATAATATACAATAATGAAAAATAAATCCTTATAAATTTAAGCACAACTATAAGTAAAAAAAGTTTTATTAAAGTTAATATTTTAACTTTGTTGTAACTTTAATCACTAGCATAGTCGTTTGTACAAATTTTTCTTTGAATAACATACTTATACCTAATGGGTTTGATTGTTTCAAGCGAATCAACCCAACTTAATTTGCATGTATGGAGTCCATTTTAAATTTCACAACATCGAACCATTTATTGAAAATAATGTCATATTTTATTTCCTTAAAACTAGTAGATTCATCCTTAATGAATAATATATTATCTCATACTTTCAAAAGAAACTCATTTCTATATATGATGTGATGTATCATACTAGATGTGCATGTTTTCTTATGTTAATGAGTCTCTCTCAATGTAATATAATCTTCTCGTTATAATAATATTCCAATTAGATATAAAGTATAAAATTAGTATCTATTTTATAGTATCCAATTATGTTAGTTGATAAACATTTATATAATTATTGATTTGATGAAAGTGGTCATAATTCTTTATGAATTATCGTTCCACCTTTGCACAAAGATTTATTAAATCAATACTTATTGAAAACAAATGAAACATTCTCTCATTATTATTTTAAGGTGACAAATCTTTCATTGATCACTCAATTATTTTATAGTGAAATGTCCAATAATCACCCCTACAAGTAATTTTTGATTGGGTTGTTATCCCCACAAGCAAATCTTGATTAAGATAATACAAAGGTGAAATCAAAACATATCAATTCTTATACGAAATATGGTGATCTCAAGCTTGAAGATTTACATAACATCAAGCAAGAAATTCCTCAAATACATAAGTAAAATTCCATTAAATTTGTTGATTTAACAAATTCCACATGTTTGTTCAAATATATTCATACTTTATTCTATGATATAGACTTTTTTGTTTTTCATAACAAAGAAATATAATATTTGCTTGTCTCATCGTTTCGTCAATATTCCATTTTAATGATAAACTGAATAAGAATAATTTAAAATAATATTTTGATGTAATAATTATTTCATAATTATAATCTTATTATAATAACCTTTACAAAGTATATGAATTTTATTTTAAAGATTTGGAGATGATTATATTATTGTACAAATAATGATATAGATGAAATATCAAATTAGTACAAATAATAGTAACTAACACACTGCCTATTAAAGCATATATTAACAAAGTTTGGATTAAATTGTCGAGCCGACTCGACTGTTAACACTTATAATAACGAAGGAAAACTTCTATCCATAGTTGCGTGGAGACGTCGCCATCCATTGACCAAGTGTTTGAGGACTATACAGCTGCTAAGGCTTGCCGAGCCCAGAGAAAAAAGTGTTTTGTGCGGGGGAGAAAAGAAGTCGTAGAACCAAAATGGGCATGGCAACCACAGCAATGTTTGCAACAAGTTCATACTAATGCTGGAATTTAAGCAAACGGAGTGACCCAACTAAACAACCGTACCAGACTCCTCTATCCTTATCTACACAATGTTTCATCGTTTTGGTATATCAAAAAAAAAAAAAAAAAGTAATGAAGAGCGTCCTTTTAGCCTCTGTCTCACTTTGCCAAAGAGTTGAGTTGCTAACCGTACGTGATCTGCCCCTTGGTGATTAACAGTCGTTTGTGATGAAATTCCGTATCCCGCAAATAAAATGAAAATTTGAACTTTATAAAAGTAAGCCTTACATTCCTCAACAAACTACCTTTTAAAGAGAAGAGAGAGGAATGAGCTATAACAATTAATATCAAAATTAGCCTGACGCCACTGAAATATTTGCCCCCAAGTTCTCTAGAAAGGGGAGTAGTTCGCAACAACGTGACATTAGATAGAAAAAAGAGATTTTAAACCTTATAAATATAGAGCAGTAATGACCCCATGACACGTGACACATAGTCTGTTGATTTGTTCATCAACGGTGATCGTCACCAGATCACCGGCTCTACTATGTCATGGTTACGAAAAGACTCATTTAATAATGCCAAGCAGAAGGCAAAGATACCACACCACGCAACCAACTTCAGGTGATCACACAAGCGACAGGCATTCTTACTCTTCATTAAGATCAGCATTGTAATGCAAACGCATCAAAAATTTCAAACAAGCAAATCAATTGAATACTGCAGCTAAAACTCCCTGCATCGCCTGATGCTGCCCCACAAATAATGTTGCTAAGTATAAAACAGAGAGATTCCTTGATGTTCAAACCCAAAAAGGGAAAAGTTGATACAGAAAAATTGTGGACTAGCTAGCAACAAGTTCCTGGAAAATTGATGGTAAATCTTCCGATGCCTCAATTCAATTACCCAACTGTCAAACCAAACCCAAATTTGTAGTCTTTCATCTTATGATCTAACTGCAAAAGATAAATCCAAAACCAGATGTTAAAACAAGACAAAAGACCTCTGATACAAAGAACAAGAATACGAGGGAGGATGGGTGATGGACTCTGCTCATTAAGAATTCTTTTTGACAAAACAAATCTACAATGGTGAACCATATGATGAATATGCCGTAAGAGACTAGCCAAACATCTGACAGCAAGAAGTCCTAGCTGAAAGCACCTTGGCATGACAGAAACAGGAGGAAGGAGATGGGGACCAAAGGGGAAACTACACTTCTGTACTGCAACTAACCCAGCCATTTAGATAGGCCAACTATTTGTAAACGCACATCCCCAAAAAAATGTGAAATAAATGTGAAGGCACATCGATAAAACAGCTCAATGGTGTGAGAAGCTCACATACTAGATGCTGGTAATAAAGCATCATAGGACATGGTACCCCTTACCTCTGCTGAAAGAATGAACAAGAGACCCATACTCAAGTGTTCTTCCAAAAAAGCCGCTGCACAGCCATTGGAATCAATCTTTCCACGTAGTCGAGCCTGATAAACCACAAAAAGGAATTCTAGCTTTGATTCTCTTATTTGAAAAAATTTTTAAAATTGATATTTAGAACCATTTGAATTTGAACTTAGCAGGAAAACTACCTGTCTACCAACACACACTCCAAGCACAAGAAGATGATTATAATTGAAGTGTTGACCTTTGTTGCAATTTAAATGTTGACAAATAGCCAGTTCCACTTGGAATGTTGCAATGTGGCAATCTTGCGTAGTTTCAAGACTGCCCAAGGGGTTGGGGGTTGGACGGGTAGAGTTAACATGGAGTGGGGTGGACATACTAACCGCAATTGCAAACAAAAACCCACCAGCAAATTATTGATTAAACATTGACTTTACATCAAAATTTACGTGTTATTTTAATCTTTGGCCGCATTCATATCACTGATTTTATATTCAATCATACTAGAAAATAAAAAAGTTTACACTAAACATTCTATACTGCACTTGTACATGGATGAGTAGATGGCCAGTGGCAGTCTGCACAATGATTAAGAGAATAAAGTGTATTTGATGATGGAAAATAGATTAGCAAAGATTAGAAATATCTTTGCCTGCACATGAAAGCATAATTATTTAGAGATCACAGAAGGGGAGCAAAAATTTTGCTCCATGCTGATAATGTTAAAAGTAGCAATACACCAGCCTGATTCTTATACGTAAATGCAAACCATGCCGATTCTTTACAGTGTGCTCTATGTTAAGAATGCTTCAAATTTGACATCCAAAATGCAAATGCCTCCACAACAAACGTGCAAACAAAAAAACAAAAATGGACAGAGAGTTGGAACTGTGGATGATATGATGATTCTTCAAACCAAATGGAAATAAAGACTAAATCATTCATTGTTTTTCCTCCTTTTTCTCCTTTCCATTTTTCAGAACAGAACTTTATACCTATGGATGACACAATGAGTCTAATTGCAAATCCCAAAACTCAACTCCTCTCACACATTTCCATTTTGGGTAACCCCTAAAAAAAAGGCAGGTTCTCCAGAACCCAGACCTAAATCTATGCAGGAGATGCATTATGAGAATTAAAATATATTACGCACTCAAGCCAAGGCTAAAAACAGAAGCCACATTTCATCACTTCCAAGATTCTTAAGCTAATGGAGATTCTGGATACAAAGCATCCAACATATGATAAATGGTTAAATCATGAGCTGATGGTTACATAATAAAAAAACAAAGTAAAATTACGCAATGCATAGTACCAACTGAACTAATGGTCTAGCAGTATTCTTTTAGAGACCCAGTTTCAGGAGAGAGGAAAGAAAGTACCGCAAGCATCTTTCTTCTCAGTAAAGAGCCTATCAAACTAACCCCATATTATTCTTGTGTAACTTCTCTATGGAGACAGGCTTGCACAACTAAAAGGCTTCTGAAGCCCAAAAATACCAAGCAGGCTGATTTAAATACAAGACTTTGAGACCAGAGTCCATTCAAATCTGATTGTTCTCAAAATGACTAGAAGCTTCAGCACACCACTTTTTTTTTTTTTTTTTAATTTGCTCTAAAAAAGTTCTTTCACAACCTATAATTTTTACTTTTCATTCTGACTGACAATGTAATTTCAAGTTGAAAAAACACTGTTAAGAAAAAATGGAATTAAAGGGAAAATGCAAAAAGGCAAGATGACAAAAATTTAAAGGGTTCTTACACAACCAAAACATGCATTCACAATGAGCAACTAATCGAGAGGGGTGGTCAATACTACAGAGCCAAAAAAAAAAAAAAAAAAAAAAATCTCTTTTTCATGATAATTAAAGATTTTATAAAGGAATAATCCTTTTATAGTAGATGTATACAACTGATTTATTTCAAACAAAAAAAAAAGCAATAAAAACATATACTCTTTTTCTTGACCTTATTCAATTAGATCACAAACTTATTCAGCATTCCAAGTGCATAGAACATCAATCAAAATCAGGTTAAAAACCACTACCAATTGAATATGAAAATTGAATCAAGTTGCAACATAAGCATAATGCAACCAATTAAATTCCAGCCTTGCGTGTATTACGAACACAGCATTATACAACTGGATGTATAATGCATAGAATTGAAAGTTTCATGCATGGTACTTAAATCCATATACTCAAAACTAGCAATGTATAAACTCAATCAACCAGCACAGGCACATGGTTCTTTTTTCCCTCAGGAAATGGTACATATACTCTCACCATTTAGCAGATAATAGAAAAAAGAAAAAGGTTTAATAGGATCACAGATCCTATAAATTTACCTAGAATGCAAGCAATCACACACAATACAAATAAACACTGTGGCAAGGCTGTGTTAAGATTTATGCATCCATAAAATGATGTAATAGCCAGGCTCTAAATTTAGATTTTATAAGTTTCAGGACATTTGATAATCATAGCGCTTACTTGTCTTAGGATGTAATCATAACCAACACTCGCTGTCACATCTCTTGACATGTAGTTGTACATAAGGTCTGTTGCCAGTGAAACCTTAACGGAACAAACTAGTGTAAGAACTTTAGTAGATAGTAATCTCATAGCTAGTAGCTAAAGAAACTGTTGTACCTTCTCAGAAACCTTCTGAACATAGCTCAATGAAATCATGCCAGTGCTAGCAGCTTGGCCTGTGGCAACCTGGAGACCAAAGAGTACTTGTTAAGAGGATTGTGAAGGCATGTGCCACCCATACTAACAATAAAAGTGAAAATTAGGTTAATTTTATGAAAAAGGAAAATCGCATATTCACAGGATATTTACATTCAACTTCACTGACCGAAAGTGGTTTGTGCTCTCTGCCAAGCATCGTGTGTCACTATTACAACTAAAGCAAGTCTAGATCTCTTTTATTGTCAGATTCATATAAATATATGATTATGAATTAACACTAGGTTTGAATCTAGATTCTAGTGACACCTCATCAGATCACAGTAGTCAGTCTAACATTTATTTCCTATTTGCCAAACATACTCTGATCTCAAGTAAATTACTTACCCTTATCACTTTCTTCCTAGAGAATTTCAAAATAAAGATACTTTTGAATACTTTACAATATGAGATGAGCTTGGTGCCGCTCTTCAGAATTTTCAGACAAGAAGAATCAAGGTGCACAATTTACCTTTACACAGAAGCAAGAAATACAAGAAAAACAACTGAACAATCAAAATTCAATGATAAACTATTTGCCCCTGTTAAAAAAAAAAAAAAAAACAAAGATAAACTCTTTGCTCAGGGTGTATTAGAGCATGAAACTCAAGCCAAATTACCATCTTGTCTGTCTCGTACCGAGAAGCATATCCAATACCAGACTTTCGATGCTGACCGGCCCAAAATACTTCACCACCCAAAGACAAATGTGGTGTCACACTCTGCATCATATGGCAGAAAAAATAAAGAAGTGAAATTATATCACAGCCTTGCATTAGAGACAGAGAGAGGTCATTCACAAAGCACCAGGAAACAGAATAGTACCTATTGCACGGATCAAATTGAAACAACACAATTTTAACATTTCAGAAAAGAAAAAAATAAAATGGAAAAAAGAGAAATGTACTGAACAGAAGGGACTTAATGATACAACCCACTTTAGGAACAAAAATGTCAACAAAGTTTATTGCTTACTCTCTCATTCAATTTTCTCGTGTGAACATAAGGAGTAATGAACAAGAATCACAACAATGTTTATAAGCTTTGGTTACTGTGGTCTAATTTCTCTCTATGAATATAAGGACTAATGGCATTTCTTTAAGTTGGTCAAGCCTAACAACATTATTGCTTTAACAGGTCCAAAAGCACACAAGGATTGCAAAAACCCTGAAACATTAGCAAGAAAGTCTGGATATTTCTCATTGCAAAATCAATCATGCTTCATATCAAACTCCATTCTCTAGAAATATCTACACACATATATAATTTTCTATAAAACTATGTTTGATACACACAATTGGCATTGTAGCTAGAATTACAATCTCAATTCCAATTCTAACGTTGCAATTGGACAAAATTCTAAATCTCACATCTGGATATGAAAATAATGATGATCTTGAATTTCAATTTCATTGCTGCAGGCCTTCATTGTCTGCAGCAGCATCACTGCCAGCAGGGACAATGTTGCCTGTCATGACCACTTCAGGTAATATTGCTATTAGCTGCCATTCTTGCTGGCTGCATGTTGCATGATGATGACCACAAATAGAAATGAAATTGCTGGCAATAGCCGATGACCATGATAGTTATAATGGTAATATGATTTGACTGAGTTAAAGATATTTGATAGCTATAAAGTTATTTGGAGCAGAAATCCTTAACAGCCTAACACCTGCACTACTAATTGAGAATTAGGTGAAGCAAGCAAGCAACTGCAATTTAATTCCTCGGAATCATCTAAGGAATTGCAATCCAGTTTCAAGTTACATCCAAACAACAGAACTGGAATTGAACAGACTGCTACCAATTCCGGGTGTCCAAAACATAAAATGATATTAAAGTGCAACAGAGAAAAGTCCTATGGGTTCAATCAAAATATTTACCTGAATGTAGCTGGCTCCCAAAAAGGAGCCATTTCCTAGTTGTAATTGGGCCCTGTAGTCTTTACCCTGTATAAGCGAAAAAAAGAAAATGCTAATATAAGGTTTCTCTTTAATTGTCTACAAGATTGATCTGCATTCATTGTTATTGGCATTCAGGAACTTTCAATAAAAAATTGAAGTTTCACAGTTTAGAGCAATCCCAAAAACACTTAATCAATTGAAAAACAATTAAAATATAGCTTCAACAAATGCAGCAAGCAAAAGTTGGCTGGATATTCTACCAAGCAGCTGTTCATCAATGTCCAAGCCACTCTTCCCCATTCCTACTAGGGCATGATGAGAATTGTTTCAAATCACCTTCAGAAAAAGAAATTATCTTTGAAAATCATGTTTATTTGTTAGTCTCATCTTAGTTGACATATTACTTATTGTTCATCTAGCAGCTTGACACAGGTTAGTAGTTATCAACTGCCTCTTAATTGAATGCTACCAGACCAGAAGCCCTGCCTCACTTTTACTGCTTTCTTTCTTTTTCAACATAATCATTCTTGGTCCCTTTCCTTTCCTTTTTTTTTTTTTTTTTTTTGTTTTAACTGAAATGCCTGTTTAAGCATATCCTCCCATATTTAACTACACCCTTGAATAATCTCTCAAGCTTGGATTTACAGGCCACTATACAAACCCGTTTTCCCTTTTCTGTAGCCATCAGCCAGCAAAAGTGCATCTAAATATACATGCTCAAGTTTCATATTACAGTCAAAGATGCACACTTCCAAAGCAGGCCAACAAAAAACATAACAAACATCAAGTATGAACTTGGTTTCAGAATCCACAGTCAAGGAATAGGATGGGAAATTTTCTAATACCTGAAATTTGCTGCTTTATTTTACACTTGACATTATTTTAAAACGATAAACATCCACATACACAATAGGAAAGAATTGAGAAAGCAATTAGTTCTAATGTAACTGCAATAAAGAAAAAACCTAATGTGCATCATTTAAAACTTATGAAGTAGATATGTCGACAAATTGATAATGTTGAAGGTCACTGCCGCTGTATATTCGTCCATGACAGGTAAGCATATTACAAAAATTACATTTTGCATCATCATAAAATAAAATTGCAGTGACAAAAATGAAAAACACATAAAGGATAAAGCAAGACAAATGGACCTTGTAATCAAAGTTGAACATGGCATGGGACATATGAGGCTCATTTGTAAGCTGCATGAATAAGAGCAAAACAAAAATGAACTGCTAAGTTAAATGCCCAAGCTTATATCTTTCACCTTCTAATTCCACTAAATAAATAGGGAAACATGTAAATAAGTCCAAAAATATATGAAAAGACCTGAGCATTAGCCTTCAAAGTAAGATCATCACTCAGATCACATTTTACTCTTGCATTTAGTCTTCCATCGGTCAACACTCTCCCAAAAAGCATCAACTACAAACAACCCATCAAACACTTAATAATTTTGATTGGGAATCATAAGCACACAATAACACTCAAATGGTCAATTAGTAAAAGGATCCCATAGAGACTAACTATTCCAATGACTACATAAATACCTTGGGGTCTATAAAATTCGCACCGAACTCATAATGAGCGGTAGGGATTTTGACAGTTCCAAGAGACTGTGAGGGAATTTCTGTAGGTCCCATGAACAAGCTGAAGATGGTTGATCAAGAAACAAAGTATATGTAAGAAATATCAACTTGAGATGAGGAATACGAGTTTCAGTAAAAACGAAGCAGAAACAACCTGTGACTGAGTGAGAATTTCTGGTTAAGGCCTTTGGTAAAATCAAAGCGCATTCCCTCAAAAAGGTCTGGTTTCAAAGACACTGCCATGGAAATTTTAAGAAATTAAAAAAACAAAAGCCCAAAAATTGGAATTAAAGACTGTATAATATTCAACCTGCAGCATTGGAAAAGAAGCAATTTGTAAAAAAAAAAAAGGAAGAAGAAGAAGAAAAAGAAAAAAGGGTACAAAAAGAATTAGGAACTGAACTAAGAGCTTCTCGGTGGAGTTCTTCATAGGGAATAGGGGAAGGAAGATTCATGTAATCGACTTTCTTTCCAACTCCATCGATCTTCTTGGCCGTCGACGCAGCCGCCTCGCCCAACGTCGCCGTGGTGGTGCCTGGAGGCACGAGCCCCGCCATTGCCGGCTCGTCTTTAGCTTGAAATCGACACGAGTGCAGCCACCGCTCGTCTTGACCGTCTCTTTGGGCTCCGTGTTTCGAGGTTTAAGAGAGGGTTTTATAACTTCCATTAAAAGTGACCTTCCCGTTATTCTTTTCCCTTTTTTCGAAATTTTTATGGTACAATATTTCGTTTTCCTTTTCGGGATTTGTTTTTTTTTTATTTTTTACTACTATATAAACTTAAAATAAATTTATATTATATATTATAATTTTTATACAACGTATGATTAATCTATATGCATATAATATTAATATCGTTAAAATTACGAAAAAATTGATAATTTTAAGTGATTTTTTTAAAAATATCCATTTACTTAAATTTAATTTTTTTAATAGTTTTCAACAATTTATAATATTTAATATTAGCTTTAAGTTTGTTCCATTACATTTTCATTATTGTCTTTTTGTTATATGTTGTTATTATTTTACTGTTGATTATTAATTTGGTTTTATTTATTATTTATTATCACTAACAATTATTTATTATTATTATTATTTAAAAATATATAAAAATTTATTAATAATAAAATACACACATCACATTATATTTTGAAATAAAATGAAAATAAAAAAATTATACATCAATAATAATAAAAAAATACTTATGATTTTTACAAGTCATAGTAATAACAGCCTCAATACAAACATTGATATCAATCATTATAAAATTCTTATATAAAATTTAAATTATCTAAAATAATTGATATCAAATAATATTAACCACCTTGCAAGCTTCCCAAGTATCGTCTTCCTCATTTTCTCCAACATTAACATCCTCATCCTCGTCTTAATTAAACGCATAATCTTTGTAAAGTCTTCCTCATAATTCTTTAATTCATTAGATTTACTTTTTTAATTAGACGTGTGCATAAAGTTAATCAGTCTTGTTATTTAAATCATTTCAAATAATTTTCAAATATTGACAATAAAAATTGTCATTTTTTATTATTCGTTTCATATATTCTTCCATTAAAGAAATGAAAAAAATTTTATTTTTTTTATTATGTAGAGTCTAATTTAACTTTAATAAAATTAAGATAAACTAAAGTATTATATTATTTTATTATATTAATAATAAATTTTGTAGTTAAAAAAATGCATGCATATATACAAAGAGAAAATAAAGTGAGGGATAAGAATGAGATTAATTAAACAAAAAAAAAAAAAGAAATAGTAATTTTCATGTATTAAAGAATATCATTTATTTAAAAAAATTCCTTTTTCCCAATTATCAATGCTAGTAAGAGGTTTCAAATTTGATAATTTTGGTTGATGTAGCAGGCAACCAATATTAGGTGTCAAATAAGTCATTATTTCATTAAGAAACAACACTAACTAAGAATTACTTAAATAAACATAAATGCATTTCAAAGAACCAAATCTCTAAAGAGGGACAGATGAGTTTGCAAGACTCCTATATACACACAATGAAGTCTTTGATATGGAAGCGATGGAATGAATATAAGTTGACTTACATGCCATTAACTATGATTTTTCAAGTTTTTTTTTTATGGGATTATGATTTTCTATTAATACTAAAAGAAAATTTGAGGTGCATATAAAAATAGTATGTACAAGTAGCCATAAAAAAAATTTTTATATTGTATAGAAGATGGCATATATTATGTTGATAATGTAAGAATAGTATAAAATTTTTTATATATAGTATAATATAATAATTTTTATGGTTATTTATGTGCACATTTTTACTTAGGCCTAGTGCTTCCCATACTAAAAATGTAGGAAACTGATGGGGTTCGGACTCAATGAGTCACAGACTGAACACAAGTAGAAAGACTACTAAGGAGGGGGAGGGGGGGGGGCTTGGGAAGGTTGTGCGGGTTCGTTTGATTAGTAAGTCTAAGGGGAGAAGTAATGGACCGAACATGTCTGAAGTAATGGATGGCAAGTGTTGATATCCCAAGCGTGTCGGGAAGGGAATTGAGGTTCACTTTGTGGCCATTGCCTCTTTAAAAAAAAAAAAAAGAAAAAGAAAAAAAAAACTTGAAGCAAAAGAGATGACTTCAAAAACCTTGAACTCTTTTTGGGTGAGAGACAGGAGAACAAACCAAAAGAGATTGCTTGCCTGCGTAGGTATGTTTGTTTGGCCGCATGAGGTTTTATTTATAGTGAATTTTGGTTTTGTAAATTTTTGTACCAATTGCTAACAAATTATATTTTCATTTTTATAATATTAATATCATATTTCAGATTTTAAAAAGAGGTTTTAAAACTTTTTAATTAAGTCATACTTGATTTTCTTTTATATTTTCACTAATTTTTCTCACGTGTGTAATCCATTAGGATCCTAACATGTTGAAAATAAAAGTATATTATAATTTTAAAATTTTAGATATATTAAATTCTTTTAATTTATCATTAATTAATTGATTAATTAATTTATATTCATAGATCTAAATTAGCATTTAACAAAGCATTATGATCACCTAAATATCAAAACTATCAAAAGAATAACATTTAGTAAGTTGCCATAATCACCTAAATATCACGAATGCCAAAGTAATTTGATTAATCCCTACGGTCACTACAACAAATTAAGTTTATTTTCACATTTAACATATGTTATAATAGATTAAAAAAATGTCACTATTAATTTATATTAATATTTTTAATAAGTATTAACTAAATATCACTTATATCAACGTCTTTAAATATTAAAGTGACAATTTTTAAAAGCATTGGAGTAGTAATTATAATGACATTTTGCCATTTGTCATTATAACAAGATTTCTTATCACGTATATAATTATTATTATAAGCATATATAATTGTCATTATAAATCATAATTAATGTTGATTATAAACATATTTGGACATTTATAAGTGTCATGACTAATAAGTAATATAACATTTTTAAAAAGTTATTTTATTATAATTATCGTAATACTTGTCTAAATGTTAAAAAAATTAATAGAAAAAATTATAAATTGTAGCAATATTTCCAAAATAACAAAATTAATTTTTTTTTTCAACATTGATATTATGTTATAATAATAACTAATTTATTTTAATTAAATAAATTTTAAAATGATTATTTAAAGAACAAATATTACATTAAATATTATTATTGATGATAAGTTTATACAATTATATCTAAAATAAAAATTCATTTTGTTAAACATCATCAAAATCATTTGAAATTTATAATATTATAAATTTGAAATATGCTAATAATGTTCACATTTGTATAAATTGTACATGTGATCTAGGCATTTTATGGTTTTTCATTGTTCGCGGGGAAAAGAATCCATAATTCCTCCAAACAACCAATTGGAATTTGAATAAGAGATGCCATAATTACAACTAGAAGAAAATGACAACAAATTATTCAACTCTTGAAAATTGCAACTTCCTCATATTATCATGTAAAACATTAGAAATATATGATTATAGAATATTGCTAACAATGAATAGAAAAAAAACAAGTTAAATGAAATTAAAAATTGACCATTACATATTATGCTTCATAATTATGATAGTTTAAATTGATATAGCTTGAAAATATCCAAAGTAGGCAGTGTGAAATGACCTTTTCATAAAGTAGCATGATAACTGGTATATCTTATTGAGCTTGCCAATAACAATATTGAATATCATATTTATCCACTTCAAGTGCTTTATTTAAGTCGAAGAATTTCCTTTTACATTGTAACATTTTAGACCTTGAATTCTCCATGTCAAAGAGCATACTCCATACACTCTTTTTATCTTCCTTCTCAAATATAGTGAAGTCCTTAGTTTCTACTCTAACACCTTGAACCATATTAATTAACTATATTATTTAGATTTTTCTTTTTTAGACATTATTTAAGTATAACTCAAAATAAACTTGTATTGGTAATAAAAAAGAAAGTTGAGAGGAGGGAAATACCTTTGAAAGCAAACATAAGAGAATTATAGATAAATACCATGCTTCTTCTTTAAATGAATTGTCACTTTTTGTTGCATCTATCGTATTAACAGTTATAGTTTCTACATTATTTCTAATCTAATTAATTCTTCAATTTGTTCATTATATTGTATAGTTATATGATTGATCAATTGATGATTATCATTCAATTGACATGTCAACTCTTCCTTAATATTATCGGTATCTCGAGGTTTACTTTTAATAATAACATGCCAATTAAGTTGTAATATGTCTTGAATATAAAAGACTTGTTTGACTTATGATGCCAAAACAAATAGTTCATCCTTTAAATGAGTACCAATATGAACTAACTTTAAAAAGTTAACTAAAGTGAATCCAAGTTTGTCTCTTTTAATTCCCATTCCCCTCTTTACATCAACCTAATCACATTTAAATAACAAAATTCTAAATTTATCAAAATAATTCAATTCAATTATATCTTTTATTACTCCATAATAAGCAACATCTTTTACTGAGGACGATATTTTTATTGACATGACAACACCACTATTCTCCGTCTTTCTTCTATTTTCTATATCTTTTGTATGAAATCTAATACCTTTAATGATATATCCTTTAAATCTCTTCCTAAATTTATTTGGACTTAAAGCTAGCCATTTGATTTGTATAATAATTTTTGGATAATTTAATTATGTTAATTGTTTAACCTTATAAGAATAATAAAAAAAACTAGCATTAGTAAAATAATTATGGTTAAGATATATGTCATATCATAAATTTAATGAACAATGATATATGAGCAAAGAATAAAAATTTCAAACAAAATTGAATTTTAAAAAGGTAAATGCCACTAAGCATAAAAAAGAAAAAATACAATTCACCTAATCTTGAAACCATTCTTTGAATGTTGAATAATGAATTTTTTCTATCTCAGATTAAGAGGGTCGTCGATTATGATTGCAATACTCTTTTCATGATGTTCTTTATTAAGAATACAAAAGATATACATTAATATATACATATAAAAAAGGAAAAAATGAATACAAAAAAAAAAACTAAAGTTCTTTCTAATAAATGTTTGAAATTGCAATAAATAAACCATATTTCTTTATTAAAATGTATAAGAAAGAAAAAAAAAGCAATTTTTTATGAGACTTACTTAATGAACGGGATGACTGAATCATAATTGTGTAAGATATATTTATATACTTAAACCAATGTTTGTTCATAAAAAGAAATATCATACTCTTTACCAAACAAACAACCTAGAATCAAAGGTAAAAGAGCATTCTTTAGTATAACATGATCAAAATAATCATTATTCCTTGGTATGTGATTAAATTTTGTCTTAACACCTTTAAAATATCTAGAGTAATATGTCATAGACTCATTTACAATATATCCCTCAATAATTGAACCCTCTAGATATATTTTATTTTTCACTTAAGATTTCAATGTCAATAGAAACCTACATTATATTAAACATATATTATTTAATAGATTTGTTAAAATTAAAAAAATAAAACCATAAAATAAAGATAACAAATATTGCAATCAATTTACAAAACACTAATATACCATTGATTAATAGTTTTTTGAAAACAATAGAGAGCTTAAAAACCAAAAATCCTATATTTGGTGAACGAAATGTTCAAGCATTCCAACTTTAGCAATATATTTAAGATAGTGTTTTCAATAAATGTAAAAAAGGTCTAAATTGCCATTGCACCAATGATCAAAGCTCCCCAAATTCAAAACCCACCACACTAATTAAGAAAATAAATTTCTAGTATGGTTAATTCAAGCTAGTTAAACAAAATTTTATATATAAACATAAACTGATCATAATAGCCATATTACCAATCATTAAATAGAAATGCCTTTTTTTTTTTATCGATAAGCAACAACAATCCACAAGAAGAAACTAGTAACTTCCAGCATATTCTAAAAGTGCAAATAATGAATCATACACTTATAATATTGTATTGTGGATCATGTAAATTTGGTAACCACAACATTAAATAAGCCTATAGATAAAAAGAAAACTAACTAAAACAACAAATATTAAATCCTTTCTACCCTTTACAACCTAAAAGATTTTTTTAAAAAAGCCAAAATTAAAGAATAAAATTCATGCCACCTTTAATGTTATTAGATAATTGATTTGAGAATGTATAGTTTTTAAATTGCTTCTTGTTATTGTTATTATTTGACATCTATAACAAACACAATTTCTTAAAAATAAAAAAATGAAGTTGATCTTTTCTTTTTAATGGCTTTTTTTTTACTTCATTAAACAAAGAACAAAACCAGTAAAAAATTGAAAAATTTTCAATTTCTAAATGGAATTCAAAAAAAAAAAGAAAAAATGGACAACATTGTGATTAGAGGCAACATTTGTATAATTCCCAAAGATATGAAAAAGGAAAAAAGATAAATGTAAATAGAAACATAAATAAAATTAAACATATATTATTTAATAGATTTGTTAAAATTAAGGAGACAAAATGATCAAAATGAAGAAAAACATATTTTAGAAATGTACCCTACAATAGGAAATATCCATGGATAGTGGATAGCACTTGTTAATTTTGCCTCTGTGGCCAATGAACAATTAAATGCTCCATTATAGTAAAAAATGATGAAGGAAATAGTGTAGAATTTAGAGAAAAGAATTATGATCTTTTTCTTCTTATACTTGTACCAAGATTACAAAGCTATTTATAGGACTTACACAAATACTAATTAGGAAAAATAGATCTATAAAATACTACTATAATCCCACAAATCAAGGGATACTAAGAAATCATTTCCTAATTAATTATTTACAGTTATTTCCTAATAATTAGGACCCACAAAATCAGGAATGAATATTCCTAATAATCAGATCCTAAAAATCAGGATAATTCAACACTCCCCCTCAAGCTGAGGAATAGATGTCTTCCATTCCCAGCTTGGAGATTATTTCATGAAAGATCCCGCCATTAAGTCCTTTGGTTAGCACATCAGCTAATTGATCTCTAGAAGGTATGTAGGACATGCAGATTAACCCCTCTTCTACCTTTTCTTTGATGAAATGCCTGTCAATTTCAATATGTTTCGTCCTATCATGTTGTACGAGATTATGAGCAATATCAATTGCTGATTTATTGTCACAATACAACTTCATAGGACCTTTCCACTTGATTTTCAAGTCTTCTAGGATGATTTTAAGCCATAATAGCTCACATATTCCTTGGGCCATTGCTCGAAATTCTGATTCAGTACTTGATCTTGCAACTACATTCTGTTTTTTACTCCGCCAAGTTACTAAATTTCCGCTAAGAAAAGTGCAATAACCAGATGTTGACCTTCTATCCACCATGGATCCTGCATAGTCAGCATCAGTATAAGCTTGCAGCACCAATTCTTGATTTCTCCTGAATAGGACACCTTTTCTAGGACTTCCTTTTAAATAATGTAGCACTCGATTAACAGCTTGTAAGTGTGATTCTCTTGGGTCATGCATAAATTGACTAATCACACTTACTGAATAGGCAATATCAGGCCTAGTATGAGCCAAATAGATGAGTTTTCCGACCAATTTTTGATACATTTCTCGATCTACAGTAGGTTTTTCCTTTACATCCCCAAGCTTTTTATTAGGCTCAATAGATGTGGCTACTGGTTTACAACCAAGTTTTCTAGTTTCCCTCAAGAGATCAATCACATACTTCTGTTGTGAGACAAAAATTCCTTGTTTAGAGTAGGAAACTTCAATGCCAAGAAAGTATTTGAGTCTTCCTAGCTCTTTTATTTCAAACTCTTTAATCAAACACTGCTTTAACTGTTGTTTCTCCTCATCATCATCACCTGTGACTATAATATCATCAACGTACACTAGAAGTGCTGTCACCTTCCCTTTTGTCGAATGCTTAATGAAAAGGGTATGATCACCTTGGCTTTGTTTGTAGCCCGAAGCTTTCATAACTCTAGAAAATCTCCCAAACCAGGCTCTAGGTGATTGCTTGAGCCTATATAGTGCTTTCCGTAATCTACATGCTTTACTTGTCTTTTCTCCTTCAAATCCCGGTGGAATACTCATGTAAATCTCCTCTTCTAGGTCTCCATGTAAGAATGCATTCTTCACATCATATTGTTGAAGTTGCCAATTAAAATGAGCTGCCAAAGAGAGTAAAATCCTCACCGTGTTCATCTTTGCCACCGGAGCAAATGTCTCCTGATAATCTACTCCATAAGTTTGAGTATAACCCTTTGCCACCAATCGCGCTTTATATCTTTCAAGAGAACCATCAGCTTTATATTTCAAGGTAAAAACCCATTTTCAGCCCACAAGATTCTTTCCCTTAGGTTTTTCGACAATCTCCCAAGTCTGGTTTTTTTTTTAGTGCATCCATTTCTTTTCTTATTTCATTCCTCTATTCTTCTTTAAACAATGCCTCAGATAAAGTACTTGGAATAGAAAAGGTGTTTAGACTCACAATGAAATTTTTATGAGATGGTGATAGGTGGTCAAGTGACACATAATGAGATAGTGGATATAGGGGTCGCTTTGTGCACTCTCTAGTACCTTTTCTAACAGCAATGGGAAGATGCAAGTCATTTTCTGGCATGTCAATTGATTGTTTATGCAAAGGAGAGTCGGAACTTACCGAAAATTCATTTGCAAAACCCGGATGGAAATCTTGAACTTGTGTTTGGTCTGGAATTGCTGTATTTCTTGAGTATACCTGAGAAAATCTCATAGAGTCATGAATATGGGGAGATATGGAAGTGGATTCTTGTTCCGGAATAGGCTCAATTATAGAGGGTGAGTCTATGATTGAAGTGGCACGAACTGATTCATGAGGGGTCTGTTGATCAGAGTTAGAGGTTAATTGGTCAGGAGTTGATTGATTAGGGATTGGTTGATCACAAATGGGAATTTTGATTGGAAGATTATTAGGAGGTAAGTCAAGATTAAGGTCATCAACTAATGACTTCTCCCCTTGAAGATAAGCCTATGGAAAGTAAGGTTTATTTTCTACAAATGTGACATCAACTGATATATAGGTCTTTCGAGAAGGAGGATGATAACATTTATATCCCTTTTGTGTAGAGGAGTAACCAAGAAAGACACACTTGATTGCTCTAGGATCTAGTTTTCCCCTTTGCTGATTATGAACATGTACAAATGAGGTGCAACCAAAAATTCTAGGTATAAGATTATTTGTTGTCCTAAAATGGGGATAAAAGTTAGAAAGAACTGTCATAGGAGTTTTGAAATCTAATACTCTTGATGGCAATCTATTAATCATATATGTAGATGTAAGGACAGCTTCCCCCCAATAAGACTTAGGGACATTTCCATGAAACAACAATGCTCGAGTAGTGTTGAGCAAATGACCATTTTTTCTTTCAGCCACCCCATTTTGTTGTGGGGTGTTTACACAAGATGACTCATGGATGATCCCTTCCTTTTGGAAGTAGGTTGACAAGATTTGATTAAAGTAATCTTTAGCATTATCTGATCTAAAGTTCTTAATTTTAACCCCAAATTGATTTTGAATCATAGAATTAAAATTAGGAATAATACTACTTACATCAGATTTGTGTTTAAGTAAAAATATCTATGTGACCCTAGTGCAATCATCGATTAGAGAAACGAACCATCGAGCTCCTGAGATATTTGGAATTGTGGAGGGTCCCCAAATATCACTGTGAATCAAATCAAAAGGATGAGAACTTTTTTTATTGTTTATAGGAAAAGATACACGAGTGTGCTTAGCAAATTCACAAGTATCACAATGGAATTGACTCATATCTAATCCTTTAAACAAAGAAGGAAATATGACATTTAAGACACGAAAAGATGGATGACCAAAACGAAAATGATAAAGCCAAATGACATCCTTATTTGAAGCACTAAGAAATGATAAGGGTGAATTGTTCATGACTTTCTTTGAAATCCTTGGCGTCTAAAGGTAGTACAGCCCATTCCTTTCCTTAGCAAGTCCAATCTTCCTCTCCGAATCTTGTTCCTGAAAAATACAGTAGGTAGGGTAAAACATTGCATAACATTTGAGGTCATTGGTGAGCCATTTTATGGAAATTAGGTTGGCTGATAGTTTCGGCACATGGAGAACATCTTTTAGAATGAGAATAGGTGTAATATAGATATCACCAACCCCTGAAACAGTAGCCATAGAACCATCTGCCACCACTATTTTCCTATTGCTTGGACATGGAGTATAGGTAATGAAAAAATGTGTAGTATGAGTCATGTGATCAGTGGCACCTGAATCTATTATCTAAACTTCACTTGAAAGTTTTTCTGAGGCATTTAGACTAAAAGAGAATGGAGACTTACCTGAGAGTGCTAAGGACCACACGTCAGAGGGTTTATCCAGAGACCCTAAAAGCCCTTTAATTTTTTCTATTTCTTCACCGCTGAAGGATTCTTTCACCTGTCCTTCATTGTGATTGATTTGCTGGCTGGTGTGTTCAATTAGATTAGCTTGGGGCCTTGGCTGTCCTCCTTTGTTTCCCCACTCTTGGCTTAAGGTTGCTGGTTTCCCATTGTTGGGGTTCTCATTTTGACCCGAAGTATCTCCAATTAGTTTTGTCGTAAACATCGTAATTCCAGGTATAAAGAACGTACTTGGAAAGGAAGGGCAAAAAATTGGGATAAGTTTAAAAGTGAAGAGAGAAAAAATATTGCTAAAGAGATCACAATAATGACAGTTGCGATCAGATAATTAAGGATAAAAACAAATCCAGCAATGAAGGCTGTGATTGGAAGATTATCGCATCAATGAAGGATGCACTATTAAGAATAAAGACAAACCCAGCAATGAAGGCTGTGATTGGAAGATTATCGCATCAATGAAGGATGCAATGAAGGATGCACTACAACCCTAGCCCAGAAAAATAAGCCTATGACTCTGATACCATGTAGAATTTAAAGAAAAGAATTGTGATCTTTTTTTTCTTATACTTGTACCAAGATTACAAAGCTATTTATAGGACTTACACAAATACTAATTAGGAAAAATAGATCTATAAAATACTACTATAATCCCACAAATCAAGGGATCCTAAGAAATCATTTCCTAATTAATTATTTACAGTTATTTCCTAATAATTAGGACCCACAAAATCAGGAATGAATATTCCTAATAATCAGATCCTAAAAATCAGGATAATTCAACAAATTGCATTTCCATGTGAGAAAGAGTTTTAATTATTTGTGTCTCAAATTCTTCCAAATGACTCACTTTAAGAACCTTTGCATATATTTCTTAAAAATATAAACTCAAATCAATTATAGCCTAAATAACTTTACTTAGAAGAGAACCCTTCACTGTTATTGCAAGTATGTCTTGCATCATGAGATGACAATCATGATTTTTGAGCTCGATATTTTGCGCTGTTTAACTTTGACACATTTAAAAAAGTTTGATAAGTAACTATTTGGGACTTTCACTCCTTTTAATACTTTGAACATGTTTTTCTTTTCATGTCAAAGACATTATATAACAAGTAGGAGGCAATAATAACTTTCCATTAGAAAGTTCTTTAGGGTGAAGGTCATTTCTTATACCCGTTGTTTAAAGCTCAAAATGAGCTTTCAAATTATCTTTTGTTTTTCCATCGATGTCTAACAGTGTATTTAAAATATTGTCATATACATTCTTTTTAATATACATGACATTAAGGTTGTGCCTTATCAAATTAAATTCTTAATAAGGTAAAGTAAAGAATATACTTCTTTTTTTCAATTCATCACTTAAATTAATATTCGTACCATTTTCATTTTTCAAAACCACTTGACCTTATGACAAAACTAAAATATCACATCCACTTAGTGTCTTAGGCTTTTTTCTATATTATTCTTTACCATCAAAATTGATTTTATCACTTTTAAAATGATGATCAAGTTCCAAAAATCGTACGATGACCCATGAAACAATTGTTGCCGCCATAATATAACCATTTTGACCATGTATCAAAACCACAAGACATATATGCAAATTTGCCCTTAGTATTCTACCTTAATAATAAACCATATGTGGAAAAATCATTAATTGTTTGCATTAATGTAACATGCATTTATATGGTTCTTTTTGAATGTGCATCATGTCTCCAACCCATTAAACCAAAGGTCTTCCACCTCATTAATCGGAGACTACATCATTACATCAATTTTGTCATTAAAAGACTTAGGATTAGGAATGAGTAAAGCCAAAATTAAAGATAGTTGTTTCATGCAAAACCTAGGAGGCAAATTATACATAGTAATGATAACAGGCCAAGTGCTATGTATAACATTCATATTTCTAAATGAATTAAACCCATCACTAACCAAATCAAGTTGAGCATTTTGAGGTTTTTTGAGAATTCCTTATGTTGCACATCAAACTCTTTCTATGCTTAACCATTAGTAAGATGCCTTAAAGGTCTATCATTTTTATGTTTATCAAGTTGCCATCATATTAAGGATATTGATTTGGAACACATCAATAATCTCTGAAGTCTAGGCTTAAAGGAAACCAATGGAATTGTTTTATTGCTTTTTTAGTTTTCTTCTTCATTGGCTCTTCAAAATCTATTTGCCTTTTCTTTCATCTTGAGGCACCACAAATGTAAAAAACATTATCTTTCTTATGTTCTTCCTAAAACAACATGCAAAAATTAGATCAAATATCGATCTTTTTATAACCAAGTCCTAATTCATCAATCATTTTCTTGACCTCATAATTTGATTTAGGCAATTTCTCTCATATTGGCAATTTTTCTCTAAACATTTTAAGTAAACCTGAAAAAGATTTATTGCTCCACTTATGAACACACTTCCAATGAAATAGATCTAGGATGAATGATAGCCTACTATATTTCTTATACCTTTTGAAAAGCTTTTCATTAGTCTTTTGTAAAAGCTTGTAAAATTTCAAGTCTTTTTTATTTAATCCTTCACCCATTCCATGTACATTTTGATCATCCCTATAGTCATCAATTTCTTAGTTATCCCTACACAAACCCCTTGCTATACTATTAAAATTGGCTATAACTATATCTTCAAAATACCCTTATAGATTATATTTTCTTCCTACAGTAGGTTGTCCATGATTAATTTCGTAATAACTACCTTTTTAGACTTTAAAAGCTTAGGAAATATCTAATTGGTATAACTTTGGGAGAACCCATGTTTTAAAACATGATCAATAACAATCTCACATTTATAATAACACATTTTGTACACGGATATGAAAGCTTTCCATCTTTAGAAGCATTTTTAGCAAATGTTTCAAATCCACACAAAATCCTTTCATTGAATCTATTAAGTTTGTGTATCCAAGTTTTGTCCATCAAAACAATTGTGACCTATAATTGTTTATATGAAAAATATGTGAGTAGTCATTTATGGTTAAGACATGAAGAATTAACTTTTAAAATCTATGTTTTAATATAATTTACATAATAAAATATAAGAAATTTGCTTTTGTATACCTAGAGACTAATTTTATTTTTTTCAATGTATCATTATATGTAGATTCTTAGGCTAAATGCATTTCTTTAGCAATTTCAATTGCTTCATAAGTCCCTTTGATTCTATAACTCTATAGAGAGCTAAGGAACATCTTGAATAAAAAATTGCAAAAGGAAATAATGACAAAAGTTAATATGACCTTTAAGCATAAAATAAATAGGCTTCAAACTATGAGAAAATAAAAGAGTAAAAAGGTGAAATATGCAACTTATAATTGAATTAATGGTCAATTTTTTCAATTTAATACAGTTTTTAGCTAATTGGTCACATTTTTTTGCAATTTATTAAATGCAAATTAGGTTGTTTGCATAATAGTGGAGAGTTCTTACTTGTCCTATAAATCACACAGCATTACCTTATGAGGTGTATGACTTTAAAAGTTTGATGCCTAAAACTTATATACAAGTCAATTTATGACATGAAAATTTGGTGGAGTGACTTTAATAAAGTGAAACAAAATTTTTATGCAAGTTTTAGTCATTAGGAACTCATTAAAATTTTTTGTTTTTCTCTTGTTATAATATATATGGCTTTATTCAAGAAATAATAGTTTTTACAATACCAAATTAAGAAAGCAAAATGTTCCACCAAATTTGTAGTATATAAAAGAATTAAAAATTTTGGTTATGTAATGTGGACAAAAATATGCTACTTAGATCTTGTATTCTTATTATATATGATGTATGATTATATCTACCATACATAATAATGATATCTATATAATAAGTCATTTATATTTTGAAAGCATGGTTAAAGTATTTGAGATTTTCCAAAAACCATAATAAAGCAAATGTAACAATAAATTAATAAGCAATAACAAATAATACCCAATAATAATTAAAAACAAAAGCTTAGGGTGTTTTTTTTGGTGGATAATATAAATCAAGAAAAAAATGAGTTGTTTTGCATCTCCTAACCAGATATTTGATTATTTGGCTGATTGGTTATAACCATTTGCATTTAGCATACACAATTTTTTTTTTCAATCCTCGTTCAAAATGACAAATTTATGATCTTGAACTAGAAGCATTAAATAATGTAGAGGTTTCCCTTAATTTGCAAAAAAATATAATCAACATTAGATATAATGAAGGCAAGAACAAAATTACTTGTCTGGGAACATAGTAATTGCTATTGTCAAGCAAGTCCTGTGCAAAGCTTAGCCATTTTGTCTATGAGACTTATAGCCATTGGTAGCTTATGAATTTCAAGCCCTACAAGAGCAAGCCTTCATATTTCAGCACCAAGCAACCTTGTATTAGACATAAAGCACATAATCACAAATGAAAAAAAAAAGAAAAAGAAAAAAAGACATAGAATTCAAAGTTTGGAAGCTAGACAAAATGTGAATAATTAAAAACATCTTTTTGATGTTTTAAGATCCCATTGTT
Organism: Ceriops tagal; assembly: GCA_021533255.1. NCBI lineage: Eukaryota > Viridiplantae > Streptophyta > Magnoliopsida > Malpighiales > Rhizophoraceae > Ceriops > Ceriops tagal. Next base: position 4,999,390 of record CM038610.1, on the reverse strand, counting down.
TGACCAATAATTGATTTTAAGAAATAAGAAGAAAACAGAATCAACCAACCTTTGTTATCGACCTAAAAATACAAAAAATATTAGAAATCAAATAGGCCCTTAGTTTCTATAATTAGTAATGTACATTATTCATTAATTTATAAATTTGGCACAATTTTTATCATGAGATAAAAAATCTGGCATAATTTAGATCCTATGATTTTTTTTCTTATTTTAATTATGACTTTATATTATAGTTTTCTTTTGTATTATATTTAATTCAATTTTTTTTCCTTAAAAAATTTAAACTAGACGTAACTTCTAGCATTTTCTTATCATTTTAGTGAATAGTTTACTAATAACAAAGTAAGGGGATAGGCAAGGGTCATAAATTTCAAACACTTAAAGAGGTAGATAGAGAGAGGGAGATAGAGAAAAGACCATAGACTAAGATAATTTGTTTGAACATCGGTAAGGAGAGAAAAAGTGTGCACAAGGAACTCAAAGCACTTAAAGAGGCAAACTATGAGAGAGAGAGAGAGAGAGAGGGCAATATATTAAGATAATTTGTTTGAACATTAGTAAGGAGAACAAAAGCATGCATAAGGAACTCAAGAATAGAATGTTTTTGGTGGATAGTTTTCTCTGAAATTTCATGAACTCTCTGAAGCTCGAGCTTTCATGTTATTAGGGATTTTCTAAGGAACAAATTAAAGTAATTAACTCACCAATAAATCAATAAGTAATAACAAATAAATACTGAATAAAAATGAAAAAAAGGATTTACCTAATTGTTTTTCAATAATACAAATGGAGAGAAAAATGAGTTGCTTTATAATTGCAAATAAAAAAAAACAATTGCTAACTATAAGGTGATATCCCACCCAACAATTGCAAACTGTAGAAAGGGCAAAGGAGAAGTACAATTGTGATATCTTACAACATGCTCCAAATGAAAGAAGTGTTTTATGCCAACTATGAAATTAAATTGCTAGTTAATTAAACAGCAGTAATAACACATATCATGGGGGCTTATATTGGCATGGACCAGGGAGGATGATAAAAAAAATTAGAAAAAAAGAAAATATTGATTGATCGAAAAAAAAAAGAAAGGAAAATGGAAAAAATTAGCTTCCATCCATAACTAGAAATGCATTTCCTCTAATGTTTCAATTCTCATGCTCCTTATAGTGTATTTTGGCACCTTTTTTTAGTAAAGAAGCAATAGTCTTTCAAAGTGAGAATGGTAACATGAAAGTGGTATTTAATTACATCATTGCTTCCCTGTGTGCTTGGGGAAAAAAGTTTAATACTTTTCACGATAAGATAAATGTGAATTTTGTTGGGTAGTATTTTGATTTTAATATTCTTTTCAATTGAGATTTATTTTTATTTATTCCTTATGTACACTAATTTAGTATACCTCTTTAGATTGTCTTAGTATGTAAGGCGTACTTGTTTTATTCCAAACTTGCACGGGGCACTATTATTTTACATAAATAAATTTTCTTCACTTGAAAAAAAATGTACAATATTTAAAAGATACCCATTTATAATCAAAGTGAAATATGTTTTTCTTCTTTAGTAAAATATGATTAAATTCATTTCAAAGTGAAATATATGTCCATTACTCTCCACCGCAAGGAAGGACTTTTGCTATAAGTTATATGATTAGAAATACCAACATTATCAAATCACATATTTTGTTTTGCCAAATCTTGATGCTTATGAAATTGCTTACAATTTGATGCTGACAATACTTTTTAACAATGGAGAAATTGCTTTAAATGGATTTAATTTTAAAAAGGTGTACTCAAGGAACCATTTTAAAAAAAAAGTCAAACCTTCCTATTATATGATGTCCTTTATATATTTGAAATTCTATAGGATCTTATTCATGTTCTTGTTTATTTGTGTTTATGTTATAGGGTTGTTTTTTAAATTGATGTTATAGTATTTATGATGATCCTTCTCATAGTTAGACATTTGTCACATGGTTTACTTATAATTGGATATTCATAATGGTGTGTTAAATATTCATGATAGGTATTTTTTTTATAATTTCATATTTTAGCAATAAAGATATAGATGCAAATATATAACATATTAAATTAGGTCATATTAGGTAACAAATAGAAAATGAGGGATTAGTTGGAGAGACCATTTTAGGATTATTTGGTCAAATTAAATTGCCTACATACCAACATTACTTGTAAAAAAAAAAAAGAGCTAGAAAATCATTTGATAAGGCTTTTAAAGTTGGATTTCTATAACAAATGGTCCATTTGGACATACATTATCTATTAAGATTAAGGGCAAAACATGGTTTATTATTTTCATAATGATTATACAAATTAGAGTAATGCTTATATAGTCTCTCATAATTTTCAAGCATTAAATTGTTTTAAAAAATATTCAAGTATATAGAAAATCAATTGGAAATAAATCAAAATACTATGAATAGACCATGGTTATGAATCTTTTTAACAATTTAAGGAACTATGTAATAAAAAAAGTATGATTAGATAACTAATTATTGTTAGACCCTATAACAAAATAGTGTTGTAGTGAGAAAAAACAAGATTTTATTAGAGATGGTTAGATATCTGATGACATAAATGAATTTTTTAATAAATTATTAGGGAGATATTTTATCAACTATCATCTATATAATTAAACTTCTGTTCTCTAACTTTTTAACTTTTATGTTATATAAGTTATGATTAAGTTAAAAAACTTAACTTGAATAATTTAAAACCTAAAAGGTTGATGACTTACTTTCCCAATCCATCACTTAAACACGAGAAATTGGATTAAAAAAAAAAAGTATCTTCATATCATACTATGAACAATTTTAGGAGATATGTTCATTAATGAATAAGTTGATAAAAGTATTTAAAACTTGGTAACATATGATAAATTCTTTGTGAATAACTTTCTTAGTAGGGTGAAATAATAAGGATTTTTTCATCTTTATCAAACAAGAGATCTCAATGGTTCTCGTAACCTTTATGTAACTTATGGTATAACACTTCTACTAGAGTTAAGAGTTAAGATATGCAAGAGTGATTATAAAGAATCCCTCATTGTTTATTTCAACTTGAAAGGCAACTTTTATAACTACTCCTTATATGAAGAACAACCTAAAACATTGGTGAAGACTGTATTATGCCTTATAAAAAGAAAAATGAATAAAATCAATCAAGAAAGAGATTGATTCTATGAAATCTCATTATGTCTACAACTTGATTAGTTACCTTAAATACATAAAGCTTTTAGAAACAGGTGAGTTCTCAAAATGAAGTATAAGGTGGAAGAATCTATAGATAGGTATAAGACTCAATAATAGCAAAAGATTACATCAAATGGGAGGATATAGATTATAAGAAATCTTTTTTTTATTGTAGTAAGGTTTATCTTCACTATATAGATGTTAAAGACCATCTTTTTTTTTTTAATGGGAAGCTAAACAAAAAAATCTATTTAGAACAATCAATAAGTTTCATTGTTAAGTCCTTAAGCATAAAATGTATAGGTTTTAAAGATCAATTTATGGTTTAAAATAATTGTCTAATAATGACACTTTATATTTCATCATAAAATAATCTTTTATGATTTTGTGATGATCAATGAGGATCATTTTGTACATGTTTAGAGATTTAAAAGTATATTTGTAATTTTATCTCATAGATGGTAGAGAAGGGTTTTACTCATATAATGTTTTTGATTTCAAGAAGTAAAAAGACATTAGACGTGTCATATTCCAATACTTTGAGTTGTCTAATATATACTATGACATGTACTCAACTAGACATTTGTATGTCATGAAATTGATAAAATGTTACTAATCAAATTTAAGTGAAACTCACTGCTAAGTTATAGGTAACCTTGGTAACTTAAGAACATTGTAAGATATTCCTTATGTTATTAAGGAAATGATTTAATATTTAGTTGGTCATTTAAATGGCTACTAAGAGTGAGATATTGATAAATGTAAATCAATATTAGGATGTACTTGTAAATGATGATGCCATTTCACATAATTGAAAAAAGCAAACTATGGATCATATTTGGTTGTGAGGACTCATTAGATGACTTACTTTATTGTAATGCATATAGCAGTTTGATTTCAAGAGATTTTTGGAATATATATAGTATAGAGTGACTAATTGAAAAGGTTAGTACATTACGATAGTTAAATGACAATGGTGTAATTGTGTAACTAACTTGTTGATATCAAACACAACTTAGTAAAGACGTTATATAAAAAATGAAGATAATTTTTTGAAATGTGTTAATATATAAGATGACAATAGTCCTAATTAGATAATTGAATAGAAAAAAAAAGTTAATCATATGTTTTATTTATCTAACAACATAAAACATAGTATGATATGGCTATACGATATTAAAGCATAAGCTTATATTAGAAAAGTTAAAGGTATATCTAATAGGTTAAAATTAGTTTATTCACATACACAGTCTCTTTTAACATTAGAAGAATATGTAGAGATGAGACCATCAGGTGAACTGAAAAGTATATAAAAATGATTGCCTTGAAAAGATTAAGGAAGGGTTTTGATAGGTAAAAGTTAATATAAAGTCTTAATCCCCATACAATTTGTTATAAGTTAAATGTGAGTCTTGGTTAGATATGCAAATGCGAGTGATTGCATAAAGAATTCAAGTTAGATGTTTGATAGTGATTAAATAAGATTTATGAGAAAAACTAAGATAATGACATACATTTCTAGGGAGAATAATCATCATAGCATACCTTTCATACCACATTATGATTAGTGACCAATAAAAGAACTAGAAAAATCAATTTATGTTTCTTCACTGTGTGAGTTTTTTGAGATATAATATATGTTAAATGAGGTCCTATGTAACATTTGCCCATATTCTACTGCTTTTGGTGTATTAACTATAGTTATAATTGATTCAACCTTTAAGAATATATTTAGGAAAGTAGTTGGATTATAATTGAGAAACATAAGTGTGAAAGAAAGCTATTATTATCTAACTTTTGCCATATATATTTATTGATATAACAATTAGGTTTATTTGAAATGAATAAATCATAATTGTAGGTAAATGTGAGAAAGGAAAGTAGAGTCTAACTTAGCCTAACAGAGATAAAGTAAGTTAAAATTGATGCGAAAAAAAAAATGTCTAGACATAATAAGACACAATATTTATTGTAAAACTCATATGTGTGTGTATATATATATATATATATAAAGAATTATAGTCACTGTGTATCCTTGATATCTTTATAAAATGTGATTTATGTTTGCAAGCCACATAGTTCATTTGTTACTATGAATAACTTATGAGAAATCAAATGTTAAGAATTTTTGAAAAATGATCAAGTATATTCTAACCTAACATGCACGAGCGTGAGATATTGATTTATGGGTTAGGTAAATTGACCCCGATGAGTTGGCCTTGGAAATATGTTTGTATGCTAGTTTTTGCTTGTTTGTTTTATTCGCTATTATTAATAATCTTTAATCAAGAAGTCTTTCTGGAAGTGAAAATACAATTCAAAGGCCTTTGCACGTCCTTCATATCTGATGAAAATGAAAATAAAATTTGAGTTAGCATATACAACTTCATAATTTTCTTATAGCTTTTGTTCGTAATCTTCTTAGGCATATTTCTGTTGCTTTGTTTTGTACAAGAAATTAAGAAGAGTATATTATGTGATAATTACTACTACTTGTTATAAATCATTACTTACAAGAAAATTTGCGCCTAATATTATTAAAACAATTCGGGATGCTTTCATGTCAAAATGAACACACTTAATTACAAGGAGTAAAGTTTCACACACTCTATGTCTAATAACGTCATGGGAGAAAAGGCAAGAATTGCACATCGGCTAACTTCCACTGTCGCCGCCGCCGCCACCCCCGTCGAGATTAACTGCACGCTCTCTCTCTCTCTCTCTCTCTCGCTATATATATATATATATATATATGTTTCGTTCTAATTAACAAAGAAATGTTGCTTGACATCATTTATTAATAGGAGGTGCGCGGGCAACTTGTGCAGCCATGGAAAGGTCAAATTGCAGCAGGCTTGCTGGGGCAGACTGGAGATCGTCACGGTCAGAAGGAAGCAACTCAGGAGCAACAAGATTGTCCCAACCACGCATTGGGTTGGTGTTTGTTGAGCCATCCCATCCAATATGCGTCACATGCTTCACATCCGTTGGAAACCCAATTTCCATTTCCACATCCACTGCCTCCTCAATTTCTTCTTTGTACACTATAGAGACGGACAAAACGAATAAGGAAACTATTAATCGATTAACAAATGGAAAATGCCAGTCCATCCCACTTTGGCATGCTCAAAATCATTGGAGTCCTTTTATTTTTTGGGCACGAAATCAAGGGTCAATCAAAGGTCCCATACGATCTCGGGCATGCGTGCCTGAAGTCGGGCAATATCATATATATAATTGCTCAAACTACAATACATGTGCACATAGACAAATTTATCAAGTGGCTGAAGATTAAATAACATGATTAGGGTGTTCCATAGTTTTTAAGCTATACATGACGCAAGTCTGAATCGTGGATGTTGTTAATTAATTAAATTGTATTATCATATTAACGTATAGATGGGATCATATATATCACACAAATTCAAAGGTCATGGTGATTATGGGCTCACCAAATAATTGAGAGAAGCCTTTGAAGCTCTTGAATAGCCTGTGAATCCGTGGAGATATACTGGGAAACTTCATGTTGCTCTTGGCACTCTCGGCGCTTGATGAGTGGCTTTCCTCGTCTTCTTCTTTTCTTCTTCCTTCTGATTAAGAACAAGAGCAAAGACAACCAAATGATGAAATACCAAACAAAAACTAACAAAATGTAGTGTGTGTGTGTGTGTGTGTGTGTGTGAGAGAGAGAGAGAGAGAGAGAGAGTGAGGACTCACTTGATACTGGAGGTTTTGAGTTGGTGTCTGGCTTGTAATTTTTCCTTCGAGGCCGGTTGTCAACAGCAATTGCTTCCACGCTAGATTCAGAGACACAACCAATGGAAAAAGGAAGAAGAACAAGCCTTTCCATTCGGTCTCTCATTTCTTAATTAACAAACAAACAAGGAAATGAAGGAATCTGTTGAAATAATGAAGTAATGAGAAGGAAAGAGAAAAGAATAGGATGGTTGTTGATGATGGAAGTTGAGCATATGTTATGTTATACCACACAAACCAGCCTATCCTAGACCCAAATGGGGAATGGTTGGTTATATGAATAAGCATATTGCCTTTGCTGCCTTTGCAATCAAGTTACTATCATTTGTTAAATAAGAGAAGTCAAGGTTCACAACTATAAATGGGGTTGGTTTGGTAGAGATAGCGAGCGATGTCTCTAGGCTTTTAAGTGATGGTTATATATATATATTTACATTTTTGTAATGTAAATGCGTGTTGGAAGCGACAGTAATATTGACTGGTTCAATTGTTAATAAGCAAGACCACACAAGTAATTGCATGTTTTGTTTGGTTTGGTTTTGGGATGCAGCCACACTCAAGGCACAGAGTAGGTAGAACCGCCACCATTATCCCTGCTACACTATAACCAACGCCCCCACTCATTTTGCCAATCTTCATCTCTCAAGAAAGAAGAGGGACACTTAAAAAGAAAGATATAACTTCTTGTTGAAGTACCCTAAATAGGAATGGAATCAATCATACTTGTTTCTATCATCTTTGAACTGCACATAGACATGTCTATGGACATACTTTTTTTTTCTTTTCCTTAAATCTACTTATTTTAGAACAAATTGCCGTAATCAAAACCAACCATGAAGAGGGTTTTGACACTTTTTACAGATTATGTAAAAAAAATCTAATTGGGCAAAAGCTTCTAATTAACTATTAATTTACTCATTTACACAAGTCTTTAGCACTGGAAGGATGTATGCAAACTAAAACCAAGATCTTGCCATGCTTGATCTATTTATTTGATTTAATACTTGCACATATCAACTTAGAATTGAGAGTGAATTAAAAAAAAAACAAACGGCATTGGAACAATCTAAATTATGCATTATTTAACAAAAGATGTAATATATCGATTGTATCCACTCGTGTGTGTGTGGGTGCATCCACAATTGTCCGTCCAATACTTTTCTCCCCATTATTTATGTCTCTTGTGTACTAAAAAATAAGTTGGATAAATTTTGTATATAGTCGCAGAGGCAATGAACACACGACTGGACAGCAATGTCTACCGGGAGGAAGCAGTTGAAGCTTTAAACCAAATGCAATCCGTGCAAAGCATTCGGACCTGATAATATGCTAGTTCTTTTCTATCAATCGTATTGGCATATTGTTGGTGACTTAGTTATCAAATATGCGGTGGAAATTTTTGATCATTGAGAGGACCCCAGCTCCCTCAATCTCACGTATCCATGTCTCATCCCCCTAAGGTACCGTCTCCAACAACTTGGTAAAGATTTCAAATCTATCATTAACTCGTGCAATGTTATTTTTAAAATTATTGTAAAAACTATTATTAATAGGCTAAAAGTTATTTTGTGAGATATAATCTCGGAAAACCAAAGTGCTTTTGCTCCAAGGCATCTCATCCCGAACGATGCTCTCATAACTTTTGAAGCAATCCATCATACGAAGCATAAGCACTCGGGCGAGAGGGGTTCAACGACGCTTAAATTATACACAATAAACGCGCATGACAATGTCGAATGGGCAGTTTTGGAATAGGATGCAAAAAGCAGGGTTTCTCTTTTGAATGGGTGAATCTCATCATGAGATGTGTGACAGTAGTTTCAAACGTCATCCGTATGAATTCCTCTCCCAAAACACCGTTCCGTCTGTTTAAAGGTTTGAGACAAGGGATTCTCTCTCTTCATGCCTGTTCCCACTTTGTGAGTAAGAATTTTTTGGCTTTTGTCACAAAAGAAAAAAAAAAACAGCAAGGAAAAGGTTAATTAGTGATGTCAAACCTGTTATGAAAATTATTTTTTATTATTTCATAAATTCTATTATATAATATATTTAATTATTTTATAACATTTTAATCTAATTAGAATTTTTAGTTAAATTATTTAGAATAAATATATGAACCATTTGAATTTTTTTAAAATTTTGATTTATTTTAAAATATTTTTTAATTAGTCATTAGATGTTTTCTAATTTAAGTTAAGATATTTTCTTAATTAGATAAATAGTGCTGAGTTATAAATATATATGTAAATTTATGGAGTAAAACATTATAAGAATTATAAAATTCAATTATCTAAATATCTTAATATTTTTATTTTGTGGGAGTATCATATTTTTTGGTAGATTCTAAAAGTCCTTTTTAAAAGTCTAATTGAATGTTGATCTTTAATTATCCATTTTTTCGCGCATTTATCTCACATCAAGTGGTATCAGAGTAGGTTTAACTTGTGTTGATGTTGTCTTATGGAGCCTGAGACAACCTCTTTAACGATGAAATAAAAGTAAGACTTTACCTAAAATAATTTTACATGATCATATAAAATACAATAAATCTTGTACTAAAGATGTTGTTTGCAATCAATATGTTTATATCTATATTCCTATTTTCAAAAATATTTCTTTCTTTGTTAGAGATTTTTTCATTAAAAATTTTATGAGATGGTTAGTAGATATTTGTGAGGAAAAGAAAATGACTCTTGCATTTTTCAATCTTTAAGGTGGTGTAGTTGAATAATAGAATGATATTCAATATTTTTAATTAAGATATGGTAATCCTAAAATTTGATCATGGGTATAGATGAAAAATTCATTGATCATTAAATATTATTGTGGCAATAAATTTGAGAAAATTTTGGATTAGGCTAAGAGATAATTTAATTCTTATTTTTTTCTCACTGATAAATTGAATGATAATATATCTATTCACACTTTTATTGTTGATTATATTGATTTGGATATCCAAGGATTAATGACTTTAGAATTAAATTCTTATAGGATATTAATAAATAAGGAGTCAATAGTTCAAGAAGAAGAAAAAACATCCACTATTGTTCACAACATGATTGAATAAGTTAATTTCATGTCTTTTAAAGGAGATGTTAATAGATTTGAAGATTGTAATGATGGAAAGATTAATATCAATTCTATCAACTCTGAAGTTGAACCATACTTCATAGTTTTCAAGATCTTTTTAATTTTTTTACTTTTCATATTTATTGATTTTCTTAAGGTGAAAAGATTTTTGATTTTCTTGTTTCCTATTATTTGATGAACTATATGATAATATTTCTACTCACACTTTTATTGTTGATTATGTTGATTTTGGGTATCTAAGGATTAATGGCTTCAAAATTTAATTTTAGTAGCATATTACTAAATAAGGAGTCAGTAGCTCAAGAAGAAGAAGAAATGCCAATTATTGTTCATGACATGATTGAATATGTTGATTTTACGTCTGTTAAGGAAGATGTCAATAAATTTGAAAATTGTGATAATAGAGAGATTAATATAAATTTTGTTAACTCTAATGTTAAGCTTATAATTCATAGGTTTTAAGATTTTGTTAATTCTTTACCTTTAATATTTGTTAATTTTTTTAGGCTAGATAATCTAATAGATGATGATTCAACATCATTATTTATTAATGTTATTACTCATGTGATAATTTACAAAAAAAGTAGTTGGTTTATGTTGAGGATATTAATTTATTTGAAGTATTTATTCCTATGATTTAAAAAACATCAATTCCTTATTATCAATTCAAGGGTGAGTTTCTTTCAAATGGAGAGGTTTGGTATAAGACATGTTATGAAAAATATTTTTTCATTATTCTATAAATTCTTTTTGTAATTTATTTATTATTTTATAGTAAAACTAAATAATGTCTTATAATGATGTTTCATTATAATAATAGACATATTATTTAGTTAAACTATTTAGGATAAATATATGAACTATTTGGAAATTTTTTTTTGATTTTGATTTGTTTTAGAATATTTTCTTAGCTAGTTATTATATATTCTTTAATTTAGATTAAGGTATTTTCTCAATTAAATAGATTTTTTGAGTTATAAATACATATGTAAATCTATGGACTAAAATATTGTATAAATTATAAAATTTAATTATTTGAATATTTCAATATTCTTATCTTATGAGGGTTATATTTTTTAATGGATTTCAAAAACCTTTTTGAAGGTTTGATTAAGTGTTGGTCTTTTATTATCTATTTTCTTGTACTTTTGTCTTGTGTTAAGTAGTGACATCTAAATTTGAAAAGGAGTTTCAACTATTACCCATTTATTTTTTCTTAAATGATAGCCTTTTATTTGTAGAAGTGCCCACCATCGTTACTTAAAATGTTATAGTACTTCTTTCTTAATATGAACAAGCCTTAGGATAATAGATTGTTTAATCCGTTCACCTTAAAAACCTCACATTGTTTACTCTTATGAAAGATTAATTTTGCCAAGTCCATTGAATTGTTACTTGTTCATTTGTTGTATGTTGTAGAAGAAATAAAACAACAAAAAAAAGTAGTAGAAAAATATAAATATATAAATAATAAAAGTTGAATTATTATACATTAATATCTAATGTGCAATTATAGTTCAAAATACAAAACATGTCTTGCCATAATATAAAAAAAAAAAACAAGAGTCAAAAACCTTTTTGATTGTCAAACTAAATCCAAAATTGAAAAAATTACTTTTAGGGTATCATTTGCATCATTAGAATAAAAAAGAGACCTTCCCCTTTTTTAATATTCTTAAGCATTAAAGTGTGGTAATATCAATCAAGCCTTTTCTTCAAGGTCGAATGGCCTGACTTATGTGTAAAACTTACAAGTTATTGGCTTATAAAATATTAAATATATATAGAAATAATCTTGGTTGTTTAGTAAAGAAGCAAGTTAATCTAAATCATCCAACAAAAAGCAATTAAAAATTAATGGTTAAAATTAAGTCAATTTCATTGTAAGAGGAGCCATCATTAATTAGAAGAGAAAAAAGAAAATAAGAGGGACATAAAAAAAATCTGTTGTTCCTATAGCCTTGTATGGGTTGTAATTGTTGTCAACTAGGTTGAAGTATACAAGAAAGTAAAGCCACATGGAAGGGCAAGAAGGTAAATCCACCGGGTAAGCCCTATTAGGGTTTCATAGAAGAGAGTATATAAAGACCTTGGGAGATAAAATTAGGGTAAGACCAACACAATTGAATACATGGCAAAACATAAAAGGGTGTGGCACGGTAAAGAGGGAAAACATAACACACACCACCAGCAAACATAAGAGAGCACGACAGAAACACAAAACCCAAAACGGCAAAGGAGAGGGTTGACCAAAGAAAGAAGACAAAGCTAAGCAAAGGAACCGGCCAAAGTAGTACATGGCAAAAAGGGAGGAAGACCACCATCGACAAAATAGGGGAAAAAGGAGAGAATATGAGACGGCTGAAGGTGGACAGCTAAACAAAAGTTGGTTGGCAAAAATAGAGAAAGAAGAGACGGCCGGGTTGAACGAAGAACAAAGGGCGTGAGAGAGAGAAAGAGGAGAGACGACTGGGCTGGAAAAAGAAATCAAGAGGCCGAAGGAGAAAACCAGCACGGCAATACTAGCATGGCAAGACCAGCACAGCAGAATAAGGGAAGGAGAGAAAATCCGACAACCCAAAGAAAAGAGAGAGACCGTCGGCAAAACAGAGCAACCGGTTGAAAAAGAGGAAGGAACCGTCCAAACACAAAAGAGAAACCGTTTAACCAAGGGAGTCGGCCAAAACCTAGAGAGAAACCATCCAACACAAGAGAGGTTGGCCAAAATACAGCCGTTGGAAGAGAGAGAAAAACCGAGAAACGCTTGAAAGAGAAAAACGCTAGAACAGGGAGTTGAAGGGGAGAAAATACGATACAGTAAAAGAAGGGGCTAGACGGCAAGGAGACAACACGACAAGAGAGACAACACGGCAGGAGACCAGAAACGGGTGACCAGGCCGTGAGACCTGAAACGGGTGACTAGGCCGTGAGAGGTGCAACGAGAGAGACCAGACCTGGAAATCATGAGACAGATGGGAGCTAAGTGGAATCGTGAAACGGATGGGAGTGTAGCAGAAGCGTGAAATGAACAGAGGAGTGCAGTTGAAACGAACAGGGAAGCTGTGTAGCAAAACCGTAAGGGAGACCAGCGAAGCTGTGTAGCAAAACCGTGAAGCTGAGGAGACCAACGAAGCTGAAACGAGAGACCAGCAAACCAGAAACGTGCATGTGACAGGGGTACAGCAGAAACGAGCGACGGGGAGAGCAGACCTAGTATCCGTGAGGTGTGAGACCAGGTGAGGTGTGAGGTAGGCTGTGTGACTTGAACCAGCAAAACCAGAAGAGTGGTGTAGGCTAACAGACGTGTAATGGCAGTGAGGCAGGTTGTGTGACTTAAACCAGCAAAACCAGAAGCGTGGTGCAGGCCAACAGACATGCAACGGCAAACCAGAAATGTGAGGCGAGCCGTGAGACAAGGAGACGAGTGAGACCGTGAGATGGTGAAAGCAGGAGCTGTGTGAAACAACGTAGAGAAGGAATTCGGCAAAGCATTAAAAGAACTCAACGTATTTCCAGATTTCTTCAAGAGAGGTTAGAGAGCGTTGTGGTGAACTTCTAAGCGGCAGTGGAGCATCCTTTCAATTCAACAGAGGCAAGACAAGTTAAAAGAAGGGTAGACATAGTATAGCCTTGTATGGGTTGTAATTGTTGTCAATTAGGTTTACGTGTGCAAGTAAATTGAAGCCACATGGAAGGGCAAAAAGGTAAAACCACACGGAAGGGTATGAAAGTAAATTCACCGTGTAAGCCCTATTAGGGTTTCATGGAGTAGAATATATAATGGTCTTGGAAGACAAAGAATAGGAGTCAGTAATATTGAGCATTCAGAAAAACCTAAACAATCGACCAATCAAAGAGAACACCAAACCCTACACGGAAGAACACTACCGGCAAGGACGAAGAGAGTAAATAGTGCAGCCGATGGACGAATTGGGTGAACAGTAGCCGTCGTCGGAGGAAGAAGAGAAACCCGACGGCTGACGAACAGTACACGGCAAAATGAAGAGAAGCACGACCAAAATCAGATTTGGGGGCTGAACAAAAAACAAAGGTGGACGGCCGAAGCAATTGAGCAGCCGTCGATGGGAAAGAGAGAGAAAACGCAGACCGGAGAAGGAGAGAAACTCGTGAGGAACGACACACCACCGGTACACCAGTGGTTGGCGAGGAGACGACACGGTTGGACGGCCAAAGTGGTTGGATGGCAAAGACCTATACGGCTAGATCAGAAGGAGAGAGAAACCCGACGACCAAATCAGAGCAGACCGGTGGGAAGAGAGAGAAACCTGACGGTGAACGGAAAAGTGAAATCCGGGCTGGACAGTGAGAGAGATCTGGCTGAATGAAGAGAGAGAAACCATCGGTAGAATCGAAGACGGACGAAGAGAGAGAAATCCGGCAGGAAGAGAGAGAAATCTGACGGTAAGAGAGAGAAATCCGGCGAGAAGAGAGAGAAATCCGACTGGACAGCAAGAGAGAGAAACGGACAGGCGAGCCGTAAAACAGTAAAGCCGTGAGACAAGGAGACGGGGAGACAATGAGACGGTGAAAGTAGGAGTTGTGTGAAACAACGTAGAGAAGGAATTCAGCGAAGCATTGAACTCAACATATTTCCAGACTTCTTCAAGAGACGTTAGAGAGCGTTTCGGTGAACTTCTAAGCGGTAGTGGAGCAACCTTTCAATTCAACAGAGGCAAGACAAGTTAGAAGAAGGGTAGACACAGTAAGTGACACTCTTTGTATTGTACTTGCTTAGTAATTGCAATATTAAAAGGAGCAGAGAATTAAAGACATCCATTGTAACCTGTATTCGCAAGTATAGTGGTGATACTGATTCACCCCCTCTCAGTATCACAAACTAGTAGATCCTAGGGAGAAGTCGGGAGCTTCACTCTTTGTATTGTACTTGCTTAGTAATTGCAATAGTGAAAGGAGCATGGGATTAAGACATCCATTGTAACTGGAATTCTCAAGTATAGTGGATAGTCTCGGTAAGGGAGAGTCCCTACCACCGTGGATGTACATCATGTTGACGGAACCACGTAAATCTCGTGTGTCCTTAATTTGCTTTACGTTTTGTGTTTTGAATTGAGTTGTGAACGTAGCTAAAGTATCAGCCAACCCATAACCTAACAAAGACCTAAACAAGAACATCCGAATTGTCTATTAGGCAAGGTGTCTGAAAGGTGACTTTGGGGACTATTGTGATTAGTAGGTGGCAATAGATCTACCTTAGTCGAATTTGAGAAAGAGTTTGCTTTTAAGAAAAGGTTGAAGTTATTCACTTACCTGCAAATTGTGAATTGTGGTGATACTGATTCACCCCCCTCTCAGTATTACAAACTAGTAAATCCTAGAGAGAAGTTGGGAACTTCAAAATCCATTGGAAAAGGACTAACAAAATTTAAGCAACCCATTTGAAAAGACTGTATTAATTGTAATTGTGAGATAAAATGAAGTTAAAGGCATTTTATGTACCAAAAGGAAATTGATAGAGTATTTAAGACAACTAAGGGCATCAAAGGTAATCAATAAATAAGAAGTAATTGAAGTAGAGGAATTCTTTTCTTTGACCAATAATGTTAAAAATAAAAGTACCTATAATACAACTATGAAACCCTTTTTGTCTTTTTTAATAATTTTATTACACATTTTGAGGGTATAATCACATAAGAAGAATTCAAATTAAGTTTAAAATCATGATCAAGCTAATTAAAACCAAGTATTAATGACTAATATCCAATCAAACACATTGCTTCACCCACCAAAAATCATCACCGAATATTAAGTGGATATTCTTGATTTATTTGGCATTAAAAGATAGTAAACACTTAGTAAAAGACATATCATATATAAATAAAAGATATAAATAAAAGAGTTCTAGTACATAATCACACATGCACACATAAAATTATTAAAGTTAGGTCAAGAAAAACACTTATCTTATAATTGTAAATTTGCCTTTTCTACATAACAAATGTAAGGTCATTAAATTGTATTTTTCTTTTTTCCCTTTTTTTTTGCATAAATACATACTTAAAAATTGTAAAAAATAAGAAAATATTGACAAAAACAAAAAATATTCAAAAAGAAAATACTTAAAATGAAGTATGTTGCTCATGGAGCTTACCAAACCTTGCCATTGCTAGAAAATGCCACTAACACTACCCACAAATTCCTCTCCCACTAGTCTATACGTCATCAAAGGTTATGCATTAAATGAAGGCTAGGAAAAACATGAATTAGCAAACTGCCTAAGGTTAGTCGCTACGTCACTAACCAATACATCCTAGCCTAAAGTCAACACCATTCAACATGTTAAG
Source organism: Ceriops tagal (assembly GCA_021533255.1). NCBI lineage: Eukaryota > Viridiplantae > Streptophyta > Magnoliopsida > Malpighiales > Rhizophoraceae > Ceriops > Ceriops tagal. Next base: position 4,983,010 of record CM038610.1, on the reverse strand, counting down.
CTCTAACTTCTCCAACAATGCCCTCCACAAATTGGAAAAAGTGACAAGTGTTCATGACCATTGACTAAATGTTGGATAACCTTATTAATTCTACCTCCTATATGTGTCATTTATAACCACTGTTATCGTATGCAACCAATATTGGCAAACTTAGTAGGCAATAATCTACTCAATGGCACCTTCCATGTGCAAATTGAAGATTAGCAGCACCTTGCCATTGGTGACCATCGTATTTCTCTTAATCATACTAAATCTGAAAACCAATAAAAAAAATGCCACTTTAGAGCTAAATCTTGGCTTCCATACTAGAAATCACCTTTAAAACTTATGGTTAGGGCATTTTTAAGCTGAAACATGTGAAAATTGATCATTAAAATTATTTGGAGGAGAGAGTGAGTTTTGAGTAAAAAGCTAAGTTTTTGGAACAAAAGAATTGTTGAAGGAAAAAAGAAAAGAAAAGAAAGGAAAAAAGAAGAAAAAAGTGAAAAAATGCTGAATGAAAAATAAAAAGAAGAAAAAGATAAAGAAAAGAAAAATAGAGGAGAACAAAGGACACAAAGTTTCCAATGATAATATCATCTTAGGATACTTTAGGTAAGCCTACAAATACAAAATAATATTAACCAATTTTTAATTTTTTTTCTTTTTCTTTTAATGCATCGAATCATTGTAAAAAGCATCCTAAATAGAAAAAAAAAAACCCACTCCTTAAATCCTTGGTGTGAGTCCTTTTATGGCAAATCATAAAAGAGAAAGAGATAAATAAACAAAATATTTAGTAAAAAAAGTATAGAAGTAAAAATATATGTTAAGTAGTATTGTTGTATGCAACAAACATTTGGGTTGGTTGCAACTTTTACATAATGTATTTGTGCTTCTCAACCATACAGAATCTTGGTATAGTAAACCAAATCACTTACAGTGTTTCAATTGTACTTAAAATAATTAGTGGTAACTTTACATATAAGTTATTTTCATTGAAAAAAAGTGCTCAATGTTGCACCTCTCCTTGACATTAGCCAAACGTTCCCCTTACTCCTTAGGAAGCCTTAATTGTGGCATAGATCAACTTGGATAAGAGTGAGCTTTCCTTTAGCCATAATGTTTGCACAGTATAAAAAATACAATTAAAATTTATATGAGTGTTTTAGTTATTGAAAGCCATGACAAGTATTTAGGCCTCCCTATGGTTGTTAGCTAATCCAAAAAATGGGTCTTTAGTTGGGTTTGGATCATGAATTACAACAATTAAATGATTGGAGTGAAAAATGGTTATCATAAATAAGGAAATAAGTTATAATTAAATTAATTGGTCAAGCCATTCCCATATATAAAGTGGGTTGCTTTTTTCTTCCTATCTCTCTTTGCAAGGATTTGGCTCTTTTGGTCAACTAATTTTGGTGGGAAAGAAAGGAGAATTCTAAGAAAATTCATTAGGCCACTTAGGATAAAATAACTTGTGTCAAAAGAAGATGGGGGTTTGGGATTTCTAGACTTTTCTAGTTTTAATCTTACAACATTTGGAAAACATGCTTGTAAGCTTCTCACAAATAAGATCTCTTTGTTATCTAGGTTAATAAAAGCTTAGTGTTTTCTTAAGGAAGAATTTATGGAGGCCAAACTTGGGTACAATCCAAGCTATGCTTTAAGAAGAATTTTAGCAATGCATTAATTGAATGGAAAAGGAATTAGATGGCTCATTGGCAATGTAAATTAAATAAATATATAGTAGGATCCTTAGCTTCCAACCCAAAAAAAAAAACTTTAAAGTCCTTTCACTGAAAGTTCTTATGAAATTTGATCAAGTGTTCATGCTGATTGGTAGTGGAAGTAAATTTGGCACCTTAAAATACCTGACAAGATACAACATTTTTCTTGAAGGGCATGTAAAGGATTCTTGCCAACAAATGCTATTCTATCATAGAGGGGGATGCCAATAGGCAATGTTTATTTTGTTGGTCCCAAAAATCCCTAAAAGGAAGGGTGAATGGAGTGGATATAGGATATGTATTTATAATTCTTGTAGTGTGATAAATAAAATCATTACAACAATTGAAAAATTTGACATGGCAACGATATTAGCCTGTACACATGCAGGCAGTGATAGTAGAACATGCAAACAACGATAGTAGCCTGTGCATATGTGGATAGCAAAAGCAGAATGTGCAGACAACAATAGCAGCATGTGTGGACAGCAATAGTAACCTGTACATGTGCAGACAACAAAAGCAAAATGTGTAAGGAGTGCTAGCAGTGTGTGCGGACAATAATAGCAACCCGTGCACATACAAGCAACAAAAGCAGAACATATAGGGAGCGATAGCAGCACGTGTTGACAGCAAAAGCAGAATATATGGATAGCAATAGTAAAACATGTGCAAAGCGATAGCAAAATGTGCAAGCAACGATAGCAGCACGTATGGATAGCAATAGTAAAATAAGCAAGTAGCGATAGCAGCACGTGCGGATGGCAATAGCAGAACGTACAAATAACGATTGCAAAACGTGTAGGCAGCGATAACACCACATGCAAACAGCAATTGTAGAATATGCAGGCAATGATAGCAACACGTGCAAGCAACAATAGCAGCAGGTTCGATAACTTGTAGTAGCTGATAAGAGAACACGTCCCAACAGCAAGTTTGTAGCTTGCAACAGACGAGGAGAAAACATGTCCTGACAGTAAGTCCGGCAACTTGTAGTAGAGGAGAAAACTTGCCCGGTAATTTACAGTGGTAAAGGAGAAAGCGTGCCTTGGTAGTAAGTCTAGTAGCTTGCAACAGCAGTGAAGGCAACCTGCCAAGGTAATAAGAGAAGGAGCATTAACAACAAGAAGAGAGAACCTACCATGGTAGTAGGGAAGGAAACACTGGTAGCAGAGGAGAGATCCTGTTAAGGCAACACCAGTAGTAGGGGTAGAGAACCTGCAGTAGAGATAATTGGCAGCAATAAGAACCTGCAATAGAGATAACTTACAAGAAAGATAACCTGTAGAGAAAAGATCGGCAAAGCTTAAACAAAGGCTGGTAGTGGGAAGGAAAAGATATGTGTTCTACACTAACAGCTTGTGCATATTAAGTGATCTTTCTTGGGGAAAGTTTTCATTATAAACCTTTTGATAAACTTGTTGAAAATGGGTGGGATACCTTTGAAGTGATCGGGAGAACAATCTATTGTGTGATCAGGAGATCATTGTAAGCGGTTAAGGAGTGATCCTTCCATAACCAAATTGTATCCCTTGATAACAAGAATGGATTGTGTGATTTAGGAGTGATCTTATCAAACTGTGGACGTAGTTCACACACTGTGGGTGAACCACGTAAAAATTACCGTGTGTTCTTGGGTGTTTATGTTTAATTGATATCCGCACAGTCGCTCTTACATAAAAAAGAAATAAAAATTAGATCATTGGCTTTAACAAGTCATAGAGGTTAAATCTGGATAGATTTGTAAAAAGCAAATATCTCACATTGATTCACCCTCCCTTTCAGTGTGAGACTTAAAAAGGTCTTTATCAACCATTAACCCTAAATTTTAGGAATTACTGTTGACCGTTGATTGTAGGGCAACCTTTGAGAATCAATGTTGATTGTTGATGATAGGGCAACCCTAAACTCAAGGCTTATAAATATATTCATGCAATTGCTAAAAGGTATGTGCTCTGCAGAAAATTAGAGAGAGAATGACAAAAGAGAAAGTTACAAAAATGTGTTTTGTAGAAGATAAAAGAGAGCTACAAAAACATGTTTTGTAGAAGAGAAAAAGAGCTGCAAAAATGGAAAATGCAAAAACGTGAGCTATAAAAAAAAGAGTGTAGTAGCATCTAAGAGGAAAGATAGCATCAGCATCCAAGAGGAGAAAACAACACCACTATTTAGAAGGAGAGAGTGCAGTAGTATCTAGGAAGAGAAAACAACAGCAGCATCCAAGAGGAGAGAGTGCAGTAGCATCTAGGAGGAAAGACATTAGTAGCTAAGGAGAGAATATACCAAGATAGAATGAGGCAACACCAGCAGCAAAGGAGAAAACCTACTAAGGTAGAAGGAGGCAGCACCAATAGTAAAGGAGAAAACCTGCTAAGGTAGAAGGAGGCAGTACTAACAATTAAGGAGAGAACCTACCAAGGCAAAAGGAGGCAACACCAACAGCAGAGGAGAAAACTTCCCAAGGTAGAAAGATGCAATACTGGCAACAAAGGAGAAAACTTGCTAAGGTAAAAGGAGGTAGCACTAGTAGCTAAAGAAAGAATCTACCAAGGCAGAAAGAGGCAAAACAAATAATGGAAAGAACTTGCAACAAAGATAACCTGCAGTTGAGAGAACCTGTAGTGAAGAGAACCGTCAACAGAGAGAACTTGCAGCAGAGAGAACTTGTAGAGGAGAGAACCTATGAAGGAAAGACTAGCAAAGCTTAAGGAGAGAAACTGGTAATGAGGAAAGAGAAGATCTATTTTTTGCAATAGCATCTTGTGCACACTGAGTGATCTTTCTCAGGGAAGTTTTTTCATAAAATTTTTATATACTTTTTGAAAAAGGGTGAGAAACCTTTGGAGTGATTGAGAGATTAATCCTTCGAGTGATTGGGAGATTAACTTTTCTAGTGATCGGGAGATCATTGTAAATGGTTAAGGAGTGATCCTTCCACAACATCAAATGTATCCCTTGATAATAAAAATGGATCGTGTGATCTAGGAGTGATCCTATCATACCATGGATGTAGCTCAAACTAAGTAAAAATTTTGTGTATTCTTAGGTGCTTGTACTTGCTTAATATCCATACGACCATTCTCACATGAAGAAGCAAGATAAAAATTGGATCATCGACTTTAACAGGTTACAGAGGTTTAATCCGGATAGATTTGTAAAAAGTAAGCATCTCACACTGATTCATCCCCTCCCCCTCTTAGTGTAAGACCTAAAAATGTCTTCATTAAGTGTTATTAAAGCAGGGTTTCCTTTATTGATCCATTCTGCTTTTGATCTAAAAGTTTTATTGCTGCTGTAAATCTTTACATCTACTGCTGGTTAATATCATAGAGAGAATGAATAGTGTTAACAACAAGGGCATTCCCACTTTTGATGGATAGAATTATCAGTCATAGAAGAATATAATGCTCCCATGTCTGATGTCACTTGGTTTGGATGTGTTTGAATCTGCTATTAATGGTTTCACCCCTATTGCTAAAGATGTTGTTATGACACATACTAATAAGAAGAATTTAAAATATGATGGAAAAGTTAGAAATGTCTTATATTCCTCCTTATCAAATAAAGAATTCACTAAAAGAAACTTGGACAAATGTTTTTATTGATTTTATTAAGGAACTTCCATTGTCTAAAGATAAATAACTATTGGTGTTATTGATTAATTAACAAAATATACTCATTTTTGTGCTATTGGTTATCCTTATATTACTATTACTATTGCTTAAATTTTTGTTAAAGTGAAACTACATAATGTTCTTGTTAAATTAATTAACATGAGTGACCCATGTTATTTAAAGTGTGACCCAAAATAAAAGGCCTAATATGATGGTCGGTTAGGCATAATGGCAATTGGGTCATCGGGTTTAAAATCCCTCCACTCTCCCTATTAAGAATAACTGTTACAGGAAGAGGAGTATTTTCCCATTTAAGATAACTGTTACAGAAAGGGAAGATATTCCTATTTAAGGTAACGGTTACAGAAAAGGAATAATGTGTATATATATATATATATATATATATATATATATGCTATTATGGACTTTTCCTGTTCTCAACCATCAGAGAGAAAATGAAAAGAAAAGAAAGGGAAGAGTAGGAGAAAAGGGAGAAACGTTCAGGAACAAAAGAAAGGGAGGATTCTCATCTCCGCTACGGGACATCAGCATAATGGACAACGGTATGTTGATTTTATTACAGTTTTATTGCTAGTATTCGCATAAAGAAAAGATCCTGCATTATAGAAATAGGAATTTCATAAAGAAAAATTCTAGAAAAGTTCCAATAATTGGTATAAAACTGCAATTTGTTTTACTTTTATTTTTCTGCACCGAATTTTTTCTTTTATTTGCGCCGTACAGCAGGGCGTAAATCTATTCCTTACATTTTTTTTTTTTACTGTGCTTAACAGACAACGCCGGCCATGGATCTGCACCGCCGAAACGGCCGGCGTCGAAAGGAAAAAGGAAAGCCGGCACGAGGACTATACGCCGCCGGACCCGAACGGATCTGGGTATGGCTGATCAACTCCAATGAAGGCTGTGTTTCCGTTGTCGGTGGGAGACCCGAATCGATTGGGTATGAAGGGACGACCTTCCGGTGAAGGCCGTGGCTCCAAGTATGGCGGAATTCGAATCGGATCTACTGGGTACGGCGGAACGAGGAGATCGCGATTCCGGTGTCGCCGCGAACCCAGATCGGTGGGTACGGCAGAACGGAAAGATCACCTTGGGTATGGCCAGTGATCTGGGTCGGGCGTGGGTCTAGGACTGCGACGCCAGGCTTGCCGGTATAAGGTGTGCGCCGGTCGTTGGATTATGCGACGCGGGCTTGCTGGTGAAGGGTGTGCGCCTGTCGTTGGACTCTGCGCCAGCGGGTCGAGCGTAGGTTTGGCTCGGCAGGACGGGGCTTCGTCAACCTGTCAGAGACAACCCGGGGCAGCACGCAGGCGACGCCCGCAGGATGATGGTGCTGCCACCTAGGGTCGCTCGGCCGGAGGCAGTACGGTGGTGCTGCCATCATGGGTCGCTCGGTCGGAGGCAGCACTGCAGGCGATGCCCGCAGTACGGTGGTGCTGCCATCATGGGTCGCTCGGCCGGAGGCAGCACTGT
>CM038610.1:4943790-4968775 GCA_021533255.1 Ceriops tagal | reverse complement strand
CCTATTTGGCCGTGTACCCTCTTTGTCGTCCACACCTATTTGGCCGTTCACCTCTTTGCCATCCACACCTTTTTGGGCGTGTTCACATATTTGCTCTCTTCCAAGGTTGGGTTTTGCCATTTAGGGTCTTCTCTCTTTCAACCGGTGGTATGTGTTGCCATGTAGGGTTTTCTCTCTTACAAAGTTGTGTTTTTGTCATTTGCACTTGTTTTGCTGAGAGTTCTAGTGTTTTGTTGTCCACCCCCTTATGTCTTCCAAGGTCTTGGTTTATATACTCTCTTTCATGAAAACCCTAGTAGGGCTTACTATATTGTAATTTACTTTCTTGTCCCTCCATGTGGCTTTACTTTCTTGCCCTTCCATGTGGCTTCAAATTACTTGCACACTTAAATCTAGTTGACAACAATTACAACCTATACAAGGCTGTGGGAACAACAATCTCCCCCTTTGTAATTATTGGCAACATGCATAACAAAAATCCATTGTGTAGCAATTACAACTCCCTCTAAATATGCACTCCTCTTTTCTTAACAGCTCCCTCTGCACTGTTGCTTCTCTCCCCCTTTACCAACCAATTACAAAAAAACTCACAAAGTAGAGATGGAGGATTCACCTAAACTTCAGGCTTGAGGAGGCATTTGCACAGACAGACTCATTCTGTGCTTTTCAAACAACTCTGTGGACAGAGATTTAGTTAGAATATCTGAAATTTGATCTTTAGTGCCAATATACTCCAACTAAATTGTACCCTGTTCCATTTGATCTTTGATGAAGTGATACCGGATGTCAATATGCTTGCTCTTTGAATGTTGAACTGGATTCTTGCTGAGATCAATTGCACTTTGATTATTATAAAATACATTCACTGGTAGCTTTACTTCAACACCCAAATCGGCCAATTGTCTTTGCATCCATATCACCTGTTTTCCTTTAGAGCATGCTAAGCAGACATACTCCCTTTCTCTCTTGAGGTCTGGAATGTCTCTGATTGCATGAGTAGTGGTCAGCTTCCTCATATTCTTCTGTGTTAAGTGTCCCAGCCTCCTATTCCAGAGTTGATTTTCTTCTTCTTTTGTAAGTAAACAGCTGTTTGTCTTGTCTACATCAATCACATATAAATTTCCAGTTGTTCTCTTCCTGGTTGCAATAGTATTGCCTTCTTTACTCTTTACTTGGCAACCTATTTTTGTGAATATCACTTTATGATCTTCATTGCATAGCTGGCTGACAGATACTAGATTATATCTAAGTCCTTCAACATGCAGAACATCTTTCAGCTTTCCTTTTCCAATATTTACTGACCCCTGACCACTGATGTTGCGTGAATCATCATTGCCAAACTTGACTCTGCCTTCTCTTGACTTGTTTAGCTTTGATAATTTACTCTTGTCTCCTGTCATGTGTGAAGTGCATCCACTATCAAGGATCCACTGCTTATCCTTGTAGTCAGCCTTTAGTGCAATTTCAGCTATATTAGCTACCTCCCTTTTTGCTTTATATGTTTTCCTTTGAACTAGCTTGAAGATAGTTTTCTTCTTTTTCTCAGCTTTGACTGCACCAATTGTTTTTACTGTGCCATCAAGTGCCTTCTCTTGCTCAGGGAGAAGTGTCATGCATCTCTTGGCATTATCTCCTCTGAATTTTGTATTGTCTCCTCCTGTATGCAGCATCGTATCTTCTTAAGTTGGAGACATATACTGGTCTTCTCCACTAGTATTTACTTGCCTTATGACCCCAAACTTCATAATAAAGACAGTAACCTTGAAACTGCCTCTTCTTGGGTCTAATCACAGCTTGTTTTCTTTTGTTCATTACTTGCTTTATAGGCAACGTAGCTGGCTTCTTTGCTTGTGTGACTTTCATTTCAGTCACCTTCTTCTCCTTCTTCTGTTCAGCCGTAGCCCTTTGCTAGCTGACCTTCTTTTCTTCATTTTTGTTTGCCATCCTAGGTTGCTTCTTCAAATCCTCTTTATTCTCAACTATCTTCTCCTGAGTCACAACCTTCTCTTTCAACTTCTATGGCATATTTTTATTATCTTTAAGCAATGCAACCTCAGATTGCTGCACTTTCTCTTCATTCTTTTTTTCTCTTACAGAACTTGTTTCTCCTATCATTTTAAGTTTCTGCACGTTCTCTTCACTCCTTTTGAGTTGTTGCTGAAGTCTCAGCAACTCTTTCTCCATTCCTTCAATTTTTGAAGTCCTTGAGCCAAGCTTTATTGTAAGGTCTTCACATATTTTGATCTGTTCTTCAAATCTTCTCTTCAAGTCGATATGTTCAGCCCTTATTTCATCCTTTTGACTTTCAACTTCCTCAGACTTTGCTTCAACTTGTTTTATGTGAGCCTCTAACCTTTTTATGGTTCTGCCCCTTCTGATTATCTCCTTTGAAACTGCTTCTAACTTAGCTTCCAGATCTGGTTCTTCTTCATCAATCTCCTCTTCCTCTTCAGAGGTTGAACTACCACATCAAGCTGATGCCATAAAGGCCTACTCATCTAATGATTCTTCATCTTCCTCCTCATCAGTTTCTTTTATCTAACTCACATAACTCTTGAATGAGCCTCTCTTCTTCTTCTATAGGTTGGCAGTCTTCTTGCTGAACTTCTTTGATTTGAATGATGGTCTTCCCCATTTTGAATTCTGCTCATCATCACCATCCTCATCTTCATCATCAAGTTTCACTTTGCACTGAGAAGCAAAGTGTCCAGTATGCCCACAACGATAACATCTCAAGGACAACTATCCTTTTCCCTTCTTAGACCCATTTTTGAACTTCCTTGTGAAGCATGCCAACACTTTACCTTCACTTTCTTCCTCCTCATCATCATCATCCTCACTGGATGATTCTTCCTCTTCTTTTATCTTCAAGTGTTTCATAGCTTTGAAAGCTGCCTGCTTTGATACCTTTAACATTGAGGAGCTTTCAGTTGACTTTATTCTCATCTTATATGCAATGAGATTGCATTGGAGATCATGCAGAGATATAAAATTGAGATCTCTACTCTCCTCTATAGCTGCCACCTTTGAGGCAAACCTCTCAGGCAAAATTCTTAAAATTTTCTTCACAATAGATGAGTCCTTCTTGTTCTTCCCATGACTTCTGAGATCGTTTACAGCATCAATAACCCTGGTGAAGAACTCTTGAACTGTCTTATTTTTCTGCATTCTGAGAGATTCATATCTTTCCTTGAAAACTTAAAGCTTGGCCTCTTTCATTCTACTATCACCTTTATAGACTTTCTGCAATCTGTCCCATATCTCCTTGGTAGATTTGCAATCCATAATTTTAGCATACTCAGCATCTATCAATACTGAAATGATGACGTTTGAGGCCTTCCCATTTATCTCAAATTGCCTTAATTCCTCTGGGGTTGGGTCTTTACCTTCTTCTGGGGCCACAAAACCCTCATGTATGGATTTCACCACGTTCATGCCCATGGTTGCAAATACCACTTGCATTCTCACTCTCCACATATGGTAGTTGGTTCTGTTGAAGATTGGAACCTTCTTGCTGTAAGTAATGCTGATACTGGTACTGGCGTCCATTTCTCAGCATGCTGAACAAGTTAAAACTTCTGGAGCTCTTCAAACTAGTACACCAAGCTGTTAAGCTTTATCCTGGTGAACCTGTGCTCTGATACCAATTGAAGTTTTTGACTTCACCCTAGAATCTACTAGTCTGTGATACTAAGAGGGGGGGTGAATCAGTATCACACCCCCTAAAACTCTAATAACTTAAGCCAAAGTATTCTACTTCTTTAATAATTTCGCTCTCGTCAATACGCAGGTATGTGAACAACTTCAACCTCTTCTTAAAAGCGAACTCTTTCTTAGATTCGACTAAGGTAGATCTATTGTTACCTACTAATCACAATAGTCCCCAAAGTCACCTTTCAGACACCTTGCCTATTAGACAGATCAGATGTTCTTGATTAGGTCTTCTTTAGGTTATGGGTTTGATGATACTTTAGCTGCGTTCACAACTTAATTCAAAACACAGAATGTAAATCAAAGTAAGGACATAAGAGATTTACGTAGTTCCGTCAATGTGACGTACGTCCACGGTGGTAGGGATTCTTCCTCTACCGAGACAATCCATTATACTTGAGAATACCAGTGTGGTACTCCCTATGTCCGCAATGTAGTTACAATGGATGTCTTAATCCTCTGCTCCTTTCACTATTGCAAATACAAAGCAAATACAATATAAAGAGTGTCACTTATTGTGTCTACTCTTCTTCTAGCTTGTCTTACCTCTGTTGAATTGAATAGGCTACTTCACTGCCACCTAGAAATTCACCACAACACTCTCTAACCTCTCTTGAAGAAATCTGAAAATACGTTGAGTTCTTTCCAATGCTTCACCAAATTCCTTCCCTAGGTTGTTTCACACAACTTCTACTCTCACCGTCTCATGGTCTCACTCGTCTCTTGATCTCACGATCTCACTGTCTCACGGCCTGCCTTATGTTTCTGGTTTGGCATTTCACATCTCACGCACGTTTTTGGTTTGCACGCTTTGTTGGTCTCACGCCTCACGCACGTTTCTGGTTTGCCTACTTTGCTGGTCTCACACCACATGCACGTTTCTGGTTTGCATCCTCTTCACTGGTCTCATGCCTCACGCACGTTTCTGGTTTGCCTATTTTGCTGGTCTTACGCCACATGCACGTTTATGGTCTACATCTGCTTCGCTGGTCTCACACCTCACTCACGTTTCTGGTTTCTTCTCTTTATGGTTGCACAGATTTATGCTCTTACGGGTATGCCATTTTTCGTTTTCTTCTCTTTGTGATTGCACGGATTTCTGCTCTTACGGGTGTGCTGTTTCTGGTTTTCTCTCTTACGGTGGTGGCTCTCTCATTTCTCTCCAACGTTTGCTTTCCAGGTTCTATTTTTCACGTTGGCTCTCTCGGTTCTGGTTTTCACGTTGGCTCTTCTCTTCCCTTACGGATGGTGCGCTGTCTTCTCTCACCAATGGTGCGCAGTCTCTTCTCTTACCATGAGTCACACAGTTTCCTTTCAGCCGTGTCATCCGTTTCTCTCCCGGTGGTTGTACGTCTCTCACAGTTTTTCTCTCTCACTGTCCAACCAGGTTTTCTCTCTCACCGTCCAACCGTGTTTTCTCTCTCATCGTCCAGTCGTGTTTTCTCTCTCACCGTCTAGCTAGGTCTTCTTTCTTTTGTAGGCTTTTGTCTCACCAAGGTCTCTCTTGCCATTGGTGTGCTTTGGCCGTGTATCCTTGGTTTGTCGTCCACTCTTGTTTGGCTGTGTAAGGTTTTCTCTCTTTCAGCCAGTGGTGTGTTTTGCTGTGCTTACTTGGTTGGCTGAACAGGGTTTTGCCGTTCACAACCTTTTTCCATGTAGGTTGTTTGGCCGTGTACCCTCTTTGTCGTCCACACCTATTTGGTTGTTCACCTCTTTGCCGTCCACACCTATTTGGTCGTGTTCACTTGTTTTCTCTCTTCCAAGGTTGGGTTTTGCCGTTTAAGGTCTTCTTTCTTTCAACCAGTGGTGTGTGTTGTCGTGTAGGGTTTTCTCTCTTGCAAAGTTGTGTTTTTGCCGTTTGCACTTGTTTTGTCGAGAGTTCTAGTGTTTTGCTGTCCACCCCCTTATGCCTTGCAAGGTCTTGGTTTATATACTCTTCCATGAAAACCCTAGTAGGGCTTACTATATTGTGATTTACTTTCTTGCCCCTTCATGTGGCTTCAAATTACTTGCACACTTAAATCTAGTTGACAATAATTATAACTCATACAAGGCTGTGGGAACAACAACTTACCACTTACAAATAAGTGGATAGATTAAGGTAGTTAATGGGTACTTAGAGAACTACCTTCACTACTTTATAAATGACAAATCAAAAGATTGGGTAAAATGATTTCCTTGGCCTTAGTAGTGGTATAATATCATATATCATTCTTTAATAAATATATTCTCATTTGAAGTTGTTTATGGTCAAACCTTATCTATCTTTATAAGGTATATAGTTGGTTCTTGTTGTTCCCACAGTCTTATATGGGTTGTAATTGTTGTCAACTAGGTTTAAGTGTGCAAGAAAGTAAAGTCACATGAAGGACAAGAAAGTAAAGCCACATGGAAGGGCAAGAAAGTAAATTCGCCGCGTAAGGGCAAAAACGTAAATCAGCCACGTAAACCCTATTAGGGTTTCATGGAAGAGAGTATATAAAGGCCTTAGAAGACAAAGCAAAAGAGGGTCGGCAATTGAACGTTCGACAAACCTAGAGTGACCGGCCAGCACCAAACCCTACACAGCATAAACACAAAAAGTAAGTTCGATAAACACAAGAGAAACCGTTCAACCAAGGGAGTCGGCCAAAACCTAGAGAGAAACCATCCAACACAAGAGAGATTCGACAAAACACAAAACGTTGGAGGAGCAATCGACCAAACCCGAAACGGCAACACACCACTTGTAAAAGAAAGGAGAGACGACAAGAGAGAGTACACGGCTGGACAGCAAGTGCTGGACGGCAAAACACAAAGGAACGGCCAAATACAGCAAACGGCAAAATACCAACGACTGGAAGAGAGAAAACCAGCATGGCAAAACCAGCATGGTAGAACACTAACACGGCAAAACAGAGGAACCGGCCAAAGTGGTACATGGTAAAGAGAAGAGGAGCACAGCAAAACACAAGGCATCTCTCTCGGCAGAACAGGGGATATACGGCCAAATAGAGATTACTCAGCAAAAACCAGAAATGAACAGGTAAGACGTAAGGTGTGAGACCACTGGCTGGAAGAAAACCAAAAACGGACAGGTGAGGCGTGAGGCGTGAGACCACCGACTGGAAGAAAACCCTATTCGACCAACACAAAAGAGAGCAACCGGCTGAAAGAAAGGAAGGAACTGTCCAAACACAAGAGAGAAACCATCCAAAGAGACAACCGACCAACACAAGCTAAACGGCAAAGGGGATTCAACCAAACAACCATACACGACCAAAGGTGAACTCTCGGAAAGACAAGTGCAAACAGCAAACAAGAATGAACGGCTGAAAGAGGGTACATGGCCAAATAAGGTGAACGTCCAAACAACCCTACACGGCATAACACAACCAACGGTAGAGGGGTGGACGGCAAAGCAAAGGTGGACAGCAATAAGGAGAGCACGGTCACAACACACCAACGGCAAGTGAGACCTTGGTGAGTCAAAACCTTACAACAAGGAAGAGTAAACTGGCTGGACAGCAAGAGTGAACACACGGCAAACCAAGGGAGACCTTGGACAGTAAGGGAAATTGGGCAACGACTAGAAGGAAACCGTGTGACTCACGGTAAGAGGAGAGGCAAACGCACCATTGGTATGAGAGGAGACAACACATCGTTCATAAGGGAAGAGAGGAGAAACCGTGAAAAAGGAGACCACCGTGTGACTCATCATTTCAGTATTGATAGATGTTAAGTATGCTAAAGTTATGGACTGCAAATCTGCCAAGGAAATATGGGACAGATTGCAGAAAGTCTATGAAGGTGATGGTAGAATAAAGGAGGCCAAGCTTCAAGTTTTCAAGAAGAGATATGAATTCCTCATAATGCAAAAAAATGAGATAGTTCAAGAGTTCTTCACCAGGGTTATTGATGCTATAAACGATCTTAGAAGTCATGGGAAGAACAAGAAGGACTCATCTATTGTGAAGAAAATTTTGAGAATTCTGCCAGAGAGGTTTGCTTCAAAGGTGGCAACCATAGAGGAGAGTAGAGATCTCAATTTTATGTCTCTGCATGATCTTCAGTGCAATCTCATTGCATATGAGATGAGAATAAAGTCAACTGAGAGCTCCTTAATGTCAAAGGTATCAAAGGAGGCAGCTTTCAAAGCTATGAAACACTTGAAGATAAGAGAAGAGGAAGAATCATCCAGTGATGATGATGATGATGGTGATGAGGAAGAAAGTGAAGGTGAAGTGTTGGCTTATTTCACAAGGAAATTCAAAAAGGGGTCGAAGAAGGGAAAGGGACAGTTGTCCTTGAGATGTTATCGTTGTGGGCAGACTGGACACTTTACTTCTTAGTGCAAAGTGAAACTTGATGATGAAGATAAGGATGGTGATGATAAGCCAAATTCAAAATGGAGAAGACCATTCAAATCAAATAAGTCTAGCAAGAAGACTGCCAACCCATAGAAGAAGAAGAGAGGCTTATTCAAGAGTTATGTGAGTCAGATAAAAGAAGCTGATGAGGAGGAAGATGAAGAATCATCAGATGAACAGGCCTTGAGATCAAGAGACGGGTGAAGCTGTGAGATGGTGAAAGCAGGAGCTGTGTGAGACAACCTAGAGAAGGAATTCAGCGAAGCATTGAAAGAACTCAACATATTTCCAAATTTCTTCAAGAGAGATTAGGGAGCGTTATGGTGAACTTCAAAGCGGCAATGAAGCAGCCTTTTCAATTCAACAGAGGTAAGACAAGCTAGAAGAAGGGTAAACACAGTAAGTGACACTCTTTGTATTGTACTTGCTTAGTATTTACAATAATGAAAGGAGCAGAGGATTAAGACATCCATGGTAACTGGTATTCTCAAGTATAGTGGATTGTCTCGGTAAAAGGAGAGTCCCTACCACCGTGGATGTACGTCACGTTAATGGAACCACGTAAATCTCGTGTGTCCTTACTTTGTTTTACGTTCTGTGTTTTGAATTGAGTTGTGTGAATGCAGCAAAAGTGTCAGTCAACCCATAACCTAACGAAGACCTATTGTGATTAGTAGGTAGCAATAGATCTACCTTAGTCGAATCTGAGAAAGAGTTCGCTTTTAAGAAGAGGTTGAAGTTGTTCACATATTTGCGAATTGTGGTGATACTGTTTCACCCCCCCTCTCAGTATCACAAACTAGTAGATCCTAGAGTGAAGTTGGGAACTTCAGTTCTTCTCACATAAGTTCTTCTCACATAAACTAAGTTAATAAAGACTTATAAGATTGGGATAAGTTGCTTCAACTTTGGAAAATCAATCTTGTTACAACCCAAGCCTAAATAAAGAAACACATTAATAAATATTAAACTTTAACCATATTAATGGTTGTTTGTCATTTTTTCGCTTATCAATGAAATTATTTCCTCACTTTTATAGGTCGTTTAAAATCCTTGAACATATTAGTCCTATTACTTATCATCTTGATTTACCAATAAGGTCTAAAATGTGTCCTGTATTTCATATTGCTTGTTTAAAGAGGAAATTAGAAGAAAATGTAGTTGCACAAAGCCAACTACTGGACATTACTTTGAAGACTTGTAAAAATAAAGAAATATGCAATGTGAAATTAAGAAATAAACTACGAACTTGTAAGACTTGTATTGGGCTATATAAGGGAAAGATAAGGGAAAGATAAGGAAAAGATAAAGGTTCTACAAGACTAAAGGGTGTCCTCCCAACACTCTAAAGATAACTTATTTATATAAGAGATTTATCATAACAAATAAGGTAAATAATGTAATGAATTATATACCATCTTCTTTTATGAAATAACTTTATTAAAATGGTTTTAATAAAGTAATTTTAGCTTATTCTACCTTTATAGATTATAAAAGCTTTGAGAATCTTACATAATATCATCTTTTAGATCCTTCTCATTTATTTTGCTAGGTTCTTCTTAATCATTATTGCCTAAATAAAAATGAGTAATCATCATTTCCTCTTTTTGAAAGGGTGGAGGAACTAATTCCATTAATGCTTTTAGAATATGTTGGAGAGTTTTTGTCAGAATAGTGTGTATTAGTTTAGTATTATTGATTCCAAGTTCAGTAACTCCTTTTATAATGTAAATGTCATTTTTAAAGAATTCAATTTTCTTCCAAATATTTATTCTTTTCACTAACTATGGCATATAATAAATGTTTTCTCTAAGAATATTAATTTATTTGGTCATGATCTGGTATTCCATTTAATTATCTAGGGCATATGATATTATGTAGCAAATACGTTACCTCAAGATTTTTCTCACAAAACTATTCATATATAGTCTTGACCTTTAATAGGACAACATTAAGTGTAATACTTATTTTATATACTAAGCTTTAAACTAGTTGGAGAATTTACTACAGTAAATTAATTTAGATAAATTAATTGATCTTCTTTTATTTAGTTGCATAGAATAAAGCACTTTTTAATTTTTTAATATAGTTGAAATAATTGAAAGTTTTAACTTTTTACCATTGTTTCAATTCTTTATAAGCTAATAAGTCTTCTTACAATTCTTTTAGTGATAGAATTTTTCTAATTTTAAACTTAAAGTAAACCTAATTTCTATTACTTCTGTAATTAACTCTTTTCTCTATTGGCTCAATGAGCATTGATTCTATTTTAATTAAAATTTGTTGATAATAATAACAACCATTCATAATTATATAAGGATACATATTATTTTGTTGTTCCCACAGCCTTGTTGGGTTGTAATTGTTGTCAACTAGGTTTAAGTATGCAAGAAAGTAAAGCCACATGGAAGGGTAAGAAGGTAAATCCACATGGAAGGGCAAAAAGATAAAACCACACGGAAGGGTAAGAAAGTAAATTCACCGCATAAGCCGTATTAGGGTTTGTGGAGTAGAGTATATAATGGTCTTGGAAGACAAAGAACAGGGAGTCGACAATATTAAGCATTCAGCAAAATCTAGACAACCGACCAACCAAAGAGAATACCAAACCCTACATGGAAGAACACCACGGGCAAGGACGAAGAGAGTGAACAGTGCAGTCGACGGACCAATAGAGTGAACAGTGTCGTCGAGTGAACAGTAACTACACAGTGAAGCCGTCATCGGAGATAGGAGAGAAACGGATATAACGGCGAGACGATCGGCAAGGAAACAACACGGCACACGGCAACCCTACACCATCGGTAGAAAAGAGAGACGATCGAAACGGCTGGTGAAGGGGGGCGATGGCAGAACGATACGGAACAGAGAGAGAACCGTCGGCAAAAACAAAACTGTCGAGAGAGAGAAAGATTCGACGGGAAGGAGAGAAAGGGAGCGAAGCTGTGCAGCAAAACTGTGAACGAGACCATATCAGGAACGGGTGAGAGAGATCCGACGGCTAGACGTTGGAAGAGAGAGAAACAGACGATCAGAAAAACAGAGAAACCGGTCGATGGGAGAGAAAACTGGGAACGGGCGAAGAAGGCTGGATGGCAGGACGAAGAAAAGTAGACCACCGGCAGAAAAGGGAGGAAATCCGGCCAAGTGGGTGAACGGAAAAGTGAAATCCAGTGAAGAGAGAGAAATCCGACGAAGAGAGAGAAATCCAGCGGTAGGAGAGAGAAATCTGGCTGGACAGCAAGACAGAGAAACAGACAGGCGGATTGTAAAACAATAAAGTTGTGAGACAAGGACACGGGGAGACAGTGAGACGGTGAAAGCAGGAGTTGTGTGATACAACGTAGGAATTCAGCGAAGCATTGAACTCAACGTATTTTCAGACTTCTTCAAGAGAGGTTAGAGAGCGTTGCGGTGAACTTCTAAGCGGCTATGGAGCAACCTTTCAATTCAACAGAGGCAAGACAAGTTAGAAGAAGGGTAGACACAGTAAGTGACACTCTTTGTATTATACTTGCTTAGTAATTGCAATAGTGCAAGGAGCAGAGAATTAAAGACATCCATTGTAACTTGTATTCACAAGTATAATGGATAGTCTCGGTAAGGGAGAGTTCTTACCACCATGGATATACATCACGTTGATGGAACCACGTAAATCTCGTGTGTCCTTAATTTGCTTTACGTTCTGTGCTTTAAATTGAGTTGCAAACGCAGCTAAAGTATCAGCCAACCCATAACCCAACGAAGACCTAAACAAGAACATCCGAATTGTCTATTAGGCAAGGTGTCTGAAATGTGACTTTAGGGACTATTGTGATTAGTAGGTAGCAATAGATCTACCTTAGTCGAGTCTGAAAAAGAGTTCGCTTTTAAGAAGAGATTGAAGTTGTTCACTTACCTGCGAATTGCGAATTGTGGTAATACTGATTCATCCCCCTCTCAGTATCACAAATTAGTAGATCCTAGGGAGAAGTCGGGAACTTCATATTTTTTAAATAAAAATTTAATACTCATTAGGTTTGAGTTATGCATAATTATTTTCAATTGTACACATAAATTTTATAAATTTTAGAATAAAAGAATATATTAATTTTGGATTTTTTTCAAGAATATGCTAAAAAACTTTATTTGATAGTTTATCAATGATTTTGTCTATTAAGCTGGAAGAACTAGTTGCATCTTTGGTTGGTGAAATAATCATTTTGGAAAGGGGCATAGGTCCCTTTAGCATAGGTCATTTACTTACATGGTTTGTTCATACAAAAAATCTCAAATTAAGAAATTTGGAGAAGAATTTAAAAATTCTTTTATGAACTTAATTTCAAAATCAAATGCAAATAATATGCCTTGCTATCTAACAAAAATTTATTTTGAAGTTATATTTTTAACATCCTTAATAAAAATATCTTTGACAACTTTACAATTAACTTTAATAAGATTTTTTTATTTAGCAAATTGCTTTTAAATTTTTCAATACATAAGACTATCAAAAGAATTTTTTTTTTAACTATAAAGTAATTAATTCTAACTTCTTTTCATATTTCATAAGTAAAACATATTAAACTCTTTTTATTATTCAATTTTTATTTTAATATTTCTTTGTATCTTTTATTAAATATATCTATTTCAATTATTTTAAATGCATTAAGGTGAAGGATGGCTAAATAAAGGAGCTCTTTAGTTCTTTGTTTGATTTTCTTGATAGCTTAAGTATACTTATTTGTCTACTCCAAAAGATTCCTTTTTAACTTTTTAAATAATGATTTGGCATCAAACACTAGGTTTCTTTAAAAATTTGAAATATAATTTAGATTTTTTAAAAATATTTATAGTTAATTTTTATCTCTAATGTTATTAGAAAATTTAGATGTAAATTCAATTGGTCTATTTATAGGAGCTATATTTCCACCTTCTATAAAATAACAAAGAAATCTAATCCATGTTTGAAATAAGTTCATTTTCTTAGTAGAGATGACTAGCCTTCCTTTTTTTATAACATTTATGAAAATGTTTAAATGTTTAACATGTTAGTAGATGATGTTAAAAAATACTAGTGTATTGTTAATATAAGCAATAGTAAATATTGAATATGTATTAAAGATTTCATTCATTATTTTCTAAAATTCAAATAAGAGATTTTTTAGGTGAAATGGTATAACATTTCACTCATAATACCCAAATGGTATTGTAAATGTCATTTTGTAACTATCTTTCTAATGGATCTACATTTGTTGATAACTACATTTCATATAAATTTTAAAAATAATTTAGTTGGACAATATAAGGTGCATGTGCACATGTGTGGCACTTTTCATAGTGTTTCCTTTAAACCAACTAAACAATCATCATTTATTCCAACTTATAAGTTATTTAAAAACCTTGTTTCTTTTTTCACATAAGACTTTGTCTTTCTCTCTTTCCTTTATCCCTTTTTGAAAATACACTACCAATCTTTTGTCACTTTCAAAATATTGAAAAATAATGGGTTTTTAATAACACTAAAAGTTAAATGCAAAAATAATAGCATCTTGTGATTAAAGCATTACATAATAAAGTGTTTATTATAACAATTCTGAATAATATAGTAGAAAAACTTTAAATTATATATTTTAATTGACTAGCAATAAAAATATTTTACACAAATGACTTTACAACAACAAATATTACATAAATGTAATTAACATAATTAAAGGCCTTACATCTATATTCTTCTAGTAAAATGGCATCTAGCTTATTAGAATAGCCTACATTCCACATTCATATAGATAGACAAAGTATCCCTACCATAAGACACTTTGCAAATGTTGTTGTTGTTCCCACAACCTTGTATGGGTTGTAATTATTGTCAACTAGGTTTAAGTGTGCAAGAAAGTAAAGCCATATGGATGGGTAAGAAGGTAAATCCACATGGAAGGACAAGAACGTAAATCCACATGGAGGGGCAAGAAAGTAAATCCGCCGCGTAAGGGCAAGAACGTAAATCTGCCACGTAATCCTTATTAGGGTTTCATGGAAGAGATATATAAAGACCTTGGAAGACAAAAATAAGGTAAGGCCAATACAATTGAATACACGACAAAAAGAAGAGGAGCATGGCAAAGAAAAATCCAACGGCCAAATAGGAGAAGGAGAGAAAAACCATATATGGGCAAGTAAAGGGTAGAGAAAAAGAAAAACCCAACCTTGGAAGAGAAAGAAAGTGGAGAATGGCCGAGTGAAAAGGAACGGACAACAACAAAATATATAATCTAAAGAGAGAGAGCAAATAGGGTAGCCGTCGACAGGAAGAAGAAGGGTGAGTCAGAAATTGAGCTTTGGAATGGCAAACCTAGAGCAACCGGCCAACCAAGTTAATCACTTGGGAAAACCCTACAAGACGAAGAACACCACAGAAAAGGAAGAGAGAGTCCGTCCAACACAAGAAACGACTGGCAAAACACAAAGGCTGAATGGCAAAACCAGCACGGCAAAACACATAGTGGACGGCAAAGGAGAGTGACCGGCCAAAGGAGACATACGTCCAAAACAGCACGCCAAACAAAGAATGGACGGCAAGAGAGAACACTGAACAGAGGAACCGGCCAAAATAATAAACGGCAAAACAAGGGATATCCAGCCAAACGATCTCTCGGCAAAAACCAACAAAACGGAAAAACACAAAAAACAGAGCACCCGACTGGACGGTAAGAGAGACAACCCGTGAGAGACGATACATCTTGGAAGAGAAAACGTAAACACCACCTGGAGAGAAACGGACAAGAACGTGCGATGGCTGAAACCAGAAATGGATAGGCCATGTGACTTAAACCAAAAAAATCAGAATAATGGTGCAGGCCAGCAGACGTGCAACGGCAGTGAGGCAGGCCGTGTGACTTGAACCAAGCTGTCTGGAGGTGTTAAACGAACAAGTGCAAACCAGAAACGTGCGTGAGGTGTGTGACCAGCAAGGCATGCAAACCAGAAATGTATGTGAGGCGTGAAACTAGCAAAGGGTACAAACCAGAAACGTGCATGAGACGTGTAATGCCAAACCAGGAACGTAAGGCAGGCTGTGAGACGTAGAACGACAAACCAGAAACGTGAGGCAAGCCATGAGACAAGGAGACGGGTGAGACCGTGAGACGGTGAAAGTAGAAGC
Source organism: Ceriops tagal (assembly GCA_021533255.1). Lineage (NCBI taxonomy): Eukaryota > Viridiplantae > Streptophyta > Magnoliopsida > Malpighiales > Rhizophoraceae > Ceriops > Ceriops tagal. Next base: position 4,953,577 of record CM038610.1, on the reverse strand, counting down.
TGTGTGATACAACGTAGAGAAGGAATTCGGTGAAGCATTGAAAGAACTTAATATATTTCCAAATTTCTTCAAGAGAGGTTAGAGAGCGTTGCGGTGAACTTCTAAGCAACAGTGGAACAGCCTTTCAATTCAACAGAGGCAAGACAAGTTAGAAGAAAGGTAGACACAGTAAGTGACACTCTTTGTATTGTACTTGCTTAGTAATTGCAATAGTGCAAGGAGCAGAGAATTAAAGACATCCATTGTAACTTGTATTCACAAGTATAGTGGATAGTCTCGGTAAGGGAGAGTTCCTACCACCGTGGATGTACATCACGTTGACGGAACCACGTAAATCTCGTGTGTCCTTAATTTGCTTTACGTTTTGTGCTTTGAATTGAGTTGCAAATACAGTTAAAGTATCAGCCAACCCATAACCCAACGAAGACCTAAACAAGAACATCTGAATTGTCTATTAGGCAAGGTGTCTGAAAGGTGACTTTGGGGACTATTGTGATTAGTAGGTAGCAATAGATCTACCTTAGTCGAGTCTGAGAAAGATTTTGTTTTTAAGAAGAAGTTAAAGTTGTTCACTTACCTGTGAATCACGATTTGTGGTGATACTAATTCACCCCCCCTCTCAGTATCACAAACTAGTAAATCCTAGGGAGAAGTTGGGAACTTCAATTGGTATTAGAGCACAGGTTCACCAGTTTGAAGGGATCTAGAAGTTTGACTTGTTCAGCATACTGAGAAATCGAAGCCGGTACCAGCACTAGCACCACTTACAGCAAGAAGGTTCCAATCTTCAGCGGAATCAACTACCATATGTGGAGAGCAAGAATGCAAGTGGTATTTGCAACCATGGGCATGAATGTGGTGAAATGTGTACATGAGGGTTTTGTGGCTCTAGAAGAAGGTAAAGACCCAACCCCAGAGGAGTTAAGGCAATTTGAGATAAATGGGAAGGCCTCAAATGTCATCATTTCAGCATTAACAAATGCTGAGTATGCTAAAGTTATAGACTGCAAATCTGCCAAGGAGATATGGGACAGATTGCAGAAAGTCTATGAAGGTGATGGCAGAATGAAGGAGGCTAAGTTTCAAGTGTTCAAGGAGAGATATGAATCTCGTAGAATGCAAAAGAATGAGACAGTTCAAGAGTTCTTCACCAGGGTTATTGACACTATAAACGACTTGAGAAGTCATGGGAAGAACAAGAAGGACTCATCAATTGTGAAGAAAATTCTGAGAATTCTGCCTGAGAGGTTTGCCTCAAAGGTAGTAGCCATAGAGGAGAGTAGAGATCTCAATTCTATGTCTCTGCATGATCTCCAGTGCAATCTCATTGCATATGAGATGAGGATAACGTTAGCTAAAAGCTCTGTAACAACAAAGGTATCAAATGAGGCAGCTTTCAAAGCTATGAAGCACTTGAAGATAAAAGAAGAGGAAGAATCATCCAGTGAGGATGATGATGATGATAATGATGATGATAAGAAAGAAAGTGAAGGTAAAGTATTGGATTACTTCACAAGAAAATTCAAAAAGGGGTCTAAGAAGGGAAAAGGACAGTTGTCCTTGAGATGTTATCGTTGTGGGCAAACTGGACACTTTGCTTCTCAGTGCAAAGTGAAACTTGATGATGAAGATGAGGATGGTGATGATGAGCAGAATTCAAGATGAAGAAGATCATCATTCAAATCAAAGAAGTCCAGTAAGAAGATTACCAACCCACAGAGGAAGAAGAGAGGCTCATTCAAGAGTTATGTGAGTCAGACAAAAGAAGCTGGTGAGGAGAGAGATGTAGACTCATTAGATAAGCATGTCTTTATGGCATCAGCACAAGGTGGTAGCTCAACCTCTGAAGAGGAAGAGGAGGTTGATAAAGAAGAGCAGATCTTGAAGCTAAGCTGGAAGCAGCTTCAAAGGAGATAATCAGAAGGAACAGAACCATAAAATGGTTGGAGGCTCACATAAAACAAGTTAAAGCAAAGTCTGAGGAAGTTAAAAGTTAAAAGGATGAAATAAGGGCTGAAAATATTGACTTGAAGAGAAGATTTGAAGAACAGATCAAAATATGTGAAGACCTTACTATAGAGCTTGGCTCAAGGAGTTCAACAATTGAAGAAATAGAGATAAAGTTGCTGAGACTTCAGCAACAACTCAAAATGAGTGAGGAGAACTTACAGAAGTTTGCAGTGGTAGGAAAAACAAGTTCTGCAAAAGGAGAGAAGAATGTAGAGAAAGTGCAGCAATCTGAGGCTGCATTGGCTAAAGAAAATAAGAATATGCTACAAAAGTTGAAAGAGAAAGTTGTGACTCAGAAGAAGATAGCTGAGAATAAAGAAGATCTAAAGAAGCAACCTAGGGTGGCAAATAAGAAGGAAGAAAATAAAGTCAGCCAGCAGAGGGCTACGACTGAACAGAAGAAAGAGAAGAAGGTGACTGAAATGAAAGTCATACAAGCAAAAAAGCCAGCTACTTTGCCTATACAGCAAGTGATGAATAGAAAAAGACAAGCTGTGATTAGACCCAAGAAGAGGCAGTTTCAAGGTCATCGCCTTTATTGTGGAGTTTGGGGTCATAAGGCGAGTAACTACTAGTGGAGAAGGCCAATATATGTCTCCAACTTGAGAAGATACGACGCTACATACAGGGGGAGACAATACAAAACTCAGAGGAGAACACCTATCTTGAGTTCTTGCACATATTATAAAAGGCAAGGACACGTTGACAAGGATTGTTGGTGGAACCCAAACCAGTGGTTTCAAAGAACAAGTTTGCTATATTGGTAGACTTGGAACAATGTGAAAGGTGCGGGCAGGATGGTCATAATGCCAAGAGATGCATGACATTTTTCCCTGAGCAAGAGAAGGCACTCAATGGCACAATAAAAACAAGTGGTGCAGTCAAAGCTGAGAAAAAGGAGAAAGCTATCTTCCAGCCAGTTCAAAAAAAGGAATATAAAGCAAAAAGGGAGGTGGCTAATATAGCTGAAATTACACTAAAGGCTGACTACAAGGATAAGCAGTGGATCCTTGACAGTGGATGCACTTCACACATGACGGGAGACAAGAGTAAATTATCAAAGCTAAACAAATCAAGAGAAGGCAGAGTCAAGTTTGGCAATGATGATTCACTCAACATTAGTGGTCAGGGGTCAGTAAATATTGGAAAAGGAAAGCTGAAAGATGTTCTGCACGTTGAAGGACTCAGATATAACCTAGCATCTGTCAGCCAAATATGCAACAACGACCACAAAGTGATATTCACAAAAACAGGTTGCCAAGTAAAGAGTAAAAAAGGCAATACTGTTTTAGCCGAGAAGAGAACAGCTGGAAATTTATATGTGATTGATGAAGAAAGAGATCCTCTTGCAACTAAGACTGTGCAAGAAAGAAAGCCAAAGAAAACGTGGACCAATGCTCATCAAGAAAATCAGATCATAGGTAACCCATCAGTAGGAGTTACAACAAGAAGAAGAATTGTGGGAGCTACTGCTTTACTTTCACAAGTTGAACCTAAATCTGTTGAAGAGGCTACACAAGATCTAACTAAATCTCTGTCCACATAGCTATTCGAAAAACACAGAATGAGTCTATCTGTGCGAATGCCTCCTCAAGCCTGAAAATCAAGTGAATCCTCCATCTCTACTTTGCGAGTTTTTTTTCGAATTTGTAATTGGTTGGCAAAGGGGGAGAGAAGCAACAGTGCAGGGAGAGCTGTTAAGAAAGGGGGAGTGCATATTTAAGGGGAGTTGAAACTACTACATAGTGGCTTTTGTTATGAGTGTTGCCAATAATTACAAAGGGGGAGATTGTTGTTCTCACAGCCTTATATGGGTTGTAATTGTTGTCAACTAGGTTTTAGTGTGCAAGAAAGTAAAGTCACATGGAAGGGTAAGAAGGTAAATCCACATGGAAGGGCAAGAACGTAAATCCGCATGGAGGGGTAAGAACGTAAATTTGCCACGTAAGCCCTATTAGGGTTTTATGGAAGAGATATATAAAGACTTTGGAAGCTAAAAATAGGGTAAGGCCAACACAATTGAATACACTGCAAAAAGAAGAGGAGCACGACAATTGAGCATTCGGCAACCACACGGCAAAAAGAAAAGGAGCACGACAAAAAAAAATCCAATGGCCAAATAGGAGAAGGAGAGAAAAAACATATACGGGCAAGTAAAGGCTGGAGAAAAAGAAAAACCCAACCTTGGGAGAGAGAGAAAGTGGAGAACGATCGAGTGAAAAGGAACAGACGACAACAAAATATATAGTCTAGAAAGAGAGAGCAAATAGGATAGCCGTCGACAGGAAGAAGAAGGGTGAGTCGGAAATTGAGCTTTGGAACGGCAAACCTAGAGCAACCAGCCAACCAAGGTGATCACTCGGGAAAACCCTACAAGACGAAGAACACTACCAAAAAGGAAGAGAGAGTCCGTCCAACACAAGAGACAACCGGCAAACATAAAGGCTGGATGGCAAAACCAGCACGGCAGAACACATAGTGGATGGCAAAAGAGAGTGACTAGCCAAAGGAGACATACGTCCAAAACAGCACAGCAAAACAAAGAAGGGACGGCAAGAGAGAACACGGAACAGAGGAACCGACCAAAGTAGTAAACGGCAAAACAGGGGATATCTAGCCAAACGATCTCTCGGCAAAAACCAGCAAAACGGAAAACACAAAAAACAGAGCACCCGGCTGGACGGTAAGAGAGACAACCCATGAGAGACGATACATCCTGGAAGAGAAAACGTAAACACCACCTAGAGAGAAACGAACAAGAACGTGCGACGGCTGAAACCAGAAACGGACAAGCCGTGTGACTTAAACCAAAAAAATCCGAAGAGTGGTGTAGGCCAGCAGATGTGCAACGGCAGTGAGGTAGGCTGTGTGACTTAAATCAAGCTATCTGGAGGTGTTAAACGGACAAGTGCAAACCAGAAACATGCGTGAGGCGTGTGACCAGTAAGGCGTGCAAACCAAAAACGTACGTGAGGCGTGTGACCAACAAGGCGTGCAAACCAAAAACGTGCATGAGACGTGTAACGCCAAACCAGAAACGTGAGGCAAGTCGTGAGACGCAGAATGGCAAACCAGAAACATAAGGCGAGCCGTGAGACAAGGAGACGGGTGAGACCGTGAGACGGTGAAAGCAGGAGCTATGTGATACAACGTAGAGAAGGAATTCAGCGAAACATTGAAAGAACTCAACGTATTTCAAAATTTCTTCAAGAGAGGTTAAAGAGCGTTGCGGTAAACTTCTAAGCAGCAGTGGAGCAGCCTTTTAATTCAACAGAGGTAAGACAAGTTAGAAGAAGGGTAGACACAGTAAGTGACACTCTTTGTATTGTACTTACTTAGTAATTGCAATAATGAAAGGAGCAGAGAATTAAAAACATCCATTGTAACTTGTGTTCATAAGTATAGTAGATAATCTCGGTAAGGGAGAGTCCCTACTACCGTGGATGTACGTCATATTGATAAAACCACGTAAATCTCGTGTGTCCTTAATTTGCTTTACATTTTGTGGTTTGAATTGAGTTGTGAATGCAGTTAAAGTATCAGCCAACCCATAACCTAACGAAGACCTAAACAAGAACATCTGAATTGTCTATTAGGCAAGGTGTCTGAAAGGTGACTTTGGGGACTATTGTGATTAGTAGATAGCAATAAATCTACCTTAGTCGACTCTGAGAAAGAGTTCGCTTTTAAGAAGAAGTTGAAGTTGTTCACTTACCTGCGAATCACAATTTGTGTGATACTGATTCACCCCCCCTCTCAGTATCACAAACTAGTAGATCCTATAGAGAAGTCGGGAACTTCAATTGTTAAGAGTTGTAAAACTCAACCTCCCTTTTTATATTTTAAGTACTAAGCATTATGTAACTTTGGGATGTAAATTATTAGTAATAATGTTTCAATCACATATATAATGTATTTTGATACATTAAACTGAAAACTTAACATTATATGAAGCATTAAATTGAGTTTTTGTCATTGGTGACCAATCTAGGGATAAGACTAATAACCTTTGATCTCTTATTTACCATGTCTATTGACTTAACCTTATAAAATCATCTATAATTACTCCATTTATGATTAGATCTCTTGCATAACTATGTCTAAATTCAATATATTTGAACTTACCATTATTTATTTGACTATAAGCTCTTGTTAGTGTTACAATACTATTACAATGTATAAAAATGGGTACTAGTAACTTTAGCCGCAAAGCAATATCATAAAGCAAATCTCTTAACTATTTTGCTTCTTTATTAACTGAAACTAATGTTGCAAATTCTATAATCATGGTAGAATTAGTTATACAAGTTTATTTCTCAGTACCCAAAAAATTGCACCACCACTTAATATAAAAATTCATTCATTAGTAAAAGTAATTCTTTTTATCAGTGATTTAACTAACATTTAAGTATCCTTCCAAAACTAAAGAATAACTTGAATAATTTATTCCAAAAGCCTTTATTCTTTTTAGGTGCTTCAAAATTTTGTATACTTTTTGCTAATGCATGTTACTTAGATTACTTATGTTTTTATTTATTTTGTCAATTACATAAGCTATGTCTAGTATAGTACATGTCAATGTGTACATCAAACACCTTTTTACTTTGCCATATTACAATTGTAACACTAGATATCCAACATTTTTTATAAATTGCATTTTTTCATCAAACGAGGTAAAGGTAAGAATACAATTTATATAATTAAACTTATTGATAACTTTTTCAAGGTAATACAATTAAGTAAGCATTTTACTCTTTTAATGTTATAAGATTTTGGTTTTGAGGATGATATCTACTTCATCCATGTCTTTCATATCAAAACTATTAAGCATAAACTCTTTCACAACTTTAACTTGTTCTAAATTAGTTTTAAAAGTCAATATGTCATTAACATACAAACAAATAATGACATCCTTCATTTTATTAAACTTATTATAAACACATTTATTAAATTCACTAATTTTGAACCTATTAGCAAGTACTTTTGGCACCATTACTTTGGCATTTGTTTTAATCCATACAATGAAATTTGCACACCTATTTCTATTAATTAGGTACCATAAGCCCTTTAAGTTATTCCATATACACTTCTTCTTCCAATTCGCCATTCAAGAATATTGTTTTAATATCTATTTGATAATTCACTATTGGTTAGAATTATCATAATTAAAGTGCTCATTACACTAGCTTTTATCCTAAAAATAGTCAACAGCTTACTTTTATATAAAGTCTTTTGTAGCCAATCTAACTTTAAACTTGTCAATGGTTTTATAACTTTAATTTTCCTTTTGAAAATCCACTTACTTCCAATTAGCTTTGAGCTAGGCCTGATCACCCATAATGGATTCCATTTTATCATTTATTATTTTCTTCTAAAACATAACATCTTACAATTTCATTACTTTTTCAAATATCTTAGGATCATCTTTAATGTTGAAGCAAAATTGAATTTTATTATTTGATAATTCTATTATTCCTTTAACTAGCAATATAAAGAAGTCAAAACCAAAAGACTTTACTTTTCTTGCTTACTCCTTCAAATTTCAATGACATCATCATTTGCTTTTTCATTTGCCATATTATCATTTTCCTTTTTTAGATCATTTGGAATTACTAAATTCATAATGAATATAATCAAATGTAACATCTCTTGATTCAATAATTATATTGATGGATATTGAGCTATTAGAAGGATATATCATTATGAATTGATAAGCCTTATTGTTACAGGAACTTTCAAAAAAAAAAACATTCAATTCCTCTTTTTCTTAATTTTTGTCCTTTTGGATTTATAAATTTTAACAATTACTCTAAAGCTCCAAACTCTTCAATAAGTAAAGTTAGGTTTTCTTGTATTTCACATGATCATTTTGCTTTTTTTAGTTGGAATTCTATTCAAAATATGACATTCAGTAAGTAATGTCATACACCAAAAACCTTAGCTTAAGTTAAAATTTGATAGCATGACATTTACTATTTCTGTTAACATGCATTTTTTGTGTTTTGCAACATCATTCTATTGTAACATATAAGGGGTAGTAGTTTTATGAATAATTTTCATAAATTCAAAAAATGTAAGGGGTAGTATCATATTACTTTTCCCCTTATTAGATTATAAACCTTTAATGATAGCATTATTTTGTAATTTAACTTTAGTTTTACATATATGAAATCTTTTAAGTATGTTGTTTTTTGTATGCAATAAGTAAATATAAAAAAATTTAAAGTAATCATCAATAAATATTATAAAATATTTCATTTCTCGTAATATGTTGCACATATCACTATGTATTAATTTTAGCATACTTGATGTTCGTTGAATCGTAGGAAATGGATTTATAGTTATTTTTATCATCATGCATGTTTTACATTTATTTTTAGATTTATCAAAATATGACAGTAAATCTAACTTAACCAAATCATTTAACCTTTAAAAATTTACATAACCAAGTCTATTTTGCCAAAAGAAAGAATGTTTGACAACATAAGTATAACTCTCCCATAAACACACTCATTTGGAGGGGGTAAAATTATCAATTTGAAATATAAACTTAAACTTAAACTTGTTTAAAAATTTATATGAAAATAGATATATATTTTTGATACATAACAGTATCATTTTTCACAAGTTTCGTGGATTTGAAGGAATTGTTCCTATAAATATATCAAGTAACACCAAAATGAATCCACCAAGTAGTGTCATCCTCAATTAAATTGATTTATGTAATTATAGCTATTAGTTTTTTATTTGTTACTTCTTCTTTTTCTTCTTGAAAAGGAAATACACATATTTACAGTATCATTTTTTTGTGATAGTAATGACAATTACTCCTTTTTTTCTATTTTGTATCTTTCTTTTGATCATTATTGAATTAATTCTTTCTATTTTTCATAAAAGTGTTGGCCTATCCCTCCTTAATCACATGTACCTTTGATACATGAGAACCATGTTCTTCGTTTTCATCATTCATGTAAAATTCTTCTTCTACAAGACATTTAGAAAGACTTTCAAAAGAAATATCATTTATTTTATATATACATTTTTAAATTTTTTCATTAAAGAAGCAATTTATTAACAATAAAACTCACAATAATTTTATCAATTGAAATTTTGCATCTTTTCACAAAGAGAGCAGTTTATCAATAATGAAACTCACAACAACAATTTCATAAATAAACATTTTGTATTATAAAAAAAATTAGAAATATGAAATTTCTTACTAATTGTGTCTTTTCATAAAGGGAGTAGTTTACCTATAATGAAACTCACAACAATAATTTTATTTATGGATATTTTGTATCATAAAAAATGATTAAAAACAAGAAATTTTATAATAGTTACATCTTCTTATATATATTTTAATTATAACTTTTTTTGAAGTTCTTTTGTTATTTAAAAGTTATGGTAAATATTAAACAATAAATCACTAATAGAATCAAATTGTTCTATTATTGATATACTATTAATTATCTTATAATTAATAACTTTAAAATAAGAAGTTTCTTTTTTATATATATTTTAACCATTTTTATAGTATCTCTTTTAAGTTAATTAAAAAATGTCATTTGTTCTAATTTAAAAATTCTTTAAAATTTTCTCTTTTTTTATGCTGAATTTTATCCCCCTTTTTTTTTAAAAAATAGATTAACAAAATCAAGACACAACAAAGTTATAAATAGGGTTAAGGAGTCTCAAAATTTGAGATAGATGAGCATGAGCACGATACACCAATCTCTCATTCTCGGGACTTTTCGCCAGTCCAGGAATTCATCTACGA
>CM038610.1:4728426-4943690 GCA_021533255.1 Ceriops tagal | reverse complement strand
GTATTAACTAGCAATATGATTATTCAAGAGAGAACATGAAACAAGCACTAAGCAGAGCACACTTGCAATGTGATAACCAGTCAATTCCATTGCCTTGCCATCCCAAGCCAATGTAACCCCTGATGATGTAGTGTACTACAATAAAACTACACAAACTGAAGCTTTATCCTTGATTTGATTTGATTTCCAACACATATCAATCCTAAAATTATAGGCTAAAAGTGGCTCATCAAAGAACTGTTAAGTCAACAAGTTAATACAACTATAAGGTATAACCTGCCTTCTAAGAGCTCATTACAGAGTGCATAAACTTAACTGCAATGAGATGACAGACTTCGGATATAAATGATGTTCTAGGTAGGTTACACTAAAAGTTTTAGTTTTGGAGATCTTGTTTTATAAAATTAAAAGGGAACTCGTCCCAACAATTAACAAAAATAAAAGTCATCATTGACCAAGTGTTTGAAAAAAATTATAAAAAAACAAAAAAGGACCTCCTCACTAGAAAGGATACTTGAAATGCTGAACCACCGTTGCCTAAGGGAAATCTCCAGGCAATTTCCAAAATCAAAGAAAGAAAACCAAAGCAAATTGATACCATAACTTGCGGCTTGAAAATTGACACAATCCAAACAGACGTTGGTCATATAACAATTCTTATGCTCAGTGAGGTTTATTATTATACCATTTTCTCTGATACCATCCTTAATGTTTGTCAGTACGAAAAATCAAAATAGCACGATAATCTCCCCCTCCCTCTCTTCCTCAACCACTTGTGGGATTGTGAGCATCTTTGCCCCACATCATCCATGGTGATATATAAGGACCAAGTCTTTGTCTTTCCGATAAATTCAGGGCAGTTAAATTGATCAGAGAACAACCATTCCACCAATTCCACCAATGAAAGACCATGTCACTGCTACCTGCCTACTCCCTGCCAGTACAATGCTGACAACACCAATACATTTCACCAGGACACCAAGCAATAATTTGTTTTCTTGGTGAAAACAAATTAAATTACAAGGAAATCACTAGACTCCCAAGCAATAAGGCCAGGATGAAGATTCACTACAGAAACTACGTCTATACCAAACTAAACAAAAAATAAACAAATTCCATCTAACCCAACAATGGGGACCCAATTTGGTCATCCCTGTCAATGCAGAGATGAAAAGTGATGCTGAAAATGCAAACCAGTTACAATTAACCAACAGGTATAAAAAATTAGTCCTATCATTTGAAAACATAGTTTTGCCTGAAAACACTAAATCCAGACAAAGTTGTTTCCTCAAGGCATCAAAGATGGAGCACTACTTTTTATCCAAACAACATGAATGAAAAACCAATTAAAGCAGAGATAACAAGACAGGGAGTGGGGCCAAATTGTAGAATGATATTATTATAAACATATGCAATGTCAAGACATAAATCAATATATTCCATTGGCCAAGAAGCATAACAGATTTAAACAGTTAAAAAGAACAGAGTGTGGAAAGGGGATATGAAGACAATGAAGTCACAATGGGTAGACATAATTAGTGCTTGAGGAATATCATCTCTGCAATTGATCTTCATAAGAGACATAAATGTTTCTAGACAGGATTCCAATGTCCATTATGCAATTAACCAAAGAACTAACAGGAATTGACTTATCCTTCATATTATTCCATCACGTGCGCTAAAAGAACTCTGCTTACAGAGCCTGTGCACCTTTACCTAAAACATAATTGACTGAGATTGTCTCAACAAAGCCATAACCCCAAAATTAATTGGGGTCCAGTCATTCAAATCCTTCCTAATCAAAGACTCCCACTTTTGGTCTCCCAATTCCAATCTGCTCCTAATTTAATAGGCTTTGGTCACCCCTTTTAGCAGCACATTTTAGATAACTATAAAGCAAAAATTATCCAAGTACATCTTGGCCAAGGCACTTTGTAAAAAATTTAAAGGCACCACACCAACCTGAGTATTACATTCTTGTCCTAAAACAAACATGTATAAATTACAGGCTCCAATGTTATCGATTATAAATCAAATTATATGCCAAAATTTATCTACAGCTTCTGTAAGCAGCAAGTGTAGGACAGTTATACATCCCAAGTACAGGGTTTGTCTTCCCCTTTTCACTACAAATTTTTAAAGCCTATAATTTTATATCCAAAACAGTTCAGGAAAAGAAGAAGAAGAAGAAGAAGAAGCATGTTACTGTGTGCCTAATTACTCTCCCATCAACATTCACACTTCAAGTCACTCAGATAAAAACCAATTTATCCCAAGAAACCCGACATCATAATACTTTATAATGAAGCAGCCCCAATAATTTAATCAACAAATGATCAACATGTATATGCTATGCAATTACTTCAAAACAAAGAAATCTCAACATCACATTGGGTGGCATCAAATAGATCATTACCTGCATAGTCCCAACAGCTTCAAATATCACCCCAGTGTAATAATCCAGCCCCCTTGCAAGGCTCAGATCAAAAACCACTCTATTAATGCACTTGGACTTGTGAAGAGCTTCAAACAATATCTCCAAATCATCCAAGGCATGTTTAGAAGAAGCATTGTCCAGAAAGCTGCTGCCTTTCTGCTTAAGCCTTGATAATAATTCCTTTGGTGGTCCCCTTTGCTTCACAAAGCTGCCAATCCTGTCTGCTGTCTCACCATTCAACCCCTTCTCCTCCACCTGTAACAATTTGGAAGTAACACATCACCAACAAGATAAGTCATCAATAAAAACAAACCAAAGAATTGCAACTCAGAAAAAATTTGATGCAAAAAAATTGGTGCCAAGCACCCAAAAAAAACTGAAAAACAAAAAAATCCCAAGAGCCAACACCCTTTACCAGAAGTCCAGACATCCAGCATCGTTTATGGTAAGTAATGTAAAATCATAAGTGCCAACATTAATTTGACAACACAATGCCACAGATAACAATAGAAAAATTATCATTTTGCTATTCAATTTTCCAGCATGCCAAACACATGACCTGTTCTCATGGCTTATGCACCTTTTTGACATCTCAAATTAAACCTCTTCTTTTCCACCTAGAATACGTTACAAGAAACACATGGCACTGACGAGAAAATGGAGGTAGCTAATTAACAACACAATAAAGAAAATGATGGATTCTCTATATTTTCATATAGCATGTATAAAATAAATCAACTAAATTGATTTATTTTACATCATAAATTAAAATTCTAGTGCAAAAACCCATCGACATAATGACATAATGACTATGCCAAGCAAATAGTCAGACACAAAGGACAATCATAGGCCCATATTTGTGCTATCATATCAACAAAATCATGCCAGGTATTGCATGAAATTTTAAGCAGTATGTAAAGAACCGATTTATCAGGATATATTGTGCAATCCCAGAAAAGGAGAAAGAAGGTGCTACATATAAACAGAAAGCACAGCCAAACCAATTAAAGATGCACCAACTAGCTTTTCGGTTTGATGGTCTCAGTTTTGCCAGCATTGATTCTAAATTGAATGATGGGTATAACTGGGTTTCTCAACTTAGATGTCGTTTTCTTTCCTATACTACAAGAAATCAATCTATTCTGGATCCAACGGAAACCATAGAGACTGATGTGTCACATTCTCTTCCCAATCACATGCCATTGTGTATGAGCATGCAGAACAAACCAGTTTTACCGGTCAAAGCATGTGTGCTGTCCAGTTTCAATATGCTCTTACCATTTCCTTTTTAACCTGCTCAAATGTTTGCTTGTCTAGTTTGTCAATACTTGAACATATAGCTCGAAATTTCTCAGGTGGCACTCCACAAATTTCAAACATTCCATCCAGTAACTTGCGATGATTTAATTTAACCTGTCAAAAAACAAGTCAAAACAATAAGCACTTCAGCCAGCACTGGCAATTGCTTGATTATCTAATTTAGCCACTAAAAAGACAAAAGTACAAATTTAGCTGCTAAGAATAGAGGAGTTTAAGATCCAATTGACAGCATACCATTCAAATTCAGCTACTTAGGAAACTTGAGTTCAAAAGTCAGTTGAAAGAATCCATATTATTTTAGCAGATGCCGAGTTAAAATAAGTTATGAGTCAAACACTCGGATGAAGTTTAATGATGTCACAAATTAGCTTGGGTGCAACAACCAAAGGTAACCTTGTGGCCCATTTTTAAAAAAGCAGTTGAATCTTTGAATATAAAAATAAGGCTATATTCATTGGATCTTTTCACTCTATTTCACTTTCAGATTCCACAGCTCAGCATTCATGCCTTTGAATAGTTGCTATATTTATCGATGTAGGAAAGCTAAAGATAAATTTATGGGTGACAAAGCTTTAAAGTTTATTTGAGTCCAAAAGTTGAAACTTTGAGTTTAAACCATGGATTTTGGATCATTATAGTGAAGAAACTAAGAATGACCAAAATTGAAAGAAACTATAAATGTCACACTGATATGGTTGAAGAGTTAGCAGCAAAACACCAATAGGATCTCTGAAAGGATTTTAGGAACCATTCCTAGGGAAAGAGAGCACCACGCCACCTTCTAGGTGAAAATTGCCAATATCCAGAAAACTCATCCAGTAACTTCATTCAAAATGTATCGAAGATTCTTGACACTACAAATTCTTATAGAAACTGGACTCATAAACAATGCAGGAAAACTCATAGCCTCAAATTAGTAGATCTACCAGCATCACACTAGTTGGGTTTTAAGAATCACTCCCAAGAAGAATGCATCACACTTTCAAAGAACAGAACAAAACTCCTGTGGAAACTGGAATGCTGCAGAAAGAGGATAAGTCACGAGGCTCTAAATAAAGACCCATAGTAATCCTAATCCTAAAAGTAGGACTCTTTAATTCATAACATATAAAACTAGGGAAACCAAAATAGAAAGAGCTAGTAATCAATTAAATAATGATGCCATTAGAACCAAGAGGACAGACTTCATGACAGCACCAGGATTCCAAGTTCCTAAATTCTTTGAGCTTACATCTTCTTGATCAACTTAGTGACCACACCAGTTATTGAACATCCAGAGGATAAAATTGCATGCCATATGTCAATAATGATGACAGAGCAACACGAATTATAACAAGTGACAATAAGATCAGCATTACATACATTAATAAAGATATGGCTGCATATCTAGTAAGAGTACCTCATAATCTCCAATGTCCAGCTCATCAAGCAATTCTGTCAAAATCTTAATGATCTCAAAGTCTGGCCCCATTTCCTCATATTGGCCAGCAATATCAAAGTCACATTGATAAAATTCACGGTATCTTCCCTTAGACGGGTTGTCTCTTCTGTACACCTTAGCTATTTGATACCTCCTGAAAGAAGTGATACCATTCATAGCCACATACCTAGCAAATGGAACGGTTAGGTCATACCGGAGAGAACATAACTCTCCACCCTGCAAAAAGTTAAAGGGGAAAATATATTACAAATTTGTTACAATTGAGTAATTGAGTTTCCTTATAACAGAACTACTGAAGTGAAATATCAATTTGATAATAACCCAAAGAAGCAGTTATCAAAAGTTAACCATTATTGCACTAACATCACCCTCGGGCCACATCTGTTTACCTGGTCAGCAAGATCATAGATCAGTTTTGAGTCCTCCCCGTATTTTCCCATGAGAGTCTCTCTCAATTCAAAAGCTGGAGTGTCAAGTGCTGTGGCACCATGCCTCTTGAAAACTTCTGTTATAATTGAAAATGCTTTCTCTCTTATTGCCATTTGCTCTTTTGCAAAATCACGAGTACCCTGATATTTAGAATAATAAGGAAAAATTACAACGAAAGATTCAATGCAAGCCATAATCAGAAGTAATATCCCATAAAACAAGATAAATTTATTTCCATAATTATCAATCTACACATTATTGCTAGACATTTCTTAATACATCAAATAGAATAAATCTCCACCAATAACAAAGTTAATAATATTCCAACTAGAATGAAACTAGCAACATACTTTTGGGTTAATAAAAGAAAAGTAAAATGCAAGATTTCAACACTAAGTGATGTCAGGGTCTAAAATTCTGTAAAATCAATGTGCAGCAACAACAAATATGATGAAATTCAAAATCATGAATGAAAATAACACAAGATTATGTAGTGGCAGTCCCATGTTGGGAATTCCAGCACTGGAGATCACTACTCATCTACCGACCTGACAACATTCTGAAATCCACCAAAAATAGATAAGTAACACATTGAATTCCACTCAACTATACTAAGTTTAATCTTAAACAATTTTTGTTCACCTATAATAATTTTCATTTGATTATTCTCAATAAATATGTTTACTTTCAAGAATCAATATAATAACAATACAATGAGATGTGTCAATGGAACAAACTTTTGTGATAGACAATTACCTATTGCTAAACACACATAACAAATCTCCTCTCTAAACAGGAAAAATTCGCCGACAACACCATATTCCTAGCATTATAATTACTTTAATATAGTAATTTCTATATCATCTAGCCAAAATTATCACAAATTCTGATTCAGCCAAGAAAAGAAAGTCGTGGTGTAATGGTAAGTATTGTGACCTGGAAGTAACAAGCTTGAGTTGTGGAAACAACCCTTCAGTGACAACAAAGGTAAGGTCACACACAACTAACCCTACCCTAGAACCCCACAGTGCGGAAGCCCCATGCACTGGGACGTCCCTTTTCTGATATGGCCAAGATTATTTCAAGTCGTTCACTTAGTTCTAGTTCCACAGATAACAGTACATCATTTCCAAAAATTTGCACTCCCATGAATCCTATCTTATTGGTTTTCTTTTCTAATCAAAGCCATAAAACACACCCTGATAGAGAAACCATTAAACAGTTCAAATACAGCAGGGGCATTTCAAAATATAATATGGCTCCCTTCTAAATCATAGGCAAAAGATGAAATAGAAAGGTAACTCAAGAAAATCAATTAAGTACTAAATTATGGTCATTCTTATACCTTTGGAAGCTTGGGAAGTCTTCTACTTTCATTGCTTTCCACAATCTCCTTCACTTTGTTTACCAATTCATCAAACTCAGGTTCCCTAGGGTTAAAAAACAATAAAATTTCCTGAACACATTTGTCCAGCATTTCCACAGCTTGTCCAGAGTCCTTTCTCTTACTCTGCAACCTATCCTTGATGAACTGCACCATGACACTAGTCCCTTTCCCCAAAACCACTTTCTTCTTTTTCTTTTCACTCTTCTTTTCTGCTTTCTCATCCCCTCCATTTGCTTCAACACTTTCAGTAACCTTTGAACTCAGTAGTTCCCCACCCTCAAGAGCAACAAATGATGTTATCCCCTCCCAAGCAACAATCTTCCACACAAACCCCAGCAATGTATTCACTTCGTGCACAAATTTCCAATAGTTTTCCTCATTAAGCAAGTCCAGAACAAGCCTAAAAGAATTCTTCAAAGCATCCCCACTAGGGCATGTCTTTTCAAACATACTCAGCAAATGATCTTTCAAACCTCCCCCAACCACGGCATCCAAATTCATTTTTGATCGACGCAAGCTACTCTCACCTAAATTTCGGAGTACTACGGCCAATGGAGATGCTGTGATCCCGACTGCCTCCCGGTCTAAATCTTTCCCGGCTCTGACCCTGCAATTTAACCCAGCACGTGTTGTGGAATGCACCGACCTCACCACTTCCCGCAACTTCCCATTAATTATAGGGATTTTTGATAACGATTCACTCTCTACCTTGCCCACCAACTTGGACCCATTAAGCAATACCTTGATGTCACTAGCAACCCCAACCCTGTCCTTATCAACATGACCATCTCCAGTGTCTATCAAGTTAAACGCCGATACATCCCCCCGCACCGCCTCACAGGACAACGCCGCCACCACATCGACAACCTTCGACAGAGCGGTAGCTTCATGGTCCAAAACAGCACAGATGCCGGACAGCACAGACTCCTCGGTAACATCAATGGAATCCAAATTCGAAGCTCCCGTCACCGAAGAATTTAGGTTATCGCAAAGGAGACTAGCCATGGCGGCAGAATTGGAGGAGTGGAGAAGATTGTTGAGGAGAATCGTTAGAGATGCACGCAGTTCGAGAGGGGATAGGGTTTTAAGCAATGCGGTTTGAGACTGTTTGAGCGACTTAGGGTCTGCATTTTGGTTTTGGTCGGAGGGCCGATCGAGTGCGGACGAGTCAATGCGCAAGTGGGCCATGCCGGCGGCCACGGCGTAGACAGAAGAGGAAGAGAGGGACGAGCCCTTGCCTCCGACGGTCAACACTTCGCCACTCCTTGCCATCGCCGTTGTGAAGATGCCACGGCCACGCCAGTTAAGTTGTTGTTTCGACAATGGGGTCAGTCAAGCAGCTGAGCGCTAGGGTTTTTAGCTTTCTTTTTTTTTATTTATTATTTCTTCTTTTTTTTTTGGGGGGGGTGGGTTATTTCTCCGTGTGGCATAAAATCAATATGTTGAATTTTTTTGGTTATTCAAGTCGAATAAATTAAGAGTAATAACGTCAGGTCAGCTCGTGGGCTGTGTGAGGGTCGTTCGATGCAATATGATCAAAGGCTCTCTCCAAGTCAAACCAGTGGGCGATCTCTCTCCCCTTTTGCCACTGATGCAAATCTTATTGCAACCAGTGAACATTTTGATGAAAAAAAAAAAACTAAATTTTTTATTTACTGTTAGTTTCCTACAGAGAGAGAGAGATAGATATATATATATATTTATTTATTTATTTATTTATTTATTTTTAAATGATAATTACATATTTATATTGTGTGTATGAATATTGGATATTTTACTTTGCAAAAAACGATTCACAATTATGTTGCTATGTTTGATTTTAATTCTCGTGACTATTTTGAAGCTAATATTATTTTAGTTGAATGAAAATATAATTTAAATTAAATAAGCACTTATATTG
This sequence comes from Ceriops tagal, assembly GCA_021533255.1. Lineage (NCBI taxonomy): Eukaryota > Viridiplantae > Streptophyta > Magnoliopsida > Malpighiales > Rhizophoraceae > Ceriops > Ceriops tagal. The sequence continues at coordinate 4,934,776 of CM038610.1, read as the reverse complement.
GATAAAATTTAGACATATAAAAATAACAATTAATATAAATTTAAAAAATTTTAAAATATATTAAATTATAATTGAGTAAATTATATCTATTTTAAAATTTTAATTCTATTAAAATATTAAAAAATGTTACATATTAATTACTAATATAATATCAAATATTACAAAAAAACAAAGTGTATTAAAAAAATCAAAAATATTCTTAAAATTAATTAATTGTCAAATAAGCATGTTATTGTTTTCTCTCAATTTTAGCAATAGTAATATACATTAAATTTAAATTTGTGTATTGTACAAATCTTTAATATTTAATAAAAATATTAAAGTAAAGAATTTAAAATTTTAAAATTAATTAAATCAGTTTAACTAAGTTTACTTTTATAGCATTTTAGATTTATAAAAAATTGTTAGTAAAATTAAATTTATTTTAATAGATTTTTTAAAAAAATAAAAATTACTTAAATTATATGTATTTTTTTAATATATTTTTTAATATCTATCAAAAGATACTTTAATGACTGAGAACTTAAACTTATATCCTTAAATTTTCAAATTATAATTTTAAGTAGATATAAATTAGGAGAACTACTTCTCTTATTTAACTTAAAACCTAATCTATCTTTTACTAGATAAGAAAATATATTTTTTAAGAAAATAAAAAAAATTAAATTATAAGTATTTTTATAAAGAAAATAAAATGTAATTTTATTTTTTTTACTTTTTTTCTTTCTAACAAAATAATAAAAAAAATTTAAGAGTAACATTTTTCTTTTTAAAAAAATAGGTGAATTTAATTGAATTTTTTAACAAAAACATGACTAAAGGAAAATTTTGAGGTTTTTTTTCTCAATCTTAGCAAATGAACAATAATTTAACTTAAATATACCTAATTTTATGATACGAGAAAAAAGATGTTGAAAATCTTAATACTATTTAAAAATTTAAAAATTAAATATTACATTTAAAGGATTAAAGTCACACATTATAAATTTTTTATTAAAGCAAATCAGAATGAATTGATAATAAGTAAATAAATTAAGGACATAAAATTTAGTCGTAACATATTAGAACTATTTAACCTAAAATTATATTTCATTAGTGAGATTAAAGTGATCTGTGTATTATTTGTTTTTCTTATTTTGCATTTGTCATATTTAAGTATTCAAATATTAAAGATTTTGGCTCAAAAATAATTTTTGTTATAGACTCTTATGTAAATTTGTCATATTTAATAATTATGTTATTTTGATAAATCACTACGTAATTTCAATTTTAATCAACTATTGTTTCTTAAATTTAATCCAAAAAAAAATTTTTTTATTTATTTATATATATATATATATATATATATATATATATATAGGTCATAATTTAGTTCTTGAATTTTGCAATATAAAATATAAACCAAAATTTTTTCTAATATTTTAATATTATAAATTTTAAAAATAACACAAGCTGAACTTTATAAATAATCTCGCACTTTATACGGTTAAAGTAAGCTGGTTGCTTTATTATTCATATGAAGTGCAAATATGGGAGGGGTTAAGCTAACAAATTGATGATGTGATTTGTTGTTTTTTATTCTCTTTTTTTTTTTTTTTTCTTTTGTTTCGGCCACCAACACAATTTAAAGTTTACTTTTATCTACGAACAAAATAGACAAGAGGCTTTGGGTTCCTACGGTCATTTTACTATTTTATTTTTTTTTTTTTTTGTGTATATATATATATATATATATTATTTGTTTGTTTATTTATTTATTATTATAAAAGTGGAGAAAATATCTGAATGTTAAAAAATAATTTGCTGTTGTTCAGGGGCAGGTGATTATTTTCTTTTCTTTTCTTTCTTTTGGAATAAAGGGGAGATTGTTATTGTGAGACGCTGGAAATTGGCCGCGTAGCCGCTCGTGCTGGCCAGTAACCACTGGCCACGTGGGCATGGTTGGATGGGGGGGGGGAGAACTTTTATTAGTATCCATTCCCATTCGACAGACGGATAGCTAGCGAGAGAGAGAGAGAGAGAGAGAGAGAGAGAGAGGTGATGGCATCTGTGAACTGTACATGTACTACATTCGCAGCCATCCCTTCTTCTTCTTCTTCTTCTTGTCTTCAGAGACGCATCGCCCACACCCAGCAGCAGCAGCAGCAGCAACAGCAGCTCCGTCGTTTTCGTCGTTTATTACCCGGAGCCAGAGGCGTACGTCAACAACAACCGCCACCAGAGCAGCAGCTGAATCGTAGGAAGTTTGTGTCCCAAACGGCCGCATTAATTTCATCACCACTGGGTCTAGCAGCTTTAATAAACCAGCGGCAGCCACCACCCGCCAAGGCCGCGGACGAAGTGCCCCTTTCGGAGTGGGAGCGAGTTTACCTCTTTATCGACCCTGGCATAGTCCTTCTCGACATCGCCTTTGTACCAGACGATTTGAACCACGGTCTGTCCCTTTGTTGCTTTTCTCTCTGCTGCCCCTCTGGTTGATTCCAGCCGTATGGCATGATATGATAATGATTTCTTGACTACTTGATTGTCTTCTCTTGTTCATAATAATCCATGTCCTCATGTTCTGCCGATCGTTTGTCTGCTCTGTAGTATTTTGTGGACCACTCACTATTTATTCTTCGTCATCTTCTTTTCCACGGTTTGCTTGGTAGCGTCAAAATGAAGGCAGTACAAAGGAGGTTGTTTTTCGTGAAGATGTATGTAATCCAATTGGAATGCAATCCGCTCGACAATCAGACTAGTGGTAGTATTAAAGCGCCAGGCAATTAGGCCGTGTGTTTCTTCTATTACACTCTGGATTATAACTTTAATCGCAACTTACCAAACATGGGCCCCCACCAAGGAAGAGAAGAAGGAGAACTGTACAAGTTTGCGTAAAACATTGTGTGTTACTCTATTCCTATTTCAGGGACTTTGAAAGCGTCATAAAAGAAGTACATCAAACCGAGAGTTTCTTATGGAAACTTTTACACTGGCATGGAGAGGAAAACATTAAAGTAGGCATCATCTGAATTTTATGTGCTCCGGTGTATGGAGTTTAAAAGTTGCCTATTGATTTTTTTTTTTTTTGGGGTTCTCAAAATTTAATGTCGAGGATCAAAAATGTCCATTTGAGTGCATAGTAGACAGTTAGTTAAGCATTGAACATGCATCTTTTACTTATTCTTCTTTTGCAAAAATTAAATCTGAGAAGCCAATAATTTGCTTTTAAACTTTATTGTGGATGTGCCCATTTTGTGGTTCTGCAGCTGCATTCTTCAACTGAATCATTTTGGGTTATGGAATTGAGAGAACATTTATAAGTGAAAATGGTGAAAATTTGTATTTTATTGACTAAAGAAATATTTACCGTCCTTAAAGTGTGGCTTATCTGGGTCATTTATGACTAGAGAGGACTGTGATAAAGAAACTGATTTCTGTTAAGCATGAAAAAATCCCTTTTGGAATTCCATATTAATGAACCTTGGAGCTTCTTGAGAAAATATGAAGAGTCCGGAGTGAGCACTTCTAACCTACATCAAATTTCTATGTTGAAACCAAGTAATGCTGTTTTGTTTTTTCACTCTATGTATGCAAGTTGGATTGGCCTTTTGGAAATGTCAGAGCCTTCATGTCAGTGGGCTTTTCAAACTAAATCATGATTTACTAAGATGATTCAGGGAAGTCTAGAGACCACTTTCTGTATGCTCCAAAGATCTGCTTTGGCCTTGGGATATACCGTTAGGATGGATGAATATGATGGGCCAGATGCATGGCATGCTCCTGCAGACTTTGAAAGAGTTGCTTTTAGCTGAAACTTCTCAAACAAGTAGTCATCGAGTCAGTTACTAAGTCAGTGGCATTATAGGGGCATTGGGCAAAGGTGTCAAGAATGCAGTTTTAGCCAACTTTACTGTTAGGAAGCATTTCAATACTTGAGCCTTTCCTAACAACAAAGCAAGATGAAATTAACTAGATAGGCCAGATTTAAACTCTATTTTGGATATTAGCAGGCACCCTCTTAGGAGGCTTTTGCTTCTTGGGCTGCCAGAATTCCATGAAAATCCAAAGGCAACAGCTGCTAAAGGTGTGAACTGAAAGTAGCTCTTCCAAAGGCTGCTCAGAAGGGGATCATTGCCCCTTCAACTTATTTAGTCCATGATTGCATGATCCCTTTACTTGCATTTCCCATGCTTCAACATAAACAATTGTATCACTTTACCTTATGCTTTGGACTTTTATTAATTTCAGTTAAATCAATGCATAGCCTTCTTTAATGTTTCTTAGATGTAGCCATGTCTTAGTGAGCTTCCTTTGTGGGATCATTCTGCAGGTATACCATACTAGAACGAACAACCTGTAGCTACCCAAGCACACCCTCCATTGAGCAGCTTAAGGCTTTTTGCTAAGGATTTACATATTTTTGAGTGCCTGCACACACACACACACACACACATATTATCTCTGATTTTGATGCTTGCTATTCTTCTTTGTGAACTGAAAAAAGCCCAAAATCTAAGTTTGTAACTCAAATTTTTGTAGGTTTTCTGCTGGGGACCAGGCAAACAATTTTGGAGACAAAAGATGGTGGAAACACATGGATTCCTCGTTCAATACCCTCAGCTGAAGAAGAAGATTTCAATTATAGATTTAATTCCATTAGCTTCAAAGGGAAGGAAGGTTGGATTGTTGGAAAGCCTGCAATTTTGTTGTACACCTCAGATGCTGGGGAAAGCTGGGAGAGGATACCACTAAGTGCTCAGCTTCCTGGAGATATGGTAGCTTTTTTAAAAAAAAAAAAATGCCAGATGTATGCAAATTGAATGTTTGAAATATGATATTTATTACTGTGCTTAGCTCTAAATGGACGTCAAAGAGAAGAGAAGCTTTTAGAATAAGAGCCTTTTAGAGTATATTCTTCTCCTTATTTTTACCTTTTCAGAAGAGGGAAAGTAACTGCTCATTATGTGCTTAGATTTTTTGACATTTGAGGTTTGACTTTCTCAGTGTAAAATTTACTAGTTAGTGTTAGAAACACATTAGCAATGTTATTGGTCCAAATTTTTATGTCTAGTCTCAGGTAATAATCTGGGTCCCTTTTTGCACCTCACAGACAATTAAGACCTCTTTTATGGTTGTTGCAGATGTGGGAAGAGCCAAGTAGCTAATAAATGCTGTAACTTCTGCAGGTATATATTAAGGCAACTGGAGAAAAAAGTGCAGAAATGGTGACTGACCAAGGAGCAATTTATGTTACCTCAAATAGAGGATTAAACTGGAGGGCTGCAGTCCAGGAGACTGTGTCAGCAACACTTAATAGGTAGTTTCTTCTCTGCTAAATGCTAATCTATTTGCTATTGGAGAAATGCTTTATATGGCTATGCTTTGCTGTAGGAAAACATTTGAGTTTGCTAAGAAACCTGACTATTGACATTTCTCTTATGAGCTTGCTATTCTTTTTTGGTTGCTTACATGCTCTCTACTTACTATCTATCCTATTGATATATTTTTATGTCACATCTGAATAATTTATCTTTATTTTAATTAATTAATTAATTAATATTATTTTTTGCTTCTTCTTATGAAATTTTAAAGAGTATTTCCTTTTCTTCTAGGAGTTATATATTATGTTTGCTTTCAAATTAAGCTGAGCTGTTCCATCTAAATTAAGTTTGACTGTGTTACAATTGGTTTGAAAACTAATTTAGTGTCCATATGGGGAGCTAGTTTCTTTTATTTCTTTTCTTGTTGCATCGGTCTAAAATGGTTCTCTACCAGAAAGAATTCAGTTCAGACATAACCATCCAGAAGTTGATTACTTTCTGCAGTAATGGAAAATTTTATACTTAAAAAGGCTGTGGTCTTCAATCAGGCAAGATATTGATGTGCATTCATTGCTTTTGCAGAACAGTTTCTAGTGGCATTAGTGGTGCAAGCTATTACACAGGAACATTTAATACTGTGAATCGCTCACCAGATGGAAAATATGTTGCTGTCTCAAGCCGCGGAAACTTTTATCTGACGTGGGAACCTGGCCAGGTGAGGTAGCTTCTCTGTTGGCGTCCATTATTCTTATTGGTACTTCTTTTGGCTATATATGCAGGAAGGATCCTCTGCTTCATGTTTGCACTAAGTTTTAATCATCTGGTTTTGGACCAAGTGATCCTTTTTAATGCATTAAAAATGTGGTGGCCCTTTGAAAAAAAGATGTTGGTGCAGCAAATTGGTCATAGTTCATGAAACCATCAGCAAGGTTTTCACTGTCTCTGTTTTTACTTTTGGTGAAATAAATCTTGTATATTAGATATTAGATATTACTAATGCAGACATCTAAGTGTTCTACTTTTAAATTACATTAATGTACACTGTAGAAACTCTGAATACTTGCATTTTGTTGCTTTCATCTGTTCAATTTATTTGTTTGCTTTTTCTCTTCTCCTTGTATTGCCTTCCCTGTTTTTGGATAAGGTGATCTTATATTTGACTTTTTTATTGTATAATATTTGCCTCTGTAAAGAGCTTCATATATCAGCAGTATATTTGGCTCATTTGTTGTCTTCTGTCAAAGACTTGCATATATCTTAACAGTTTCATCAATTTATACTATCTGCAGGCATTCTGGCAGCCACATAATAGAGCAGTTGCAAGAAGAATTCAGAACATGGGATGGAGGGCAGATGGTGGTCTTTGGCTTCTTGTTCGTGGAGGGGGACTTTATCTCAGCAAAGGCACAGGAGTAAGTAAACATGACAATAAGTCCTTTTATCCCAATATTTGACATAATGACAAAAAATTACCTGCAATTCACTCCTGTAATAAAATTGAATTGCTTTCAGGATAAAGAGCTCTTGTGTCTCTAGACCAATATTTTATGACAAATCCAAAATTAAAATCTCAACCAAAATAGCCACTATATGCATTATATATACCCGTATAGTAAGACCAAAATAATATAGTATGTTAATCAGTAGTAACAAATCTAGCAAGATAGTTGTTCTTAAAAACCTATTTGCTCTCGCATGTTCCATAGAGCAAAAATGTTAATTTCTGCTGGGTGCCATTGTTTCTTACAGTTTGAAACAGTTTTGGTAGATTACTTTAGATAGTTGTCATTGTTATCTAATGTGCATATAAACTTCTGCACAGAATGGGGTGTCTTCCAGTGTAAATGCATTTTCAAGATATAATAGGACATTGAGATGTGTGAACATTGCTCCTAGAAGTTTGTTTTCACCTTTACCCTGGAATTTTAGTTTTCTTGTTATTCATTTATTTATTTGAATTTGATTTCTTCTTTTATTTTTGTTTTTCCTACAGTATAAACTGATTTTATGCACCAAAAAAAAAAAAGCATCCACATATACATGGATATGCACTAGTGCATACTATATTCTGTCAACCGTAGCCCCTTGTCTATTTCCATTATTATACTTGGTATCTGCTTGATATTTTATTCTTCTGAAGCATTGAAGTGCAAACTTCTTTAACCTTGCAGATAACAGAGGAATTTGAGGAAGTTCCAGTGCAAAGTAGGGGCTTTGGGATCCTTGATGTGGGGTATCGTTCAGAGGTAAAAGGTTTTGACATGAATATGCCCCTTGAATGTCTTATTTGGCGACAATAATTCATTTCTCCCTCATGATAGTTTTGGTGGATTAATGGCCTTGACGTGTGGTGGTGACATAAGAACTGTGTGGTATAGATTAGAAAGCATCTATCATATCATTTTGATGACAAAACATTTGTAGACTGGTTCCCTATAAGAAGAAACCACCATACATTGACTTTGCATTTGTTTTCATTTGCAAAGCAATTTTGCTTCCTGGGCCACTGACACAAAAGCAGCCTTTTCATGTTTTGTACATGATATCCAAGGCAAGTAAGTCTATATGGATAATTAACAACGGTCAACAAATGCAATTGAGCAGGCTTAGTTATTGAGAGGCATGTCTCAGGCACAAGGCACACCTAGGCCATATTGTTGGTGCCTTCGCCGCCTCCCTTGAGGCTTGGTCACCGAGGCACAAATTCTGTCTACACCACTCACCAATAATTCTCTGATCAGGCTCAAATTCTCACTAACCTTTACGTACTAATAAAATTCGGTCTAACAACCAAGAACATATGTGCATATAATAAAGATGATTTTTTTAGCTCTATTCGTTTGACACTGATTCTATGCTGATTTCCCTAGGAGAAATCGACATCATTTGATATTCAAATGTCTCCTAATTGTTTCCATTTCTTTCGCCAACATGAAATTGCTCTCTACATTTGCTTTAGCTGCATCACTGCAACCCTTTTTAGTCCGTTTTAATTTCTTTTTTTCATTTCTCCCATACTAGGTTACCACAGTAAAATGCCAAATGGGAGTTTGATAGTCAAGAAATAGCAATGTCAAATGGTTCAGGTCTTGTCATGAAAGTTTTGATACTTTGTCAAGAAAGTATTTAATTCAAAAGTTTAATTTGTCAGGTGAGATCCAAGAATAGATCATATATTGAACTCGATAAACTACTTTAGCATAAAAATTGAATATTTTTATGTAGAATCGATAAGATTGGAAAGAAGCAGCATTTAACTTGGGCAAGAGGTCCAATCTAGCAGATCGTCGCTTGATTTCTATTAAGGGAGGCTTGCCACATTCATAGCTGCATTGCTGAAGTGATGGAAGCTGACTTTTTGACACCTGTTAAGAGGGGGAGTTGAACGTGTGTGATTGATTCACTAAACTGGAAATGAAGCCAATCAGCCATTGGTCTCTTGATTGGCTTTTCTGATAGCCAATAGGTCATGGTTGGTCTTCTGATTTAATGGTTGATCAGTTTTGTATACTCTCCTTTTGGATTATGAGTGCACATTCTAGTGAGCTTCAAAATTTAATATGGCCCCTTTGTCTTAGTTTCTATGTTTTATGCTCTTAGATGGTTTCTTGTGCAGGAAGAAGCCTGGGCAGCAGGGGGCAGTGGGGTTCTGTTGAGAACAACAAATGGTGGCAAGACTTGGAGCCGTGATAAAGCAGCTGACAATATTGCTGCAAATCTCTACTCAGTGAAGTGAGTGATTATAGTCTACTCAGTGAAGTGAGTGATTATAGTGAAAGCTATATAGCTAATTTTTATGTCCTTGTTTGACCGACAAGTTCTCAACAGGAGAAGATAGGAAAGTCGATGATTAAGCATATGGAGAAAATGCTAAGAAAATGTTTGGAAGTTGCAGGATTTCTTTATGGATCAGTCTGTCCACTAAACACAAAAGCAATAATAACCGCCCAATACTTAACGAGACAATGCTTTTACAAGGCACTGGTACTGATGATTTCTGTTTTTCAGGTTTATCAATGGCGGAAAGGGATTTGTGCTAGGAAATGATGGGGTTTTGCTTCGGTATCTTGGATAGCTTTGCTAACGTATATGGTAGGGTAGTTGTTCGTTCCCTCCTCTGGATGTAATTTGTAACGTCATGTTATTGGGGTCCTTCCATTTGTTTATAAAATCGGGTGGAGGGGGAGCCTGTGTAAGCGTGCGAGTGAATGAGTTAGGAAACAATTGTCCATTTTGGCCAGCCATAACATGGGAAGATGCATCTCAACCGGTGATATCAACTTTGCAGAATTTGCAAGGCTGCAGGATGTAGTGCATTTGGCTCTCTAAACATGGAAACAAAAGCTTAATGTGCTTAGTGGTGTGTACTTCCCAATTTCCGCGCAATTGTTTGTTCTTGGTTGCCAGAATTTGTTCAAAGGAAGTCGTTCACCATATCAGAAAACCATAAAACAATGACATAAGAGTTGGTTAAAACAAGGGAGTTGACTCGAATGCCATCTGAGACAATGTCCTTCAAATTGAATTTTGCATAGAACTGTAACTTGCAATTCGAGGAATTAGGAAAGAGTTAAAATGGGTATTGTCTCGTTTGTAAGATGTTTAGGCACGTTTTGTGTGAAAGTATGTCCCGCGGGAGGCGTGAGGAATCTCTACCATTCTCAGAGAACACATTTCCCTCCTCTATTACCAACGAGGTTGATAGCCGGGTGGGGCAAGAAGATGGCAAGCGCAACTTAGCTGACTGACTATGCACTGAGGATGACGGGGTTGGGAAAAATGAATTCTTTAAGTATATTTTCCACTAGCTCGAAGCCCCCCAACGATAAATTGTGTAGTCCATGAAAAGTGGTGTCTATTTTAGATTATCCTTCACAAACCTGGGAAAATTAGGAAAAGCAGTGACCGGTGTACTCCACTTAAATCTTTCACTTAAATATTACATTGTTACGAAAGAGGAAGATTTTAAGTTATATAAGTATGTGTATTGTACATTACACTTTAATAGGTATTAGAACCATCTTTGTTTGTTGTAAGACTTTTGACTTGGCGCAGAATATCGAGAACTTATATCAGTACATGTTCAAGAACATCGTCAAGATTGTTAATGAATTTGGTGTGAAAAAATATAATGAGTGTATATTATTTAAATTTCATGTTACTGAGGAAGAGAAAGATCTTGAATTATTCTTTTGGGAAGAAGGTAATAGCCGATAAGAAAGAAGGAAGAAGAAGGCAATTGTAGAAAGCAAATTTGATTGGCTAGAGATCTGGGACATTTATGTATAATTTAGGCAGGTAAGTTTACTCGTTGTGGGGGGGTGGGGGGAGCGCCGTTGACCTATAAAACATAATCAGCTAATAATATATATTATTAGTAGAGCTTTGTTGGTATTAGGCATTTATGGCATTGGATTGGTTGAATGTGCCGTAAATAGATATTTGTAACGCTCTTCATGCGAGGGGAGGGGGAAGGCATGGCATGAGGTTACCAGTGAAATTGAAACAGGAGAGAGAGAGAGAAGTGGTGGCGGCGGCGGCGGCGAGGTGGTGGGGGTGGCTGCGGCGCCAATCTCGTTACTCTTCCCACCGAAAAACAAGGACTGGGAAACAGATTCATTCAACAACGGAATATACAATAGAATTTTGCTTTTTCTTTTTCTTTTTATTTTTAAAAATAAACAATTTTTTTTTATATAAAAGTAAAAACAAAAAAACTCTAAAAAAAATTAAAAAAAATGAAAACCCCTCTCCATCCCAGCGCCGGCCATTAACACAGGCACAGCATCATTTTCTCAATCTTTCCCATATCGTTTTCATTTCTTTTATTTTCTTTGTTTCTCTCAGCCCACTCTCCCTCTTCTTGATTGTGATTTAGATTCTTGATCTGAGATCTGATCTTGGGCCTTTGGGTTCAAGTTATTTTATTTGATGATGATGATGCAGAGGGAGAAGGAAAAGATGACGATAACGATGCCTCCCGATTCTAATGGTTATCATCGTCATCCCCACCGTGTCTATCATTATTACGATTGCAGTCACGCTTCCGATGGATCTTCTTCTCGTGATTTCAGTTTTAATGGCAAAAACGACGACGACGTAGTAGTAGTAGAAGAAGAAGAAGAAGAAGAAGGAGAAGAAGAAGAAGAAGAAGAAGAAGAAGAAGAAGACAAAACCCCTCCTCCTCCTCTTCCTCCTCCCAATGCAACTGCATCATTGTCGATATTAACTGCGTCTCTGTCACCCCCTTATAAACACGGCAACAACAATCATAGTAGAGGCTTCATCGAACACCCTGTCTCCAAATTCGACACTCTTGCCGGTGTTGCCATCAAGTACGGCGTTGAGGTATATATGTTTCCATCCACCCCTATTGATTTTCTTGTTCTTTCTAAATTTTACATAATATCGTCGTACGGTCTATGATCCACTTCCCGTTGTGCATTTATATGTGTGCATGTGTGTCTATCTATCTGTCTGTCTGTCTGTTTGTCTGTCTTTCTATATATATATATATATATATATATATATATATATATATATATATTTGCTTCTCTCGCTATATTGATTTAAATAATAAATCAATCTCTCACTCTCTCTCTTTCTCTGTGTTACTGCTTTGCCTGTTTTGTTTGGATTATTTAGTATTGTGACTGCTTGTCCTTAGGGCCTTTTATTGATCGAATGGGCAAAAACTTATTTATACACCTGATCACAAAACGTAACATACAATGACATATGCTGGATGCTATTGTTGTCTTGTCTGATCAAGACCAAATACATTGTGAATCACTTGAGGTTATTTGGTGTTTGAATGCCATCTGCCTGCAATTCTTCTTTGCTTGGCTCCAGTTGTTTTTATTATTAGACACCAAGGCCGTTGAATTTTTATTTATTTATTATTATTTACAATTCCCCCTGCTTTTGTTTAGGTGTCTGATATAAAGAAGATGAATGGTCTGGTTAACGATCTCCAAATGTTTGCACTCAAGTCGCTTCATATTCCCCTACCCGGTCGCCATCCTCCCTCCCCTTGCTTGTCAAATGGTTCTGCTGCTTCTGGGTACACATATTTGTGCTTCTTTTCATTCTCAGCTGCTGCTTTTTTCAAGTTGGCCTTGGTTCTATTTTTATTGCACGTTGGCAAAGAAAACAAAGAACTGGGGTTTATATGTTGAACTTGCTCTGTGGATATTGCGATGGTTTCTGTTGTCACATATTCACAATGGATATCAAAAATGTCAAATCTAATTGTTAAATAGAAACTTCTATGAATACCCACTCCCTTTGACTGCATCAAAGTCAAATGGGTAACACCTTTTACCTGGTAATGTCTAGTTTTAACGGGATGCCTCATGCCATGCACTAAATGAAGTCCTTTGAAGTCTACATGTATATGTTTTTTGGCATTTTGGAACAAATTCACATGAGAATGAATGATCGACAGTTGTATTCCTTTTGCTGTAAATTTCATCCACCTAGGTGGTCTTTCAATTTTAAGGAGTTGTGCACTTTGTACAAGCTTGTGAAACAGCGAGAGCATTTTAGTGGTTTATCACTAAATTTCCTTGTCAAGTAAAGTGCTTTTATTTTTCTTTCGTTGTTTTTTCCTTTGAGATTCTCTTTGGCATTAAATGTGGAATGTATTTTGCAGCTCGGAGCATACCCTTCCTAATCGAAGGCATTCTGATCTCTTTGATTCATTCCAATCCTTGAGGCTGAATCCTTCGCAACAGAAGGTCTCTCGAGCCATGAGTTCTTTGCAGGGGTACTATGGACTCACACCCACAAAACAAACAAATCTATATGAAGGTTTGGAGATGGCACCATTTTGGAAGGGATATCCTCCTTCTATAGAAGATTCTCAGTATCTAAAACCCTCACCAGCTTCCCAACCACCTTTCAGCCACCATCGGAAATCTAGAAGCTTAGTTGGTTTTCCAAATGAGAATAATAGACTGATTGATGGCATGCTCATTACTGGAGCTAAGGAAAGTGACAATGAGAAGTCTAGCGATATTAGAAGGCGTCTGAAATCAGAAGCTGACTTCACTTCTCATTCCCCTGAAATGTTGATGAGGAATGATGACAATAGTGGAGATGCATCTTTGACCATCACAGGAAAGGGTTTAGCTCTTAGATCCAAAGCAGCTAGTAGAAATACTTTGTCATTGATTGATTCTGAAGCAGGGGGTTTGGCTTCCATACCAATATCTCTTGGGGATTCTCTTGTAGCTGATAGTGGATTTTCAGGTGTAAGAAAATCATCAAGCACTTCAAGTTTGCAGGATCAGGATGGAAACAGTTCTTTGCCCTGGCTGTCGTCAAAATGGAGTTTGGCACCAGATTTACAGGCCTTGACCACTGCAGCCATTAGGAGACCCATATTTGATGGTTTGCCAAAGCCGGTGACAGGTCGAAGAAATAAAGCAGCTCTTGATTAGGTAGTAACTGCTATTACTTGCAATTCAGCCCCTAATATTGAAGGAGATTTTGTTACCCGCAGTATAGCTATCTCAAATGGTATATATGAAAAAAAAAAAAAAGGAGAAAAAAAAAAGGGAAACAAGAAAGAGAGGCCGTCTAATTCGATTTGGTTTACCGTGTGACTTTTAAAGAGAAAATGTTCATATGTTTAGCCCCTACAATCTGTTTGTCCTTTGATAAATTTACTTACTTTGAAATGCATGAAAAAGGCTGGAATCCAGCCATTTGTATCGGGGCAAAATGACAGTCGTCTGGCATCTGGCACCCCCCGTTTTTATGTCCGTACGTTCCGACCTTCCCAGCTAATCGTCAGCTAATATTTTTCTCATGGTGTCTTACCATGCCTTCTCTGATGGAAGGAACGTGTATTCTTACATTTTCATTCACGTTACCCAGCTACAAAGCATGTTTGAGTGCTTTGTTGTTGATTTTCCCGACAGCATAACGGGGGATTTAACATTGTCGATCCCACAATGCACAGTTTATTTCCTAAAGCCTAACACTTCCATCGCCTGTTCGCTCTCTGTTAGTTTATAATTCTGCTGATTCGAAGACAAATTAGCATCGAATAAGGTTGCTCCGAGGAGCAAAATAATCTCTTCCAGCGTTCCCTTTGGAGAGCAGTTTTAAACTGCATTAATTGGTTTTTTTTTTTTTTTTGGCTTTTCTAGTTGGCTTATTTGGTATATTGATAGAATAGGAAACATCTGATGTACAAAATAGAATTGAAATTTAGACTGGTAGACCACAAAAATAGAGTTCTCAAGGGATGTTACTCATACAAATTCTCATAAAAATCCCACAATAGAATACATTTATTTTTTTGAAATTCAATTTGACATGAATTGGAAAACATTTTGAGAATGTAAAGATGTATGTAAAAGCTTTATTAAGAACAGTAAAATTTCAGAAATTTATTAATAAAGAAGACGTACAGAGTACATAAAACTTTAAAGGGCTTCCCTTCAACACGGTTTCCACCCAGACATTCTATGTTGTTTTGTCTCCAATTTCTTTCAAATTCACTATGCCTTTTGTTCTAAGAGAAGAAACTATTTATAGATACAATTTATCAACCTAAACAATTTGGATGTTCGGATAATATAAGCGCTAGCACCAACATGTAAATAATTTAGTAATAATGTTATTATGCATCATTACATATTATTATGTATGATTTGATTTTCTTTTGAAGAGTAAAAATTCTTTTAACCATAAAGTTGTTTAATTAGAATCGATCCATAGTTTGGGTCCTTATTATAGTAGTGTGAATCATTCACTTATTCTTCTTATGTCTTCTTTAAAAATTTAAGATAATGCTTCCTTTAACTTTTACTTGTAATTTTATGGTGAGATGTTTGACTCCAAAGAGGCTTTAATTTTGCCTTTTGTAGCAAAGTAGGTAGCCATCTATGTTAGCAGAGCCAACAATTGTAGGTCTTGAATCTAATTATGGTAATTGTCACACGACCTAGCTCACTCGAATTTTTGGCCCTGTGATGGCACTAGGTCGCACTTAGTTTTATCCAAATTTTTCACATACAAGACATAATAGTGTTTACAAGAATTACTTCCCAACTTTTATTACTTTGCTCAAAGTATACAAAAGATGCCAAGACCTCTCCCACAAGTGTTTTTCTACAC
Source organism: Ceriops tagal (assembly GCA_021533255.1). Lineage (NCBI taxonomy): Eukaryota > Viridiplantae > Streptophyta > Magnoliopsida > Malpighiales > Rhizophoraceae > Ceriops > Ceriops tagal. The sequence continues at coordinate 4,919,342 of CM038610.1, read as the reverse complement.
CTTTTTTCTCTTGTATGTATGACCTTTAGCTACCATACATATTTATAATGCTAGTAATTGACATTTCTAACTACCTAGAGATATGTATGACTTGGTTGCCAAGCTAATCATGCATAGTAGGATTCCCCTTTTTGGGGCACTTTCCCACTATCTCACAAGAACATGCTCCTCCATTCGAGGAGAGCATGACACCTCATTAAAGACTTTTTCAACCACCTTTTTTAGCCACCCATGTTCTCCTTCTCTCGAGGAGTTCATAACAACACACTTGTCTTAGATAGGGCTGCTGAAGGTTATGCATTTTTGCCACCTTTGTCGCTCCTCACATTTTGGTAGAGATCAACACCCATGATTCCCTATTTTCATAACATATGGAGAAACTATCTAACCTTGTTCACCCCTTTAACCCTCAATGTGTTAACTGACTGTAGTCGATCATTAGTTAGTGTTAGTTTGAGCTCGTAGCTTGTGCACTAATGTCGTGGGTGGGGGAGACATTGTTGTGCTTGGGCAGCCATTCATTGTTGTACAGTATACTGCTCATTGCTAGTACCTGTTGCTGTGCCCTGAATGTCAATCTCTTCCACTCTCGTGCCATAGCCTCAGGCACTATGCATGAGTCTTTGACTCACCTTGCCTTGGTTTAGTGTCTACACTTAACTTCTTCTGTAAGAATTGGTGCAAAGTACTACCAATTTACTTGCATCCTTAACCTAATAGGTTCTAAAGGATTGACAAACCACCCCTATTAGTTGAAGCCAATGTCCTTGTTGGTAGGCTTGATAAGTAGTCTTGGATCTGCTTCTTGAATTGCCAGAGAGTCATGTCTCTCTCCCAACTATTCTCACTGTCTGGAGAATTCTTCCACTTTACTAGATACTCAATTTAACGATTCTTCTTGCTTTGCCCTAACATTCGATGGTTAAGAATCCTTTCTACCTCCTATTATATTTCTATCCTGATTATTGGGGAAGCATGTCTTGCTTGTCTCCTTAGAGGCTTATCACCTGCCTCCTCATGATAAGGTTTTAAAAAGCTTACATGAAAGGTTGGATGCATCTTTAGCCTTCTGGGTAATTAAAGTCGATAAGCCACATTACCAACCTTTTTTGTGATAACAAATGGACCTTCGTACTTGGGAATTATCCTTTAATGCTCCATTTTGAGACTAATCTTTTTCCATATTTGAAGAGTCAATTTGAGCAGTACCTTGTCTCACTTGAAACTCCATGTTCCTCATTCCCTTATTAGCGTACTTCTTCATTTGTTAGGCTGCCTTGTTCAAGCTATCTTAGGCTTTGTCTAATAACTCTTGCTTTGATCGAGTATAGTGGTAGGTAGCTAGACACTTCCCTTTTGTTCATGTTCTTGTAATTTCGTTAAGAGTAAAGGATTGATGCGTCATAGCCAACTTGAAGGGACTCATACCGGTTGCAAATGATCGATGCAAATTGTAGCAAAATTAGGCTGAATCCAATAACTCTAGCCAATTTCTTTGGCTAGTCGTCATATAATGTCAAAGATATTCCTTTAACAAGCCATTGATACATTCAGTTTGACCATTAGTCTAAGAATGATTGGCAATGAAAAACTTCAATTCAAAGCCCATCATGTTGAAAAGAGTCATCCAAAACCTGTTAGTGAAGTGAGGATTTCGATCGCTCATTATATCTTTAAGCAACCTAAAGTACTTTACCATGTTCTTGTAGAATAGTTCTGTAGCCATATATACTTGACATAATAAAGGGGCTGCAACAAACACAACATATTTTGAAAACCAGTCAACCACCACTATCACAAATCCTTTGCTATCGACCTTTGGGAATTTACCAATGAAGTCCATCTAAACCAACACCCACGGTTTCGTTGGAATCAGTAATTGTTGTTCCCATAGCCTTGTATGGGTTGTAATTGTTGTCAACTAGATTTAAGTGTGCAAGAAAGTAAAGCCACATATGGAGGGGCAAGAAAGTAAAAGCCATATGGAAGGGGCAAGAACGTAAATCCACAACGTAAGCCCTATTAGGGTTTCATAGAAGAGAGTATATAAAGGCCTTAGAAGACAAAGCCAGTTGTGGGTCGGTAATTGAACATTCGGAAAAACTAGAGTGACCGGCCAGCACCAAACCTTACACGGCATAAACACAAAGAGTGAGTTCAGCAAACACAAGAGAAACTGTTCAACCAAGGGAGTCGGCCAAAACCTAGAGAGAAACCATCCAACATAAGAGAGATTCGGCAAAACAAAAAACGTTGGAGGAGAAATCGGCCAAACCCGAAACGACAACACACCACTTGCAAAAGAAAGGAGAAACGGCAAAGAGAGAGTACACGGCTGGACAGCAAGTGTTGGACGGAAAAACACAAAGGAATGGCCAAATACAGCAAACGGCAAAACACCAACGGCTGGAAAAGAGAAAACTTACAAGACAAAACTAGCACAGCAAAACTAGCATGGCAAAACCAGCACGGCAGAACACTAATATGGCAAAACAGAGGAACCAGCCAAAGTGGTACATGACAAAAAAAAGAGGAGCACGGCAAAACACAAGGCATCTCTCTCAGCAAAACAGGGGATATATTGCCATATAGAGATTACTTGGCAAAAACCAGAAACGGACAGGTGAGACGTGAGGCGTGAGACCACCAGCTGGAAGAAAACCCTATTCGGCCAACACAAGAGAGAGCAACCGGCTGAAAGAGAGGAAAGAACCGTCCAAACACAAGCTAAACGGCAAAGGGGATTCGGCCAAACAACCCTACACAGCCAAAGGTGAACTCTTAGCAAGATAAGTGCAAATAGCAAACAAGAGTGAACAGTTGAAGAAGGGTACACGACCAAATAAGGTGAACGTCCAAATAACCTTACACGGCACAACACAACTAACGACAAAGGGGTGGACGACAAAGCAAAGGTGGACAGTAATAAGGAGAGCACGGTCACAACACACCAACGGCAAGTGAGACCTTGGTGAGTCAAAACCCTATAACAAGGAAGAGTAAACTGGCTGGACAGCAAGAGTGAACACATGACAAACCAAGGGAGACCTTGGACAGCAAGGGAAATTGGGCAACGGCTGGAAGGAAACTGTGTGACTCACGGTAAGAAGAGAGGCAAACGCACCATTGGTATAAGAGGAGACAACATACCGTCTGTAAGGGAAGAGAGGAGAAACTATGAAAGAGGAGACCACTGGGAGAGCAAACCAAGCTGCTCGAAGGTGTGAAATGGACAAGGGTAAACCAGAAACATGCGTGAGGTGTGTGACCAGCAAGGCGTGCAAACCAGAAACGTACGCGAGGCGTGTGACCAACAAGGCGTGCAAACCAGAAATGTATGTGAGTCGTGAAACCAGCAAAGCGTGCAAACTAGAAACGTGCGTGAAATGTGAAATGCCAAACCAGAAACGTGAGGCGAGCCGTGAGATAGTGGGATAGTGAAATAGGAGACAGGTGAAGCCGTGAGATGGTGAAAGCAAGAGTTATGTGAAACAACCTAAAAAAGGAATTCAGTGAAGCATTGGAAGAACTCAACGTATTTCTAGATTCCTTCAAGAGAGTTTAAAGAGTGTTGTGGTAAACTTCTAAACGGCAGTGAAGTAGCCATTCAATTTAACAGAGGCAAGACAAGCTAGAAGAAAGGTAGACACAGTAAGTGACACTCTTTGTATTGTACTTGTTTAGTATTTGCAATAGTAAAAGGAGCAGAGGATTAAGACATTCATTGTAACTGGTATTTTCAAGTATAGTGGATTGTCTTAGTAGAGGGAGAGTCCCTACCACTGTGGATGTACGTCACGTTGACGGAACCACGTAAATCTCATGTGTCCTTACCTTGTTTTACATTCTGTGTTTTGAATTGAGTTGTGTGAACGCAGCAAAAGTATCAGCTAACCCATAACCTAACGAAGACCTAATAGGCAAGGTGTTTGAAAGGTGACTTTGGGGACTATTGCGATTAGTAGGTAGTAATAGATCTACCTTAGTCGAATTTGAGAAAGAGTTCGCTTTTAAGAAGAGGTTGAAGTTGTTCACATATCTGCGAATTGTGGTGATACTGATTCACCCCCCCTCTCAATGTCACAAACTAGTAGATCCTAGGATGAAGTCGGGAATCGGTAATGGTTGCAGTAGCTCCACTCCTTTGTGTCTATTAACTTTATCTTGTTGACAGACAATACATGTTTTCTTGTATGCCTCTACATCATCTTCTATTTTCAGCCAATGATAGCTACAGGACAGCAAGGAAATCATCCTTTCCATACCAGGATGACTTGCTTACTAAGAGTCATGACATTCCGGCATAATCTCCCGCCTTAGGCCAACACCTTTAGGAATATACAAACGGTCACCCTTAGCATGCAATAACTCGTTATCAAGCCAATATCACCGTACTATGCCCTTGTTCACTTGCTACACAAGTTTCTGGTAGTTTGTATCCTGTGCCACTTACATCATTACTTTGTACAGCAAGTCACTCTATGCATTTGTAAGGGTAGCAACCACTTGTTGCACCTCTCGATGACTCAAGGTATCTGCCACTTAATTGTGCCTCTCTGGCTTGTGCTCCCATACAAAGTTGTACTCTGCCAAGAACTCTTGCCATTGGACTTGTTTTGTGGACAATTTCTTTTGATTTTGGAAAAAAGTGTTTGCCACGTTGTTTGTACGCACCACAAACTTGGTACCTAGCAAATAAACTCGCTAAATGTAAAGGCAATGCACAACAGCAAGCATTTCCTTCTTGTGAGTCGAGTATCATTGTTTTACCTCATTAAGTTTTTGACTTTCGTAGGTCATAAGATGACCTTCTTGAATCAACACCCCACCAATTGCCTTTTCTGATGCATCTGTGACAACATCAAAGGGTAATTTAAAGTTGGGCAACTATAACATTGGTTTTGTTGACATAGCTGCCTTTAGCTTGTGGAAGGCTTCTTGGCACTCAATGGTCCTCCTCCATAATCGGTCTTTCTTGAGTAAGTCAGTGAGAGGAGACACCTTTTTGGAGTAACCTTGCATAAACTTCCTGTAATAGTTAGACAAATCAAGAAAAGATTGCAATTCTATCACTTTGGTAGAATGTGGCCATTCTATAATGGCTTAAACCTTTCCTTCATCCATCTTAACATGCCCATTGTTGATCCTATGACCTAGGAACATTATCTCTTGCTAAGCAAACTCACATTTCTCCTTTTTCACAAACAACTTGTGTTCCCTTAACTAGGACAACACTTTTCGCAAGTTGATCAAGTGATCCTCAAGGGACTTACTATATACAACAATGTCATCTAAATATATTACCATAAATCGATCAATAAAGTCATGAAAAATATTATTCATCAAATTGCAAAAACTTCGCCACTATAACTTAGCATCCTTAGCAAGATACATGTTTGTCATAGTCATTTTTTCATTGTTGAGCACTCGAACAGCCATAAAGTATTGCTCCATGTTTCAAAAGAAGTTTTCAATTGCTTTGGCGTCACACTCCCCTTCGAAAACCTTTGGCTCTGGCACCTTTATTAGATAGCTAAAATCGATTGACCCACTCGTTTGTGTGCCTACAACCCTCTAAAGGATAACAACGTCTTACTCTATTTTGCCAAAACAAGAAAATCATAAAGAATTGAGATTATTATAGTTTGATTGTAAGATATGTATTGACTTTTCCAATTCATCAAGTTGTGCCAAGATGGAAAAGGTTTGCTCTTCAGGAACGTCCCCAAAAACCTTCTTGATCCTTGACACCCTTTCACACACTACGTCAAGGTTGAATCCCGCTAGCCATAAATTGAACCTTGGTGCTCTAATACCAGTTTTCACACAGCTTAGCTCACTCGAATTTTTGGCCTTGTGATGGCATTAAGTCGCACTTAGTCTTAGCCAAAAGTTTCACACATGAGGCACAATAATGTTTACAAGAATTATTTTTTAACTTTTATTACTTCACTCAAAATATAAAAAGGATGCCAAAACCTCTTCCACAAGTGTTTCTTTACACTTTTTCTCCTTTATATGTATGACCCTTGGCTACCACACATATTTAAAGTAATTGACACCCCAACTACCTAGGGATATGCATGACTTGATTGCTGAGCTAATCATGCATAGTAGGACTCCCTTTTTTGGGGCACTCCCCTATTATCTCATAAAAATAGGCTTGTCCATTTGAGGAGAATATGACACCTTAACAAGGACTTTTTTAGCCACCTTCTTTATCCACCCATTTTCTCTTTCTCTCAAAGAGTTCATGAACACACACTTGTCTTGGATAAGACTATTGGTGGTTATGTATTTCTACCATCTTTGCCACTCCCTACATTTTGGTGGAGATCAACACCTATGATCCCCTATTTCCATAGCACATGGAGAAACTATCTAACCTTATCCACCCCTTCAACCCTCAATGTGTTAGCTAGCTACAGTTGGTCATTGATTAGTGTTAGCTTGAGCTCGTAGCTTATGCACTAATGTTGTGGATGGGGGAGACATTGCTGTGCTTGGGCAGCTACTCATTATTATACAACATGCTGGCTTGTTGCCAGCGCCTATTGTTTCGTTGCTGCTGCGCCCTGAATATCAATCTCTTCCACTCTTGTGCCATAGCCTCACGCGTTATGCATAAGTCCTTGACTCACCTTGCCTTGGTTAAGTGTCTGCACTTAACTTTTCATGCAAGAATTGGTGCAAAGGTGCTACCAATTTACTTTATCCTTAATAGAATAGGTTCTGAGGGATTAATAGTAATTGACTATGGCTTGTAAGTTGGCTTGATGAACAAGAATCCCATTCTACCATTCAACATTGACTTGTCTTATTTTACATAGATGGAGAAGGAGTTGGATATTTTTCTTCAATTAAGTAATTTCAACTTAAAATCCATGAAATTTTAAAGGTAATAGAGAGAAAACAATCTAAAGAAAAAGGAGCTATCCACTTTTTGGCAATATTAGGGGTCACTAGCCAATACTTCTCAAAAAGATTCTTTCATCTATTGCAAAATTTCTCTGCCAACCATGAAACTAATTAAGGATATGTGTTGAAGTGTCATAGTGAAAATTGCTTGATTTTAATTCTTAGATGTAACATATAGGTCCAAATAGTAATATAATCATGATAATTATATATTGGTGATATGAATTTTTAATAAAATTTTCTTAAGTAAAAAGTTTGGGCTCTATTGTTTTGAATTTAAGTCATTCTAATCTAATCTTTTAGGTTGAATACCCTTATAATTTTGTTTTTTATTTTTTGTTTTTTTAAAATACAATTGGAATCGTTGAGGTTTTTGGAATGTATAATTTTAGCTAATTTTATATTTTTAAAAATAATATGGATCTTCTCCTTCTTTTGCTGTTGGTGTTGTTTCACTTACTGTTGGTGCTGCTCGCGTGAGCTGCCATTGCTGTCAGCACGTGTTGTTGTTGTCTGCAAGCGCTGTTAATACTGTTTGTACACGTTGTTGCATCTATCTGTTGTTGTCGACGTGTGTAGTTAATACTATCAATACACGTTGTTGCGTTTGTCTATCGCTGTCTGCATGTATAGTTAATACCATTCGTTTGCGCTGCTGCATTTGCCTATCATCCACACGCACTATCCTTACAAGTTATACCTATTGTCTACACAAGCTATGCATGCTGTTTGTGGTCTCTGCGCCTGCTATATGCGCGTGCTATGCCTACTGTACGTGCGCACTGCTCCTACTATCCGCAGTCTCTGTACCTGCTGTTTGTGCCCTCTATGCGGCCGTTGTCTGCGCTCTCTGCGCTTGCTGTCCGTGTACGTTGTGGCTGCTATCTGCGTGCATTGCAGCTGCTGTTCACACCCGTTATTCTTGTTATCTGCCCGTGTTATGTTTGCTATCTACATGTGCTGCTGCTGCTATCCGCGCACATTGTTGCTTTTCTCATCTGCTGCGGTAGTTTTCTCGTGCTGCTGCTGCTCTCCTTGTGTATTGCAGCTATTTTCTTATGCCACTGCTGCTATCCTTATGCATAGTAGCTGTCTTCTTACACTATTATTGGTTTGTTGGTTGATTCCTGGACTAATTGCTGCATAACTTGCAAGTGGCTATTAATTCTTGGACCTGCTACTACACGTTCTTATTTTTTGCTTGATTCCCGATTGTGCTTCTGCGGCTTGGAAGCCTCATAAGGTGATGATATACCCTCCTGATGTGCAAGGATGTGTTGCTACTACTAGTATACCCTCCTGGACGTGTAAGAACATGCTGCTGGTGCTGATATACCCTCCTAGACATGCAGGGACATTTACTGTTGCTGGTATACCCTACTGGATGTGTATGGACATGTTGTTGGTGTTGGTATACCCTCATGGGCGTCCAGTTGCTGCTGGGAAGTCTCTTGGATATGCTGCTGCTACTAGGAAGTCTTATGGAGGTACTACTACTGCTAAGAAGCCTCCTAGACATGCTGCTACTACTAGAAATTCTCCTGGATGTGTAGGGACGTGTTGTGGGTATCGATATATCCTCTTAGACCTGCAGGGATGTCGACTACTGCTAGTATACCCTCTTGGACATGCAGAGACATGCTGCTGGTTTGCTGGAAAGCCTCCTAGATGTGCTGGTGTGGTGGCCAGTTGTTGATGTCACCTTTGTGAGGGCTTATTGGTGCGGTGGCTGTCTTGGTGAGGGTTTGCTAGTGATGAGAATCATAAAGATGATGGGTGGAAGGCTTCAAGGGATGCAAGAGGTCCATTACACATTCCAGAAGGCCCAATAACATGAGCTAGAGCCAAAAAGATTAAAGAAGCACTAAATGGGCTAATTCAGGACATTCAGGCCAACCAATCTTCAAATGGTGCAAATTCAAGGTTGACAAAGAGTCCAGGCCCAATTAATATAATTAAGATACTTAAATAGGTCAGAATAAGTAATAACATTCCCTCTTAAATAGGAGTTTATTGTCTATCTTAAATAAGAGTTTATTGTCTATCCTAAATAGGAGTTTATTGTCTATGTTGGAATTTGTCCATATTTAGGAATTCCTCCAAAATAAGGATTTCTACTAAGAAGGAATTTATGCCTCTTTAGGATTGCTATCTTAACCTATAAATAGGCCCCCCTTGTATGCTTTGGAAGAAGACAGACAACTTTGAGTGAAATAGAAAGCAAGGGTTTTTTCCTCTCAGTTCTTTTAAGGACTAAGGAACTTATCAAGAGGTATTTCTTCTTGTGGCGTTCCAATCGACTTATCACTCCTAATTCCTTTCTTTTCTGGACTATGACGTCTATATCCTTCTTAAATGCTCTAGGTTCGTGTTCTTTTGAAGGGTGGGTTTAGGGTTTGTGATATTAAACTTTGGTTTATCTTTCCTGGTTGTTCTTTGATTCCTTGTGTGCGTTAGGTCCTAAGCCATGTCTTTTTTGGGGTTTTCCGCATCAGCTGGTGTGGGTGGTCGGCTACCTTGCTCTCTTTCTTTCCTCCTTGGCCAGTTACACCTTACTGCTTCTCCTTGGTGGTTGTTGCACTCTCTTTGGCTGGCTGCCTTGCCCTCTTTCTTTCTCCTTGGCCAACTCCCTTGCTTAGTGGTTGCCTTTTTTTTTGCTGTTCACCTCTTTTTTTCCCTAGGTTTACCGCTCACTTCTCTCTTTGGTTGGCTCTTTCAATTTCCTACAGCACACAACCTTCTTGAAAAACGCATAGAGGTATTTATAGAGCTTTGAGATTAGGGCTACATGATCATCAATGGTCATCGTTAGTTCCCACATATTGCCTTACAATCAACGGTCGGATTTGATTACTAAAATTTAGGGTTAATGGTCAATATTGACTTTCTAAAATTTAGGGTTAACGGTCAATCTTGACCCTTAAAATTTAAGGTCATAGTTAACATTGACTTTTCAATGCCAAGGTTGTCTTGTCATCACTGGTTTCTCCCAATGACCTCACTACATTTCAACGACATTTAAAACCTCACATCAACACCATGTGAGATGGTATTGACAACAAATCCAACACTAGCCATTAAAGATAGACTTAATAATCTCCCCCTTTGGATTTGTTAGAAACACATTAAATCCAACCATGCATAACATCCCTTGCACAAAGTCAGTCACGACTCCCCCTGAACCATGCATCTCCCTTAACTTGGTTTAACTCCCCTTTTCTACTTCTCCCCCTTAACATGTCTCCCCTTATATCCATAAAGCTACTCCCCCTTTTTATCAATATATACTTTTTTTGCATTTATGCAAAATATCTCCCCCATTTGACAATAAATCCAATGAATAATAGAAAAGGGAAGGGGAGAGGGGTTAGATATATACCTTAGCCTCTAGGGGGTGGCTGAAAACTTAAGTTCAGTCTCTTTTGTCCATGATGTCCCAATCTTCTATGTCATAACACATTCTCATTTTTGGTGCTCATGTAGCATATGCTTTTGCTTCTAAAAACTTGGTATAAGTTTCCATTTGTTCTTTCACCCTTAGTAAAATAACATCATCTCTTAATCTCTTTATTGTGTAGCCACTCTTGTTGAAAATCACTTTATGTCCATCATCACAAAGCTGGCTAACACTAATAAAATTGTATTTTAGCCCTTCAACATAAAGCATTTTCTTTAATTTCAGCTTTTCTGCACCAATTTCAATAGCATCGATACCTTGAATCTTTAAGACACCATCATTGTCAAATTTGACGAACCCTCTGTCATATTTTGCTACTCCCTTCAACATCTTGGAGTTTCTTGTCATATGTGAAGAACGGACACTATCTAGGATCCATGATTTTTCTTTCTTGGAAGCTTTTAAGGCTACTTCCACAACCATTGATGTTTCTCTTCCTCTTCTTTTTCTTTGGCCGAATGTGGGAGCTTATATAGGTGTTCTCCTTTGCATTCCTTGACCAGGCAGCAATGGTTGGCATGATCTCCTTTATATTCTTTGATCAGGTAGCAATGTCAAGTAGTCCTCAGCAACGTGTCCAACCCTTTCACATCTTCCATAGATCTCTCTTAGCAAATTAAAATTGTTTCTCAATGGAATATGACTTCTTTCCACTTGAGATTGTCTCCCTTCTTAACAGAGTCTCCCCCTAGACTCTTGCCTCACATTCTTCTTCATTATAGGCCAAATATTCCAACAAGTATTAGCCTTGTGCCCATACTTACCACAGCTTCAGCAAAATCCTTTGAACTTGGATTTACTTCTCTTACCAAATCTACGTTTTCTTTCTTTAGCAGCTGGTATGGCAACCTTCTCTCCATCATTGATAGTTTGTCTCCTATGGATACCACATCTTTCTTAACCCATTTTAATTTGGGTTGGTCTCTCTTCTTCATCATGTCATTGTGCTTGCTTTTGGACACAAACACAATCTTCTTCTTCTTTTTTTTTCTACCTTCTCACTTGGCTTTTCAATGTAGCCAAGTCCTTTTTTTCCCATGGAATGAGGTCTTTGATTGCTTAGACACTCATCCAACTTTCTGGTAGCATCCTCGTTGATGGTACTTGCTGATGATAACTCTCCTTTCACTTTCATGGGCTGCATAAAGCTTTTTTCATGCTTCTTTAGCTCGGACTTGACCTTATAAAGGTTAGCTTGCAAAATCAACACCTCTTGCTCTTGTGCAATCACCTTAGCACCAAGATCTTCGTATATTTTGCCTTGCTCAGCCTTAAGTACGATCAGCTCCTCAATCCTCTTCAAGTACTCCTCTTTTGCTTTAAACTCCTTTTCTTTCACCTGGAGATTAGATTCATCAATAATAGAATTTTCATACATCTTCTTAAGATGCTTTACCTCTTTTTTCAGCTTGCTATTTTTTCGCAAACAAGTTCTCAACTCATTCTCAAGTTACTGCAATAACTCATCCTCATCCTCTTCTGTTGATTCCTCCTCACTTGAAGATTCTTTGTCATTATCTACTTGAGTGACTAGCACATCCTTTGCAACATCATTATCAAAATCATCATCAACTTCTTCTTCAGAATCCTCTTTATCCAGCTTGCTCAAATAATTTCTTTTTTTGGATCTAAAGAATTGCTTTTTCTCCTTTGACACTTAAATTTTCAGCTTTAGAACAGTTGGATTTCTTTGTTCTCCACCTTGGGGTAGCCTCATCATCATCATTACTGCTTGTTTCTATTCTTTTTGGATAGTCCATGACAAAGTGCCCTATGTCACCACAGCTAAAAACTTCAAGGGTAATTTTCCCTTATACTTCCCTTTTTCTTTCTTCATATTGTTGGTGATATACCCAAAAACTTTATCCAATTGAAGATCACCATCTTCTTCTCTAGAGTTATTGTCAGATTCTTCTTCTTGGTCTTTAATCTTTAACTTCTTCATTGCCTTGAAGGCCAGCTCCTTTTCCACTTTAGACTTCTTTTCTTTTTTCAATGGGGCTATTCTCATTTCATAAGCCACCAATATACTATATAAGTCATTTAAGGGCAGCCTATTTAGATCTTTATCTTCTATGGAAGAGACTTTGGCGTTGTAAGCTTCTGGTAAGGTTCTGAGTATTTTCCTTAACACAGTGGCATTTGGATCTCTTCTTTATAGCCTTTGATGGAGCACACAATCTTGTTGATTCTTATGAAGAATGCATCCACAGTCTCATCATTCTGCATCTTTATGTCTTCAAATTTTGTAACTTAGCTTCCTTCATAAGCTTGTCTTCTTTATAGATGTTCTTTAGTTTGTCCCAAATTTGCTTGGCTGTATTGCACTCTATTACCTTGGTGAATTCTTTATCTGACAAAGAGGTATATAAAGCATTTCTTGCTTTTCCATCACATTCTAATTTCTTCTTATTAGCTGGTGTCATAGGATCACCTTCAGCAACAAGGATGAAGCCACTAACAGCAAACTCAAACACATCAAGACCAAGGGACATCAGATATGGGAGCATCCTATTCTTCCATAACTGATAATTCTGTCTATCAAATGTAGGGATGTCTTTGCTATTAACACTATTCAAGCTATCCATGATCTTAAGCAATAATAGAGATAGAAACTCACATAGCAATGAACAACCTCACTTCAAAGCAGAAAAATTGGATCAACAGAGGAATTGACTCTAATACCACTTAATGAGGACCGTTGTAGGTCTCACACTAAGAGAAGGGTGAATCAGTGTGAGCTATCTTCTTTTTACAAATCAATTCAGATTTAACCTTTGTGGCTTGTTAGAACCAATGATCTAATTTTTAATTTTCTCCTTTATATGAATGCAACCGTATGAATAAAAATTAATACACAAGTACCCAAGAACACACGACAATTTTTACGTGGTTTGCTCATAATGTGTGAGTTATGTCCACTATGTGATAGGATCACTCCTAAATCACACAATCCACTTTTGTTATCAAGGGATACAGTTATGATGTGGAAGGATTACTCCTTAACCACTTGTGGAAGGACTATTCCTTAACCACTTACAACGATCTCTCGATCAAGAAGTTGATCTCCCAATCACTCCAAGGGTATCCCAACCTTGTTCAACATGTTTATCAAGAGTTTGTGATTAAAACTTTTCCTAGAGAATGATCACTCAATATATACAAACTACTAGAGCAGAATATGGATCTTCTCCTTCCTTTGCTATTGATGTTGTTTCACCTGCTGCCGGTGCTACCCATGCATGCTGCCGCTGTTGTCTACCCGTGTTGCCGCTGCTATTCGCGTGCGTTGTTAATGCTGTTTGTACACACTGCCACTGTTGTCTACATGCATAGTTAATACTGTTTGTTCGTGCTGCCGTGTCTACCTATCGTTCGCATACGCTGTGCCTATTGTCCTCACAAGCTATACCTATTGTCTACATAAGCTGTGCCTACTGTCCGTGCTCTTGTTGTCCGTGGTCTTTGCGGTTATTGTATGCGTGCGTTGTGCCTACTGTTCATGCGCACTACTCCTGCTATTCGTGGTCTCTACACCTACTATCTGCGTGTGCTGTACGCCCGCTGTCTGTGTTCTCTGTGCCTACTATCCACACGCGTTGTGGCTGCTATCCGAGTGCACTGTGGCTGCTATCTGCACCCGCTATTCCTACTATCCGTGTGTGCTATGTTTGCTATCTACGTGTGCTGCTGTTACTATCCACGCATGCTGCTGGTTTTCTCATGTGTAGCAGCAGTTTTCTAGTGCTACTGCTGTTCTCTTTGCGCATTGCAATTGTTTTCTTATGCCGCTGTTGCTATCCTTGTGCACTATAGCTGTCTTTTCACATCACTGTTGGTTTGCTGGTTGATTCTCAGACCTGCTGCTGCACTTTTTGCAGGTGGCTGCTGATTCTCGGACCTACTGCTGCATATTCTAATTTTTTGCTTGATTCCTAGGCGTGCTTCTGCTGCTGGGAAGCCTCATAAGGTGCTGTTGGTGTTGGTATACCCTCCGGGACATGTAGGGACATGTTGCTACTGCTAGTATACCCTTTTGGATGTGCAGAAACGTGTTGCTGGTGCTGATATACCCTTCTGGATGTGCAAGGACGTCTACTGCTACTGGTAAACCCTCTTGGATGTGTAGGGACGTGCTGCTGGTACTGGTATACCCTTCTGGATGTACTGCTACTGTTGGGAAGTCTTTTGGATGTGTTGCTGTTGTTGGGAAGCCTCTTGGATGTGCTGCTGGTGCAAGGAAGCCTCCTAGACATGCTACTACTGCTAGGAAGTCTCCTAAATGTGTAGGGACATGCTGCTGGTGTTAGTATACCCTCCTAGACCTGCAGGGACGTCAGTTGCTATTGGTATACCCTCCAAGACATGCATGGATGTGCTGTTGGTCTGCTGGAAAGCATCCTGGATGTGCTGGTGTGATGGTCGGCTGTTTCTATCACCTTTGTGAGGGCTTGCTGGTGCGGTGGCTATCTTGGTGAGGGTTTGCTAGTGTGGGTGACCGGCTACCTTGATCTCTTTCTTTCCTCCTTGGCCGGCTGCACCTTGCTGCTTTTCCTTGGTGTCTGCTGCATTCTCCTTGGCTGGCTGCCTTGCTACCTCTCTTTGGTGGCTGTTGCACTCTTCTTGAGTGGTTGCCTTGCGCTCTTTCTTTCTCTCCTTGGCCAGTTGCCTTGATTGGTGGTTGCCTTCTCTTTTGCCGTTTACTTTTCTTTTTCCCTAGGTTTACCGCTCACTTCTCTCTTTAGCTGGCTTTCTTAATTTTCTGTAGCACACAACCTTCTTGCAAGATGCATAAGGGTATTTATAGAGCCTTGAGATTAAGGCTACATAATCATCAACGGTCATCATTAATTCCCACATGTTGCTCTACAATCAACGGCCATATTTGATTCCTAAAATTTAGAGTCAATGGTCAACATTGATTTCATAAAATTTAGGGTCAATGGTTGTTGTTCCCACAACCTTGTATAGGTTGTAATTGTTGTCAACTACGTTTAAGTGTGCAAGAAAGTAAAGCCACATGGAAGGGCAAGAAGGTAAATTCACATGGAAGGACAAGAACGTAAATCCGCTGGGTAAGGGCAAGAACGTAAATCTGCCACGTAAGCCCTATTAAGGTTTCATGGAAGAGAGTATATAAAGACCTTGGAAGACAAAATTAGGGTAAGGCTAACACAATTGAATATACGGCAAAAAGAAGAGGAGCACGACAATTGAGTATTCGGCAACCAGTACGGCAAAAAGGAGAGAAGTCGGCAATTGAGCAAAACGGACAGCAACCTTAGAGCATCCATTCGGTCGACCAAAAGAGAGAAACGCAAGACCCTAAAGCGTCGAAAGTGAGAGACGACCAAAAATGAAAGAGAACGTTCAAGGAGAAGAGAGAGCAGACGGCCAAACAGTACTCGGCAAAACACAACACCTGGAAAAACACAGTACTCGACGAAGGGTGTACACGACAGAACGAAAAATGGCAAAAAGATTTTGAGAGAAAACCCTACACGTTGGAAGAGATACACCATCGGGAGAGACCAAACCTGAAAAACCAGAATGTGCAGACCCTGGAAGAGACAATACACCACTAGAACGTGTAGAATCTAACCTAAAGAACCAGATACACCACAGCAGGAGAGAAGAGCAACCCTGAAAAGACGATACACTATTAGTGAGGGACATGATGACGCACCACCGGCTGGAAGAAAACCAGAAACGGAAAGGAACGTGCGACGGCTGAAACCAGAAATGGACAGGAATGTGCGACGACTGAAACCAGAAACGGAAAAGAATATGCATGAGACCAGAACGTGCGTGAGACTAGAACGTGCTTGTGACCAGCAAGGCATGCAAACTAGAAACGTATGTGAAGCGTGAAACCAGCAAAGGTGCAAACCAGAAACGTGCGTGAGACGTGTAACGCCTAACCAGAAATGTGAGGTAGGCTGTGAGATGTGGAATGGCAAACCAGAAACGTGAGGGGAACCGTGAGACAAGGAGATGGGTGAGACCGTGAGATGGTGAAAGCAGGAGCTGTGTGAGACAACCTAGAGAAGGAATTCAGCAAAGCATCGAAAAGAACTCAACGTATTTCTAAATTTCTTCAAAAGAGGTTAGAGAGTGTTGCGGTGAACTTTTAAGCGGCAGTGGAGCAGCCTTTCAATTCAACAGAGGCAAGACAATCAAGAAGAAGGGTAGACACAATAAGTGACACTCTTTGTATTGTACTTGCTTAGTAATTGCAATAGTGAAAGAAGCAGAGGTTTAAGACATCCATTGTAACTGGAATTCTCAAGTATAGTGGATAGTCTTGATAAGGGAGAGTCCCTACCATCGTGGATGTACGTCACGTTGACAGAACCACGTAAATCTCATGTGTCCTTAATTTGCTTTACGTTCTGTGTTTTGAATTGAGTTGTGAACACAGTTAAAGTATCAGCGAACCCATAACCTAACGAAGACCTAAACAAGAACATCCGAATTGTCTATTAGGCAAGGTGTCTAAAAGGTGACTTTGGGGACTATTGTGATTAGCAGGTAGCAATAGATCTACCTTAGTTGAGTCTAAGAAAGAGTTCGCTTTTAAGAAGAGGTTAAAGTTGTTCACTTACCTGCGAATTGCGAATTGTGGTGATACTGATTCACCCCCCTCTCAGTATCACAAACTAATAGATCCTAGGGAGAAGTCGGGAACTTCAATTGGTATTAGAGCACAAGTTCACCAGTTTGAAGCTTAACAGCTTGGTGTACTAGTTTGAAGGAATCTAGAAGTTTGACTTGTTCAGCATACTAATAAATGGAAGCTGGTACCAGCACTAGCACCATTTACAGCAAGAAGGTTCCAATCTTCAACGGAACTAACTACCATATGTGGAGAGCAAGAATGCAAGTGGTATTTGCAACCATAGGCATGAACGTGGTGAAATGCGTACAAGAGGGTTTTGTGGCTCCAGAAGAAGGTAAAGACCCAACCCCATAGGAGTTAAGGCAGTTTGAGATAAATGGGAAGGCCTCAAATGTCATCATTTCAGCATTGATAGATGCTGAGTATGCTAAAGTTATGGACTGCCAATCTGCTAAGGAGATATGGAATAGATTGCAGAAAGTCTATGAAGGTGATGGCAGAATGAAGGATGCTAAGCTTCAAGTGTTCAAGGAGAGATATGAATCTCTCAGAATGCAAAAGAATGAGATAGTTTAAGAGTTCTTCACCAGGGTTATTGACGTTGTAAACGACTTGAGAAGTCATGGGAAGAACAAGAAGGACTCATCGATTGTGAAGAAAATTTTGAGAATTCTGCCTGAGAGGTTTGCCTCAAAGGTAACAGCCATAAAAAAGAGTAGAGATCTCAATTCTATGTCTCTGCATGATCTTCAGTGCAATCTTATTGCATATGAGATGAGGATAAAGTCAGTTGAAAGCTCTGTAACAACGAAGGTATCAAAGGAGGTAGCTTTTAAAGCTATTAAGCACTTGAAGATAAAAGAAAAGGAAGAATCATCTAGTGAGGATGATGATGATGATGAGGAGGAAGAAAGTGAAGGTGAAGTGTTGGCTTACTTCACAAGGAAATTCAAAAAGGGGTCTAAGAAGGGAAAAGGACAGTTGTCTTTGAGATGTTATTGTTGTGGGCAAATTGGACACTTTACTTCTCAGTGCAAAGTGAAACTTGGTGATGAAGATGAGGATAGTGATGATGAGCAGAATTCGAATTGGAGAAGACCATCATTCAAATCAAAGAAGTCCAGCAAGAAGATTGCCAACCCACAGAAGAAGAAGAGAGGCTCATTCAAGAGTTATGTGAGTCAGATAAAAGAAGCTGATGAGGAGGAAGATGAAGACTCATCAGATTAGTAGGCCTTTATGGCATCAGCTTAAGGTGGTAGCTCAACCTTTGAAGAGGAAGAGGAGTTTAATGAAGAAGAGCCAGATCTTGAAGCTGAGCTGGAAGCAGCTTCAAAGGAGATAATTAGAAGGGGCAGAACCATAAGAAGGTTGGAGGCCCATATAAAACAAGTTGAAGCAAAGTCTGAGGAAGCTGAAAGTCAAAAGGATGAAATAAGGGCTGAGCATATTGACTTGAGGAGAAGATTTGAGGAACAGATCAAAATATGTGAAGACTTTACAGTAGAGCTTGGTCAAGGGCTTCAAAAATTGAAGAAATGGAGAAAGAGTTACTGAGACTTTAGCAATAACTCAAAAGTAGCAAAGAGAACTTATAGAAGCTTGAAATGATAAGAGAAACAAGTTCTGCAACAAGAGAGAAGAATGTAGAGAAAGTATAGCAATCTGAGGCTGCATTGGTTAAAGAAAATAAGAATGTGCGATAGAAGTTGAAAGAGAAGGTTGTGACTCAGAAGAAGATGCTGAGAATAAAGAAGATCTGAAGAAGCAACCTAGGGTGGCAAATAAGAAGGAATAAAAGAAAGTCAGCCAGCAGAGTGCTATGGCTAAACAAAAGAAGGAGAAGAAGGTGACTAAAATGAAAGTTACATAAGCAAAGAACCCAGCTACTTTGCCTACACAACAAGTGATGAACAGAAGAAGACAAGCTGTGATCAGACCCAAAAAGAGGCAGTTTCAAGGTCATTGCCTTTATTGTGGAGTTTGGGGTCATAAGGCGAATAATTACTGGTGGAGAAGGCCAATATATGTTTCCGACTTGAGAAGATACCATGCTGTATATAGGGGTAGACAATACGGAATTTAAAAGAGAACACCTGTTGTAAGTTCTTGCATATACTGTAAAAGGCAAGGATACACTGAAAAGGATTGTTGGTGGAAGCCCAAATCAATGGCTTCAAAGAATAGGTTTGCTGTATTGGCAGACTTGGAACAGTGTGAAAGGTGTGGGTAGGATGACCATAATGCCAAGAGATGCATGACACTTCTCCCTGAGCAAGAGAAGGCACTCAATGGCAAAGTGAAAACAAGCGGTGCACTCAAAGTTGAGAAAAAAAAGAAAGCTATGTTCCAGTCAGTTCAAAAGAAGGAATATAGAGCAAAAAGGGAGATGGCTAATATAGCTGAAATTGCACTAAAGGCTAATTGCAAGGATAAGCAGTGGATCCTTGATAGTGGATGCACTTCGCACATGACGAGAGACAAGAGTAAATTATCAAAGCTAAACAAATCAAGAGAAGGCAGAGTCAAGTTTGGCAATGATGATTCACTCAACATTAGTGGTCAGGGGTTAGTGAATATTAGAAAAGGAAAGCTGAAAGATGTTCTGCACGTTGAAGGACTCAGATATAATCTAGCATCTGTCAGCAAACTATGCAATGAAGACCATAAGGTAATATTCACGAAAATAGGTTGCCAGGTAAAGAGTAAAAAAGGCAATACTATTGTAGCCAGGAAGAGAAAAATTGGAAACTTGTATGTGATTGATGAAGAAAGAGATCCTCTTGCAACTAAGACTGTGCAAGAAAGAAAGCCAAAAAAAATGTGCACTAGTACTCATAAAGAAAATCAGATCATAGGTGACCCATCAGCAGGAGTTACAACAAGAAGAAGAATTGTGGGAGCTACTGCTTTACTCTCACAAGTTGAACCTAAATTTGTTGAAGAGGCTCATAAGATCTAACTAAATCTCTGTCCACAGAGCTGTTTGAAAAGCACAGATTGAGTCTATCTATGCAAATGCCTCCTCAAGCCTGAAAATCAGGTGAATCCTCCAACTCCACTTTGCGAGTTTTTCAGATTTGTAATTGGTTGGCAAAGGGGGAGAGAAGCAACAGTGCAGGGGGAGCTATTAAGAAAGGGGAAGTGCATATTTAGGGGGAGTTGAAACTGCTACATAATGACTTTTGTTATGAGTGTTGCCAACAATTACAAAGGGGGAGATTGTTGTTCCCATAGCCTTGTATGGGTTGTAATTGTTGTCAACTAGGTTTAAGTGTGCAAGAAAGTAAAGCCACATGGAAGGGTAAGAAAGTAAAGCCACATGGAAGGGTAAGAAAGTAAAGCCACATGGAAGGGCAAGAATGTAAATCCGCCGCGTAAGGGCAAGAACATAAATCTGCCACGTAAGCCCTATTAGGGTTTCATGGAAAATAGTATATAAAGACCTTGGAAGACAAACTTAGGGTAAGGCCAACACAATTGAATATACGGCAAAAAGAAGAGGAGCGCGGCAATTGAGCATTCGGCAACCAGCACGACAAAAAGGAGAGAAGTCGACAATTGAGCAAAATGGATAGCAACCCTAGAGCATCCATTCGGCTGACCAAAAGAGAGAAACACAAGACCCTAAAGCGTCGAAAGTGAGTACCGGCCAAAAACAAAAGAAAACGTTCAAGGAGAAGAGGGAGCAGACGGCCAAATAGTACTTGGCAAAACACAGCACCCGGAAAAACATAGTACTCGACGAAGGGTGTACACAGCAGAACAAAAAACAACAAAAAGATTTTGAGTGAGAAAACCCTACACGTTGGAAGAGATACACCACCGGGAGAGACCAAACCTGAAAAACCAGAACGTGCAGACCCTGGAAGAGACGATACACCACTAGAAAGTGTAAAATCTAACCTAAAGAACCAGATACACCACGACAAGAAAGAAGACCAACCCTAAAAAAACGATACACCATTGGTGAGGGACGTGATGGTGCACCACCGGCTGGAAGAAAACTAGAAACAAAAAGGAACGTGCGACGACTGAAACCAAGAAATGGACAGGAACGTGCGATGGCTGAAACCAGAAACGGACAAGAACGTGCATGAGGCCAGAACGTGCGTGAGACTAGAGCGTGCATGAGACCAGAACATACATGAGACCAGAACGTGCTTGTGACGAGCAAGGCGTGCAAACCAGAAACGTACGTGAGGCGTGAAACCACTAAAGGGTGCAAACCAGAAACGTGCGTGAGACGTGTAACATCTAACCAGAAACGTAAGGCAGGCCGTGAGATGTGGAATGACAAACCAGAAATGTGAGGTGAGTCATAAGACAAGGAGACGGGTGAGACCGTGAGACGGTGAAAGTAGGAGCTGTAGGAGACAACCTAGAGAAGGAATTCGGCAAAGCATCGGAAAGAACTCAACGTATTTCTAGATTTCTTCAAGAGAGGTTAGAGAGCATTGCGGTGAGCTTTTAAGACAAGCTAGAAGAAGGGTAGACACAGTAAGTGACACTCTTCGTATTGTACTTAGTAATTGCAATAATGAAAGGAGCATAGAATTAAGACATCTATTGTAACTGGAATTCTCAAGTATAGTGGATAGTCTCGGTAAGGGAGAGTCCTTACCACCGTGGATGTACGTCATGTTGACGGAACCACATAAATCTCGTGTGTCCTTAATTTGCTTTACGTTTCATGTTTTGAATTGAGTTATGAACGCAGCTAAAGTATCAGCCAACCCACAAACTAACGAAGACCTAAACAAGAACATCCGAATTGTCTATTAGGCAAGGTGTCTGAAAGGTGACTTTGGGGACTATTGTGATTAGTAGGTAGCAATAGATCTACCTTAGTCGAATCTAAGAAAGAGTTCGCTTTTAAGAAGAGGTTGAAGTTGTTCATTTACTTGCGAATTGCGAATTGTGGTGATACTGATTCAACCCCCCTCTCAGTATTACAAACTAGTAGATCTTAGGGAGAAGTCGGGAACTTCAATTGGTATCAGAGCTAGGTTCACCAGTTTGAAGCTTAACAGCTTGGTGTACTAGTTTGAAGGGATCTAAAAGTTTGACTTATTCAGCATACTGAGAAATGGAAGTCGGTACCAGCACTAGCACCACTTACAGCAAGAAGGTTCCAATCTTCAAGGGAACAAACTACCATATGTGGAGAGCGAGAATGCAAGTGGTATGTGCAACCATGGGCATGAACGTGGTGAAATCCGTACAGGAGGGTTTTGTGGCTCAGGAAGAAGGTAAAGACCCAAGCCCAGAGGAATTAAGGTAGTTTGAGATAAATGGGAAGACCTCAAATGTCATCATTTCAGCATTGACAGATGCTGAGTATGCTAAAGTTATGGACTGCCAATCTGCCAAGGAGATATGGGACAAATTGCAGAAAGTCTATGAAGGTGATGGTAGAATGAAGGATGCTAAGCTTCAAGTGTTTAAGGAGAGATATGAATCTCTCAGAATGCAGAAGAATAAGATAGTTTAAGAGTTCTTCACCAGGGTTATTGACGTTGTAAATGACCTGAGAAGTCATGGGAAGAACAAGAAGGACTCATCAATTGTGAAGAAAATTCTGAGAATTTTGACTCAAAGGTAGCAGCCATATAGGAGAGTAGAGATCTCAATTCTATGTCTTTACATGATCTCCAGTGCAATCTCATTGCATATGAGATAAGGATAAAGTCAGCTGAAAGCTCTACAACAACGAAGGTATCAAAGGAGGCAGCTTTCAAAACTATGAAGCACTTGAAGATAAAAGAAGAGGAAGAATCATCTAGTAAGGATGATGATGATGATGATGAGGAAGAAAGTGAAGGTGAAGTATTGGCTTACTTCACAAGGAAATTCAAAAAGGGGTCTAAGAGGGGAAAAGGACAGTTGTCCTTGAGATGTTATCGTTGTGGGCAGACTGGACACTTTACTTCTCAGTGCAAAGTGAAACTTGATGATGAAGATGAGGATGGTGATGTTGAGCAGAATTTAAGATGGAGAAGATCATCATTCAAATCAAAGAAGTCCAGTAAGAAGATTGCTAACCCACAGAGGAAGAAGAAAGACTCATTCAAGAGCTATATGAGTCAGATAAAAGAAGTTGATGAGGAGGAAGATGAAGAATCATCAGATGAGCAGGCCTTTATGGCATCAGCTCAAGGTGGTAGTTTAACCTCTGAAGAGGAAGAGGAGGTTGATAAGGAAGAACTAGATCTTGAAGCTGAGTTAGAAGCAGCTTCAAAGGAGATAATCAGAAGGGGCAAAACCATAAGAAGGTTGGAGGCCCATATAAAACAAGTTGAAGCAAAGTCTGAGGAAGCTGAAAGTCAAAAGGATGAAATAGGGGCTGAGCATATTGACTTGAGGAGAAGATTTGAGGAACAAATCAAAATATGTGAAGACCTTACAGTAAATCTTGGCTCAAGGGCTTCAAAAATTAAAGAAATGGATAAAGAGTTATTAAGACTTCAACAACTCCTCAAAAGTAGCAAAGAGAACTTGCAGAAGCTTGAAATGATAGGAGAAACAAGTTCTTCAAAAGGAGAGAAGAATGTAGAGAAAGTGCAGCAATCTGAGGCTGTATTGCTTAAAGATAATAAGAATGTGCCACAGAAGTTGAAAGAGAAGGCTGTGACTCAAGAGAAGATAACTGAAGAAGAGAAGATAGTTATTGAACCAAAGTCGGGGCCGAAAAGGATGTATATGGTTAAAGAGCAGCAGCCCATAACTGCTACGTCTCAGGAAGAAAAAAAAGTCAGCCAACCAAGGGCAATGGCTGAATAGAAGAAGGAGAAGAAGGTGGTTGAAATGAAAGCCACATAAGCAAAGAAGCCTACAACCTTGCCTACACAACAAGTAATAAACACAAGAAGACAAGCTGTGATTAGGCCCTAGAAGAGGCAGTTTCAAGGTCATTGCCTTTATTGTGGAGTTTGGGGTCATAAGGCGAGTAACTGCTGGTGGAGAAGGTCAGTATATGTCTCCAACTTGGGAAGATACGATGCTGTATACAGGGGGAGACAATACAAAATTCAGAGGAGAACAACTATCGTGAGTTCTTGCACATATTGTAAAAGGCAAGGACATACTGACAAGGAGTGTTGGTAGAAGCCCAAACCAGTGGTTTCAAAGAACAAGTTTGCTCTATTGGCAGACTTTGAGCAGTGTGAAGGTGGGGGAAAGATGGCCATAATGCCAAGAGATGCATGACACTTCTCCCTGAGCAAGAGAAGGCACTCAATGGCACAATAAAAAAAAGCGGTGCAGTCAAAGCTGAGAAAAAGGAGAAAACTATCTTCCAGCTAGTTCAAAAGAAGGAATATAGAGCAAAAAGGGAGGTGGCTAATATAGCTAAAATTGCACTAAAGGTTAACTACAAGGATAAGCAGTGGATCCTTAACAGTGGATGCACTTCACACATGATGGGAGACAAAAGTAAATTGTTAAAGCTAAACAAGTCAAGAGAAGGTAGAGTCAAGTTTGACAATGATGATTCACTCAACATCAATGGTCAGGGGTCAGTGAATATTGGAAAAGGAAAGTTGAAAGATGTTCTGCATGTTGAAGGACTCAGATATAATCTAGCATCTGTCAGCCAACTATGCAATGAAGACCATAAGGTAATATTCACAAAAATAGGTTGCTAGGTAAAGAGTAAAGAAGGCAATACTGTTGCAGCTGAGAAGAGAACAGCTGGAAACTTGTATGTGATTGATGAAGAAAGAGATCCTCTTGCAACTAAGATTGTGCAAGAAAGAAGGCCAAAGAAAACGTGGACCAGTGCTCATCAAGAAAATCAGATCATATGTGACCCATCAGCAAGAGTTACAACAAAAAGAAGAATTGTGGGAGCTATTACTTTACTTTCACAAGTTGAACCTAAATCTGTTGAAGAGGCTACACAAGATCTAACTAAATCTCTGTCCATAGAGTTGTTTGAAAAGCACAGAATGAGTCTGTTTGTGCGAATGCCTCCTCAAGCCTGAAAATCAGGTGAATCCTCCATCTCTACGTTGCGAATTTTTTAGATTTGTAATTGGTTGGCAAAGGGGGAGCTGTTAAGAAAGGAGGAGTGTATATTTAGGAGGAGTTGAAACTGCTACATAGTGGCTTTTGTTATGAATGTTGCTAACAATTACAAAGGGGGAGATTGTTGTTCACACAGCCTTGTATGGGTTGTAATTGTTGTCAACTAGGTTTAAGTGTGCAAGAAAGTAAAGCCACATGGAAGGGCAAGAAAGTAAAGCTACATGGAAGGGCAAGAAGGTAAATCCATATGGAAGGGCAAAAACGTAAATCCGCCACATAAGCCCTGGAGAGGCAAGAACATAAATCTGCCACGTAAGCCCTATTAGGATTTCATGCAAGAAAGTATATAAAGACCTTGGAATACAAAACTATGGCAAGGCCAACACAATTGAATACACGGCAAAACACCAAACCCTACACAGATGAACACCACTTGCAAAAGAAAAGAGTAGTTGTAGTGAACAGTGTAGCTGTCGAGTGAATAGTAGCCGTCGTGAACAGTGTAACCGTTGAGAGAGAGAGAGAGAGAGGAGATGGTCGACGGTCGGGCTGAACGAAGAACAGGAGCCCGTCGAGAGAGAGAGAGAGAGACGACGACCAAAAATCAGAAAAGGGGAGCAACGACAGAACGTCACGGAAGAGTGAGAACCGTTGAAAAGGGACTGTCGGCAGAAAAGAGAGAGAAACCCATGCGTGACGACAGACCATGGACACACCAAAGGTCGGCGAGGAAACGACACGACAAGAGAGAGAAACGGGTAAGACGAGACCAGATCAGGAACCGGGAAGACCAGATTCAAGCTGGAACGGGTGAGACGAGACCAGATCGGGAACAGGTAAGACTAGATCTGAGCTGAAACGGCTGGACGGTAAGAGAGAGAAATCCAGCGGTAAGAGAGAGAAATCTGGCTGGACAACAAGAGAGAGAGAAACGGACAGTAAGATCGTGAGACAAGGAGACGGGTGAGACCGTGAGACGGTGAAAACAGGGGTTGTGGGAAACAACGTAGAGAAGAAATTTGGCGAAGCATCGGAAAGAACTCAATGTATTTCCAGATTTCTTCAAGAGAGGTTAGAGAGAGTTGTGGTGAACTTCTAAGTAGCAGTGAAGCAGCCTTTCAATTCAACAAAGGCAAGACAAGCTAGAAGAAGGGTAGACACAGTAAGTGACACTTTTTGTATTGTACTTGCTTAGTAATTGCAATAGTGAAAGGAGCATAGGATTAAGACATCCATTGTAACTAGAATTCTCAAGTATAGTGGATAGTCTCGATAAGGGAGAGTCCCTACCACCGTGGATGTACATCACGTTGACGGAACCATGTAAATCTTGTGTGTCCTTAATTTGCTTTATGTTTTGTGTTTTGAATTGAGTTGTGAACGCAGCTAAAGTATCAGCCAACCCATAACCTAACGAAGACCTAAACAAGAACATTCGAATTGTCTTTTAGGCAAGGTGTCTGAAAGGTGACTTTGGGGACTATTGTGATTAATAGGTAGCAATAGATCTACCTTAGTCGAGTCTGAGAAAGAGTTCGCTTTTAAGAAGAGGTTGAAGTTGTTCACTTTACCTACAAATTGCGAATTGTGGTGATACTGATTCACCCCCTCTCAATATCACAAACTAGTAGGTCCTAGGGAGAAGTCAGGAACTTCAATGTTGAAGGGCGAAAATACAATCTAATTAGTGTTAACCAACTTTGTGATGATGGGCGTGAACTTACTGTCAATAAGAGTGAAGTTCCCAACTTCACCCTAGGATTTATTAGTCTGTGATACTGAGGGGGGGTGAATTAGTATCACACCCCTTAAAAATACTGATAACTTAAGCCAAAGTATTCTACTTCTTTAATACTTTCGCTCTCATCAATATGCAGGTATGTGAACAACTTCAACCTCTTCTTAAAAGCGAACTCTTTCTCAGATTTGACTAAGGTAGATCTATTGTTACCTACTAATCACAATAGTCCCTAAAGTCACCTTTCAGACACCTTGCCTATTAGATAGATCGGATGTTCTTGATTAGGTCTTTTTTAGGTTATGAGTTCGATGATACTTTAGTTGCGTTCATAACTATATTCAAAATACAGAATGTAAATCAAAGTAAGGACACAAGAGATTTACGTGGTTCCGTCAATGTGACGTACGTCTATGGTGATAGGGAGTCTTCCTCTACCGAGACAATCCACTATGGTTGAGAATACCAGTGTGGTACTCTCGATGTTCACAATGTAGTTATAATGGATGTCTTAATCCTCTGTTCCTTTCACTATTGTAAATACAAAGCAAGTGCAATACGAAGAGTGTCACTTACTGTATCTACCCTTTTTCTAGCTTGTCTTGCCTCTGTTGAATTGAATAGGCTGCTTTACTGCCATTTAGAAGTCCACCACAACACTCTCTAACCTCTCTTGAAGAAATCTGGAAATACGTTGAGTTCTTTCCACTGCTTCACCGAATTCCTTCTCTAGGTTGTTTCACACAATTCCTGCTTTCACTGTCTCACGGCTTCACGACTTGCACTCATGCTTCTAGTCTGCCGTTTCACGTCCTGGTCTCACGCCAACGCATGTTTTGGTCTCATGCTGACGCATGTTTTGGTCTCACGTTTCAGATCTGCACCCGCTTCGCTGTTCGCAAGCCTTACGGATACTAGATCTGCTCTTCTCGTCCGTTTCTCTCCCGGTGGCTGTACGTCTCTCACGGGTTTTCTCTCTCACCATCCAACCGTTCACTCTTTTCCTTTCGTGTCCACTCTCCTTCGTTCGTTCACCTCTTTGCCGTCCACCCCGATTTTGGCCGTTCACTTCTTTGCCGTCCACCCCTTTTAGCTGTATCGGGTTTTTCTCTTTTCTGTCGGTGTTCTGTTTTTCCGTACTCACGTGGTTGGCCAAATCAAGTTTTCTTTCTCTCTATTGGTGGTTTTTATTTTTCCCGTCCATCCCTTGCTTTTTCTGTCCGCCCTTCGTTCTGCCATCCAGCCCTTGTTCTGCCGTGTACCCTTCTTGGTTGGCCAAATTGGGTTTTTTCGTTCACCTCTTTTTGAGAATTCTTGTGTTTTTTGCTGTGCGTTCCTTTGCCGTCCACTCTCCTCTTTGGCCATCTCTGTATTTTCTCCCTTTCGACCCGATTGTGTCATCCGTTTCTCTCTCTACCTCTTTGCCGTGTTGTCTCCTCGCCAACCACTGGTGTGCCGGTGGTGTGCCGTTCCTAATTTTCTCCCTCTTCCAACAGCTGATCCGTTTTTACCGTGTAGGGTTTCTTTTGTTTTCTCTTGTAAAGTTGTGGTTTTACTTTCTTGCCCCTCTATGTACCTTCAAATTACTTTTTTGCCCCTCTATGTGGCTTTACTTTCTTACCCCTCCATGTCAAATTAATTGCACATTTAAATCTAGTTGACAATAATTACAACCCATACAAGGCTGTGAGAACAACAATCTCCCCCTTTGTAATTATTGGTAACACTTATAACAAAAGCCATTATGCGGCAATTACAACTCCCTCTAAATATGCACTCCCCCTTTTTTAACAGCTCCCCCTGGACTGTTGCTTCTCTCCCCCTTTGCCAACCAAATACAAAAAAAAACTCACAAAGTAGAGATGAAGGATTCACTTGATTTTTAGGCTTGAGGAGGCATTTGCACAGATAGACTCAATCTGTGCTTTTCAAACAGCTCTGTGGATAGAGGTTTAGTTAGAATATTTGAAAATTGATCTTTAGTGCCAACATATTCCAACTGAATTGTACCTTGTTCCACTTGATCTTTGATGAAGTGATACCGGATGTCAATATGCTTGCTCCTTGAATGTTGAACTGGATTCTTGTTGAGATCAATAGCACTTTGATTATCGCAAAGTATACTCACTGGTAACTTCACTTTAACACCCAAGTCTGCCAATTGTCTTTACATCCATATCACCTGCATACATGCTACACAAGCAGCCATATACTCAGCCTCAGCTGTGCTCAAAGCAACACTTTTTTGCTTTTTACTTAACCATGCAACACACTTTGAACCCAAGTAAAAGTTGCAACCGCTGGTTGATTTCTTGTCATCTATACTTCCTGCCCAGTTTGCATTAGTGTATGCTCGTAGTTTTACTGAATCCATGGCAGGATACCACAAACCCATTTCCTGTGTCCCTTTGAGGTATCTTAGGATTCTTTTCACCACCAACACATGAGATTCCTTAGGATCAGCTTGGAATCTGCTCGCAATGCATACGACTTGCATAAGATCAGGTCTTGATGCTGTAAGGTACAGAAGGCATCCCTATCATCTTCCTGTATTTTGTAGGGCTTGTACTCCTTCCCTCCTGATCTTTTGTTAACTTACAACCCACTGTCATAAGGGTACTGACAGGTCTGCTATCCTCCATGCCAAACATTTACAGTATCTCTTTGGCATATTTCGTCTGAGAAATAAAAATACCTTCTTCACACTGTTTTATCTGTAATCCAAGAAAGTAATTCATTTCTCCAATCAATGACATCTCAAATTCCTCCCTCATCTTCTGTGCAAAATCTTGGCGTAGCTCAGAGTGATCCCCTCTAAAGATGATGTCGTCTATATATATTATGGTTATCAACTGGCCTTTCTCTGAGTTGAACACATATAGGTTATTATTAACTGTTCCTCTTCTGAAGTTCAACTTTCTCAAGTACGCATCCAGCCTGTTGTACCATGCTCTTGGGGCTTGTTTAAGGCCATACAAGGCTTTCCTCATCTTGCACACGTGTGTCTCATCCTCACTGATTTGTACTCCATGAGGTTGTTCAATATACACTTCTTCTTTCAGGAGCTCATTTAGAAAGGTTGATTTCACATCCATTTGATAAACTTTATACTTCTTATGTGCTGCCAAAGCTAGGAACATTCTAATAGTTTCTAACCTTGCCACTAGTGCAAAATTTTCATCCACATCTACTCCTTCTATCTGAGTGTAGCCTTTGCAAACCAGTCTGGCCTTGTTCCTCACCACCTTGCCATCTTCATTGTGTTTATTCCTAAACACCCATTTTGTTCCTATGACATTCTTGTTAGTGGGTCTTGGAACCAACTCCCATGTATCATTCTTCTCGATTTGATCTAGCTCCTCATTGATAGCTTTGACCCAGGCTTTGTCTTGTGTAGCCTCTTCAACAGATTTAGGTTCAACTTATGAGAGTAAAGCAGTAGCTCCCACAATTCTTCTTCTTGTTGTAACTCCTACTGATGGGTCACCTATGATTTGATTTCTTTGATGAGCACTAGTCCACATTTTCTTTGTCCTTCTTTCTTGCATAGTCTTAGTTTCAAGAGGATCTCTTTCTTTATCTTCAGACTCACTCTTCTCTGAGTCTGAACTTACTTCTTGTTCCTTTTCTTCAGGTTGGTCTGATTCTTCATCTACATTGAAGTTATCTTTTTCATTGTCCTCAGCTTCTCCATTCTGTATGGTTTTCCAGTTCTCATCTATTCTCACATTACTGAACATGATCACTTTTCCCAGCTTATGTAGGAAAACTTTGTAACCTTTTGTCTTTGCTGAGTATCCCACAAAGATGCCTTCATCAGACCTAGCATTGAATTTTCCCAAGTTTTGCTGCTTGTTCTTCACAAAACATGGGCTGCCAAAGATTTTGAGATACTTGGCTGTTGTCTTCTTCCCACTCCATAGCTTATATAGAGTCTTATCAGTATTGGGCCTTAGTAAGACTCTATTCAGTAGATGTACAGCTGTAAATGTTGCTTCTGTCCAAAATCTTATGTGAAGCTTGGATTCCAGCAGTAGAGTTCTTGCCATTTCAACCACATCTCTATTTTTCCTTTCTATCACCCCATTCTATTGAGGTGTTTTTGCTGCTACCATCTGATGGTAAATACCATGCTTCTCAATAGTTTAATCTTCCTTCCACTCTCATTTTCAGCCAATCTTCTGTATCTCTTGAAGCAATTCAGAACTTCTGACTTGTGTTTGAGGTGCATGATGTAGGTCTTTCTGGAATAATCATCAACAAACAAGATGAAGTACATCTCATCATTCAACCCTTTTGTCCTCATCGGTCCACACAAATCAATATGCACAATTTTAAGCACTGCTTCAAAACTAAACTCTTTGGTCTTATACTACTTTCTGGCATATTTTCCTTTAGAGCATGCTGAACAAACATACTCTCTCTCTCTCTCTCCTAAGGTCGGGAATGTCTCTGATTGCATGAGTAGTGGTCAGCTTCCTCATGTTCTTCTGTGTTAAGTATTTTAGCCTCCTATGCCAGAGTTGATTTTCATCTTTTTTTGTAAGTAAACAGTTGTTTGTCTTATCCTCATCAATCACATATAAATTTTCAGCTGTTCTCTTCTTGGTTGCAACAGTATTGCCTTCTTTACTCTTTACTTGGCAACCTGTTTTTGTAAATATCACTTTGTGGTCTTCGTTGCATAGCTGGCTGATAGATGCTAGATTATATCTGAGTCTTTCAACATGTAGAACATCTTTCAGCTTTCCTTTTCCAATATTTACTGACCCTTGACCACTGATGTTGAGTGAATCATCATTGCCAAACTTGACTCAACCTTCTCTTGACTTGTTTAGCTTTGATAATTTACTCTTATCTCCTGTCATGTGTGAAGTGCATCCACTATCAAGGATCCACTCCTTATCCTTGTAGTCAGCCTTTAGTAAAATTTCAGTTATATTAGCTACCTCTCTTTTTGCTTTATATTCTTTCCTTTGAACTAGCTTGAAGATAGCTTTCTCCTTTTTCTCAGCTTTGACTACACCAATTGTTTTTACTGTGCCATCGAGTGCCTTCTTTTACTCAAGGAGAAATGTCATTCATCTCTTGGCATTATGGCCATTCTGTCCGTACCTTTCACACTACTCTAAGTCTACCAATACAGCAAACTTGTTCTTTGAAACCACTGGTTTGGGCTTCCACTAGCACTCCTTGTCAATGTGTCCTTGCTTTTTATAGTATGTGCAAGAACTCACGACAGGTGTTCTCCTCTGAATTTTGTATTGTCTCCCCTTATATGCAGCATCGTATCTTCTCAAGTTAGAGACATATATTGGCCTTCTCCACCAGCAGTTACTTGCCTTATGACCCCAAACTCCACAATAAAGACAGCAACCTTGAAATTGTCTCTTCTTGGGTCTAATCATAGCTTGTTTTCTTTTGTTCATTACTTGCTGTGTAGGCAACGTATCTGGCTTCTTTGCTTGTGTGACTTTCATTTCAGTCACCTTCTTCTCTTTCTTCTGTTCAGTCGTAGCCCTTTGCTGGCTAACCTTCTTTTCTTCATTTTTGTTTGCCACCCCAGGTTGCTTCTTCAAATCCTCTTTATTCTCAGCTATCTTCTCCTGAGTCACAACCTTCTCTTTCAATGTTTGTGGCACATTCTTATTATCTTTAGGAGATGCAACCTCAGATTGCTGCACTTTCTCTTCATTTTTCTTTTCTCTTGCAGAACTTGTTTCTTCTATCATTTCAAGCTTCTGCAAGTTCTCTTCACTTTTTTTGAGTTGTTGCTGGAGTCTCAATAACTCTTTCTCCATTCCTTCAATTTTTGAAGTCCTTGAGCCAAGCTCTATTGTAAGGTTTTCACATATTTTGATCTGTTCTTCAAATCTTCTCTTCAAGTCAATATGTTCAGCCCTTATTTCATCCTTTTGACTTTAAGCTTCCTCAATCTTTGCTTCAACTTGTTTTATATGGGCCTCCAACCTTTTTATGGTTCTGCCCCTTTTGATTATCTCCTTTGAAGCTGCTTTCAACTTAGCTTCAAGATCTGGTTCTTCTTCATCAACCTCCTCTTCCTCTTCAGAGGTTAAACTACCACCTTAAGCTGATGCCATAAAGGCCTGCTCATCTGATGATTCTTCATCTTCCTCCTCATTAGCTTCTTTTATCTAACTCACATAGCTCTTGAATGAGCCTCTCTTCTTCTTCTATGGGTTGGCAGTCTTTTTACTGGACTTCTTTGATTTCAATGATGGAGTTCTCCATTTTGAATTTTGCTCATCATCACCATCCTCATCTTCATCATCAAGTTTCACTTTGCACTGAGAAGCAAAGTGTCCAGTTTGCCCACAATAATAACATCTCAAGGACAACTGTCCTTTTCCCTTCTTAAAACCCTTTTTGAACTTCCTTGTGAAGTATGCCAACACTTCACCTTCACTTTCTTCCTCATCATCATCATTATCCTCACTGGATGATTCTTCCTCTTCTTTTATCTTCAAGTGTTTCATAGCTTTGAAAGTTGCCTCCTTTGATACCTTTGACGTTGTGGAGCTTTCAGTTGACTTTATTCTCATCTCATATGCAATGAGATTGCACTGGAGATTATGCAGAGACATAGAGTTGAGATCTCTACTCTCCTCTATGGCTACCACCTTTGAGGCAAACCTCTTGGCAGAATTCTTAGAATTTTCTTCACAATAGATGAGTCCTTCTTGTTCTTCCCATGACTTCTAAGATCATTTATAGCATTAATAACCCTGGTGAAGAACTCTTGGACTGTCTCATTTTTCTGCATTCTGAAAGATTCATATCTCTCCTTGAAAACTTAAAGCTTGGCCTCCTTCATTCTACCATCACCTTCATAGACCTTTGGAAATCTGTCCTATAGCTCCTTAGCAGATTTGCAGTCCATAACTTTAGCATATTTAGCATCTGTCAATGTTGAAATGATAATATTTAAGGCCTTCCCATTGATCTTAAATTGCCTTAATTCCTCGGGGGTTGGATCTTTACCTTCTTTTGGAGGCTCAAAACCCTCCTGTATAGATTTCACCACGTTCATGCCCATGGTTGTAAATACCACCTGCATTCTCGCTCTCCACATATGGTAGTTGGTTCTGTTGAAAATTGGAACCTTCTTACTATAAGTAGTGCTGGTGCTGGTGCCGACATTCATTTCTTAGTATGCTGAACAAGTAAAACTTTTGAAATCCTTCAAACTAGTACACCAAGCTGTTAAGCTTCAAACTGGTGAACCTATGCTCTGATACCAATTGAAGTTACCAACTTTACCCTAGGATCTACTAGTCTGTGATACTGAGAGGGGGGGTGAATCAATATCACACCCTTTAAAAACACTAATAACTTAAGCAAAAGTATTCTACTTCTTTAATACTTTCGCTCTCGTCAATATGCAGGTATGTGAACAACTTCAACCTCTTCTTAAAAGCGAACTCTTTCTCAGATTCGACCAAGGTAGATCTATTGTTACCTACTAATCACAATAGTCCCTAAAGTCACCTTTCAGACACCTTGCCTATTAGATAGATCGGATGTTCTTGATTAGGTCTTCTTTAGGTTATGAGTTCGATGATACTTTAGCTGCGTTCATAACTCAATTCGAAACACAGAATGTAAATCAAAGTAAGGACACAAGAGATTTACATGGTTCCATCAATGTGACGTACGTCCACGGTGGTAGGGACTCTTCCTCTACCGAGACAATCCACTATACTTGAGAATACCAGTGTGGTACTCGTGATGTTCACAATGTAGTTACAATGGATGTCTTAATCCTCTGTTCCTTTCACTATTGCAAATACAAAGTAAGTACAATACGAAGAGTGTCACTTACTGTGTCTACCCTTTTTCTAGCTTGTCTTGCTTTTGTTGAATTGAATAGGCTGCTTCACTACCACTTAGAAGTCCACCACAACACTCTCTAACCTCTTTTGAAGAAATCTGGAAATACGTTGAGTTCTTTCCAATGCTTCACCGAATTCCTTCTCTAGGTTGTTTCATACAACTCCTACTTTCACTGTCTCACGGCTTCATGGCTTGCACTCACGCTTCTGGTCTACCATTTCACGTCCTAGTCTCACGCCGACGCACGTCTTGGTCTCATGCCAACGCACGTTCTGGTCTCACGTTTCAGATCTGCATCCGTTTCGCTATTCTTAAGCCTTACGGATACCAGATCTGCTCTCATCGTCCGTTTCTCTCCCGATGGCTGTACATCTCTCACGGGTTTTCTCTCTCACCGTCTAGCCGTTCACTCTTTTCCTTTCCCATTAACTCTCCTTCGTCCGTTCACCTCTTTGTCGTCCACCCTTTCTAGCCGTATCGGGTTTTTCTCTTTTTTGTCGGTGTTCTGTTTTTCTATACTCACTTGGTTGGCCGAATTGAGTTTTCTTTCTCTCTACCGGTGGTTTATGTTTTTCCTATCCACCCCTTTCTTTTTCCATCCACCCTTCGTTTTGTTGTCCAGCCCCTGTTTTGTCGTGTACCCCTTTTGGTTGGCTGAATCGGGTTTTTCCGTTCACCTCTTTTTGAGAGTTCTTGTGTTTTTTGCTGTGCATTCCTTTGCCGTCCACTCTCTTCTTCGGCTGTCTCTGTATTTTCTCCCTTTCGACCTGATTGTGTCATTCATTTCTCTCTCTACTCTTTGCCATGTTGTCTCCTCGCCGACCGCTGGTGTGCCGATGGTGTGCTGTTTCTAATTTTCTCCCTTTTCCAACGGCTGATCTGTTTTTACTGTGTAGGGTTTCTTTTGTTTTCTCTTGCAAAGTTGTGGTTTTACTCTATTGCCCCTCCATGTAGCTTCAAATTACTCTCTTGCCCCTCCATGTGGCTTTACTTTCTTACCCCTCCATGTCAAATTAATTACATACTTAAATCTAGTTGACAACAATTACAACCCATACAAGGCTGTGGGAACAACAAAGAGTGACTACACAGTAAAAAAATTAAATGAAGGTGTTGTTCTTACAAAGGGAGAAAGAACGAATGAAAGCTTATACTAGCTTTTTAGTAGTATAAACACATGCTACATAAGTACCAAAGATGAGAATTTGTTGTGGTATAGAAGATTAGGACATCTTGGACAAAAGGGGTTGAACAAATTGTCCAAAAATAAAGTTGTGAAAAGTGTACCCAAGCTACGAAGAGAAAGAAATACCATTTTTAGTATTTGTCAAAAAGGGAAGATGGTGAATGTTACCCACAAAAATGTGGAGATTCAAACAAAGACGACATTAGAGTTCATTCATTTAGATATTTATGGGTATATAAGACAAAAATCATCAAAGGATGATAGGTACTTTATTTCTTATATTTATGATTTTACAAAAATAATTTGTATTATGTTTTGTAACATAAATCAGATGCTTTCAATAATTTCAAGAGCTATAGAAGGGTGGCTAAAAATCAGTTGGGGGGAAGAATTAAAAGACTAAGGATAGACAATGAGATAGCATACATTTGCAATGAATTTGAAAATTATTTGGAGAAGTATGAATATGCTAGTCCCTACACACCCTAACAAAATGGAGTGACTGAAAGAAAGAATAAAAGCCTAGTGGAGAAAAATGAAGTAAAGCTAGAGTATATGCCTACCACAGAGCAAGTTGTGGATATATTCACCAAACCTCTGTTAAGAGAAATATTCTAGAAGTTAAGGCTAACCTTATGTATTTAGCCACCCTCTAGAGGCTGAGGTATGCCTCTAACCCTCTTTCCTCCCTTTTTTATTATTCTTTGAATTTGTTGTTAAAGGGGAAGATATTTTGCATAAATCCAAAGAGATTATATACTAATCAAAAGAAGGAGTAGCTTGATAAATCCAAAGGGAAAAATCAGAAAAACGGGGGAGTTAACAAATTGAGGTCCTTTCCAATTGTTATTAGGCCCACATGTAAAAAGGGAGATGTATGTTTTAGGGGGAGTTGTGAATGTAAAAAGTAGATGTCTTTCCTTTTGTTGACACTGCTGCTTGTGCTTGAGTATGGACTTATGGGTTTAATGTGTTGCCAACAAATCCAAAGGGGGAGATTATTAATCTCATCTTTGATGGCTAATGTTGGATTTGTTGTCAATAGCATCTAATATATTTGTTTCTGTTGATTTGATGTTATAAGTGCCTTTGATATGTGTTTGTTACATTTACAAAATGTTGGTAGTTGATTTATTCAAGGGTTAAGGAAGATAGCGTTGGTGGAATGTGATGAGAATGAGGAAAGAAAGTAAGGTCGAAATCAGGATGCCACTAGCCCCACCTTGTGCTGCCAACAACAAGGAGTTGATTCAGATTACTGGTGGTGTTTTAGATGTAAAGAAAGCACTAGCTGTTGCCTCTGGCATTGTGTTTAGTAGTGGCACTGTAAGTCACTTGCTGGGTATAAGTCAATGCTGACTGTTGACCTTAAATTCAAGGAGTCAAAGCTGACCATTGATGGTAGGTCAACCCTAAATTCAAGGAATCAATACTAATTGTTGATGGTAGGACAACTTTAAATTCAAGAAATCAATGTTGACCATTGATGATAGGGCAACCCTAAACTCAAGGCAGATAAATACCCATGTAGCCACCAAAAGAATAAATAGGGTAGAAATAGAAATTGGGAGAACGACAGAGAGTAGAGTTGACAAAGAGCGGCAGAGACACCAATAAAGTGTGGCAGAAACAGGAAGAGAGAGTTATAGAAACATAAAGAGAAAGCAGAAGAAAAATTGCCAAGAGAGAGTAAAAGAGTGAACAATAATGAGAGAGCTGTGAATAGCCGAGAGAGTGTAAAAGAAAATTGGTCGAGGTAGAGAACAAAAGAAGCAAAGCAGAAAAAAGGGAGAATAATAGAAAGTTGAGAAAACACGGCTAGAGAGAAACTCGACAGATGCAGGAGAGAAATCTAGTAAAGGTAGGAGAGAAACATACTTTGATCTTCTTTCCACTCTCATTTTTAGCCAATCTTCTATATCTCTTGAAGCATTTCAAAACTTCTGACTTGTATTTGAGGTGCATGATGTAGGTCCTTTTGGAATAATCATCAACAAACAAGATGAAGTACCTTTCACCATTCAACCCTTTTGTTCTCATCGGCCCACACAAATCAGTATGTACAATGTCAAGCACTGCTTTAGAACTGAACTCTTTGGTCTTATACTACTTTCTAACCTGTTTTCCTTTAGAGCATGCTGAGCAAACATACTTCCTCTCTCTCTTGAGGTCTAGAATGTCTCTAATTGCATGAATAGTGGTCAGCTTCCTCATGTTCTTCTGTGTTAAGTGTCCCAACCTCCTATGCTAGAGTTGATTTTCTTCTTCTTTTGTAAGTAAACAACTGTTTGTCTTGTTCTCATCAATCACATATAAATTTCCAGTTATTCTCTTCCTAGCTGCAACAATATTGCCTTTTTTACTCTTTACTTGGCAACTTGTTTTTGTGAATATCACTTTATGGTCTTCATTGCATAGTTGGCTGACAGATGCTATATTATATTTGAGTCCTTCAACGTGCATAACATCTTTCAGCTTTCCTTTTCCAATATTTACTGACCCTTGACCACTGAGATTAAGTGAATCATCATTGCCAAACTTCACTCTGCCTTCTCTTGTCTTGTTAAGTTTTGATAATTTACTCTTGTCTTCTGTAATGTGTGAAGTGCATCCACTATCAAGTATCCACTGCTTATCCTTGTAGTTAGCCTTTAGTGTAATTTCAGCTATATTAGCCTCCTCCCTTTTAGCTATATATTCCTTCTTTTGAACTGCCTTGAAGATAGCTTTCTTCTTTTTCTTAACTTTAATTGTACTAATTGGTTTTACTGTGTCATTGAGTGCCTTCTCTTGCTCAAGGAGAAGTGTTATGCATCTCTTGGCATTATGGCCATCCTGCCCGTACCTTTCACACTGTTCCAAGTCTCCCAATATATCAAACTTGTTCTTTGAAACCACTGGTTTGGTCTTCCACCAACAACCTTGTCAGTGTGTCCTTGCTTTTTACAGTATGTGCAAGAACTCACGACAAGTGTTCTCCTCTGAATTTTGTATTGTCTCACCCTGTATGCAGCATCGTATCTTCTCAAGTCGGAGACATATACTAGCCTTGAAGTTCTTGACTTCTCCCTAAGATCTATTAGTTTGTGATACTGAGAGGGGGGGTGTATCAGTATCATCACAATTCGCAATTTGCAGGTAAGTGAACAACTTCAACCTCTACTTAAAAGCGAACTCTTTCTCAGACTCGACTAAGGTAGATTTATTGCTACCTACTAATCACAATAGTCCCCAAAGTCACCTTTCAGACACCTTGCCTAATAGACAATTCAGATGTTCTTGTTTAGGTCTTTGTTAGGTTATGGGTTAGCTGATACTTTAGCTGTGTTCATAACTCAATTCAAAACACAGAACGTAAAGAAAATTAAGGACACACGAGATTTATGTGGTTCTGTCAACGACATCCATGGTGGTAAGGACTCACCCTTACCAAGACTATCCACTATACTTGAGAATTTCAGTTACAATGGATGTCTTAATCATCTGCTCCTTTCACTATTGCAATTACTAAGCAAGTACAATACAAAGAGTGTCACTTACTATGTCTACCCTTCTTCTAGCTTGTCTTGCCTCTGTTGAATTGAAAGGCTGCTCCACTGCCGCTTAGAAGTTCACCGCAATGCTCTCTAACCTCTCTTGAAGAAATTTGGAAATACGTTGAGTTCTTTTCGATGCTTCGCCGAATTCCTTCTCTAGGTTGTCTCACACAGCTCCTGCTTTTATTGTCTTACAGTCTCACCTGTCTCCTATTTCACGATCTCATTGTCTCACGACTCGCTCTCTCGGTTGTCTTTCACGTTTTGCTCTCCCGGTTGTCTTTGCCGTCCACACCTCTGTTCTGGCCATCTTTGATTTTTCTCTTTTGCAACCCCTGTTCTATTGTTCAGCCCCGATCTGATTTTTGCTCTCACCTCATGTTTCTGGTTTTCTTCCTCTTTGCTGGTCTCACGCCTCACACCTCACCCGTTCGTTTATGGTTTTCTTCCAGCCAGTGGTCTCACGCCTTGTGTTGTTTTGTCATGCTGCTCTTTGTTTGCCGGGTAGGTTTGTTTCTCTTTTTCCCGTCCAGCCGGATTTCCTCTGTTCTGCCGACGGTCTCTCTCTCTTCATCCACCCCTCCTTGGCCGTTCCAGATTTTCTCTCCTTTTCCCCTATTTTGCCATGTTTTCCCTCTCGGTGCTACATGCCATTTCTTCTCTCCTTTGGCCATCTTCACTATTTTGTTGTTCCGAATTTTCTTTCCTTCACCACCTTGTGGCCGTCACGTATTTTCTCTCTTTTTCCCTTGTTCTGCTGATGGTGGTCTTGGTTGGGCGAATAGGATTTTGCCGTTTCGCTCTTTCGGTCTGCTGTCCAGTCGTCCAGCCCCCTTCAGCCGTCTCCTCTTTTCTCTATTTTTGCCAACCGTCTGTTTTGGTCATCGGGTTTCTCTCTCCTTCTGCTGGTCTACTCCAATTTGGCCGTATTGTCTTTTTCTCTCCTTCTTCCAACAGCTTGTCGTTTTGCTCTCTTATGTTGGCCTTTATATACTTCTCCATGAAACCCTAATAGGGCTTACTTGCGACCAATTTACTATCTTGCCCTTCCATGTGGCTTTTATGTTCTTGCCCCTCCATGTGGCTTTTACCTTCTTGCCCTTCCATGTGGCTTTACTTTCTTGCACACTTCAACCTAGTTGACAATAATT
The DNA here is from genome assembly GCA_021533255.1 of Ceriops tagal. Classification (NCBI taxonomy): domain Eukaryota; kingdom Viridiplantae; phylum Streptophyta; class Magnoliopsida; order Malpighiales; family Rhizophoraceae; genus Ceriops; species Ceriops tagal. The sequence continues at coordinate 4,878,855 of CM038610.1, read as the reverse complement.
ACAACCCATACAAGGCTGTGGGAACAACAGGCCTTCTCCACCAGCATTTACTTGCCTTATGACCCCAAACTTCACAATAAAGACAGTAACCTTGAAACTGCCTCTTCTTGGGTCTAATCACAGCTTGTTTTCTTTTGTTCAGTACTTGCTGTGTTGGCAAGGTTGCTGGCTTCTTTGCTTGTATGACTTTCAGTTCAATCACCTTCTCCTTCTTCTGTTCAGCCGTAGCCCTTTGCTGGTTGACATTCTTTTCTTCATTTTTGTTTGCAACCCTAGGTTGCTTCTTCAAATCTTCTTTATTTTCAGCCTTCATTGTTCTTGATTGATCAGTCTTTTCTTTCTGAGACTTAACCTTCTCTCTCAACTTCTGTGGCAAAGTCTCATTATCTTTAAGCAATGCAGCCTCAGATTGCTACACTTTCTCTTCATTCTTCTTTTCTCTTGTAGAGCTTGTTTCTCCTACTACTTCAAGCTTCTGCAAGTTCTCTTCACTCTTTTTAAGTTATTGCTGAAGTGTCAGCAACTCTATCTCCATTTCTTCAATTGTTGAAGTCCTTGAGCCAAGCTCTATAGTAAGGTCTTCACATATTTTGATCTGTTCTTCAAATCTTCTTTTTAAGTCAATATATTCAGCCCTTATTTTATCCTTTTGACTTTCTGCTTCCTCAATCTTTGCTTCAATTTGTTTTAAATGGGCCTCTAACCTTCTTATGGTTCTGCCCCTTCTGATTATCTCCTTTGAAGTTACTTCAAACTCAGCTTCAAGATCTGGTTCTTCTTCATCAATCTCCTTTTCCTCTTCAGAGATTGAACTACCACATCGAGCTGATGCTATAAAGGCATGCTCATTTGATGAGTTTACATCATCCTCCTCATCAGCTTCTTTTGTCTAGTTCACATAACTCTTGAATGAGCCTCTCTTCTTCTTCTGTGGGTTAGCAGTCTTCTTGCTGGACTTCCTTGACTTGAATGATAGTCTTCTCCATTTTGAATTCTGCTCATCATCACCATCCTCATCTTCATCATCAAGTTTCACTTTTCACTGAGAAGCAAAGTGTCCAGTCTACCCACAACGATAACATCTCAAGGACAACTGTCCTTTTCCTTTCTTAGACCCCTTTTGAATTTCCTTGTGAAGTAAGCCAACACTTCACCTTCACTTTCTTCCTCATCATCATCATCATCCTCACTAGATGATTCTTCCTCTTCTCGTATCTTCAAGTGTCTCATAGCTTTAAAAGCTGCCTTCTTTGATAGCTTTGATGTTGAGGAGCTTTCAGTTGACTTTATTCTCATCTCATATGCAATGAGATTACACTGAAGATCATGCAGTGCCATAGAATTGAGATCTCTACTCTCCTCTATGGCTACCACCTTTGAGGCAAACCTTTCAGGCAGAATTCTCAAAATTTTCTTCACAATAGATAAGTCCGTCTTGTTCTTCCCATGACTTCTAAGGTCGTTTATAGCATCAATAACCCTGGTGAAGAACTCTTAGACTGTCTCATTCTTTTGCATTCTGAGGGGTTCACATCTCTCCTTGAAAACTTGAAGCTTGACCTCCTTCATTCTGCCATCACCTCCATAGACCTTCTGCAATCTGTCCCATATCTCTTTAGCAGATTTGCAATCCATAACTTTAGCATATTCAACATCTGTCAATGCTAAAATGATGACATTTGAAGCCTTCCCATTGATCTCAAACTACCTTAATTCCTCTGGGGTTGGATCTCTACTTTCTTTTGGAGGCTCAAAACCCTCATGTATAGATTTCACCACATTCATACCCATGGTTGCAAATACCACCTGCATTCTCACTCTCCACATATGGTAGTTGGTTCCATTGAAGATTGGAACCTTCTTGCTGTAAGTAGTGCTGGTGCTGGTATTAACATTCATTTCTCAGTATGCTGAACAAGTTAAAATTTTTGAAACCCTTCAAACTAGTACACCAAGCTGTTAAGCTTCAAACTGGTGAACCAAGCTCTGATACCAATTGAAGTTCCCAACTTCACCCTAGGATTTACTAGTCTGTGATACTGAGAGGGGGGGTGAATCAGTATCACACCCCTTAAAAAAAACTCTGATAATTTAAGCCAAAAATGAACTCTTTCCTAGATTCAACTAAGGTAGATCTATTGTTACCTACTGATCACAATAGTCCCCAAAGTTACCTTTTAGACACCTTGCCTATTAGACGAATCGGTTATTCTTGACTAGGTCTTCTTTTAGGTTATGGGTTTGATGATTCTTTAGCTGTGTTCACAACTTAATTCAAAACACAGAATGTAAATTCAAAGCAAGGACACGAGAAATTTACGTGGTTCTGTTAATGTGACGTACTCCACAATGGTAAAGTTTCTTCCTCTAGCGAGACAATCCATTATACTTGAGAACACCAGTGTAATATTCCCTATGATTACAATGGATGTCTTAATCTTCTACTCCTTTCACTATTGCAAATACAAAGCAATCATAATACAAAGAGTGTCACTTACTATGTCTACCCTTCTTCTAACTTGTGTTGCCTTTGTTTGATTTGAATAGGTTGCTTCACTACTACTTGGAAGATCACCAAAACGCTTTCTAACCTCTCTTGAAGAAATCTGAAAAATTCATTGAGTTCTCTCAAATGCTTCACTGAATTTCTTCTTTAGGTGTCTTACACAACTTCTAGTCTTACCATCTCACGGTCTCACCCGTCTCCTAATCTCACTGTCTCACCGTCTCACGGTCTCACTCTTTTCTGGTTTTATCGTCACATCATCTCTAGGTCTCACGTCTCACTATTTCTGGTCTCATGTCTCACCATTTTTGGTCTTATGTCTTACCGATTCTGGTCTCACGTCTCATTATTTCTGGTCTCACCGATTTTGGGTTGCATGTCTCCTTTGGTCTCACTGGTTTCGCCCTTTTCTAGTCTCACGTCTTACCTGGTCACACGTCTCACCTGGTCTCACGCCTCACTTGGTCTGTATCCCCAATGTTTTTGGTCCAACATTTCTGGTCTGTATCCCCAACGTTTCTCGGTTTCTAGGTTTGGTCTCTCCTGTTTCTGGTCTACTCTCACGTCTCACGGTTTCCAGGTCTAGTCTCTCCCGTTTCACGCTTCAGTGGTCTCTCGTTTTTGGTCTACTCTAACATTTTTGGTTTGCTCTCACTGTTTCTGGTCTGTCACGCCCTATTGCACATTCTAGTCTGTCACACCCCGTCACACGTTCTGGTCTGTCACGCCCCGTCACACGTTCTAACTTTGCTGGTCTTGGTTTGCTCTCACCGTCTCATGGATACCAAGTCTGGTCTCTTACCTCATGTTTCTAGGTCTGCTGTCTTCTCTGATTTCTTTTCTTACGGTGGTTACCTCAACAAAGAGATAAGTCTTGGTTTATATACTCCCTTCTATGCAAACTCTAGTAGGGTTTACTGGAGCCATGGCGAATTTCCTTTCTTGCCCCTCCATGTGGCTTCATATTACTGTTCCATTCAAAATTCAGCTTATCCTCGTTCTTAATTTATTTTTCTTGCTTTTTTCTTTCTACTAAAAAACTCATCCCTTGAATGCTTGAATGAGCCACTTCTACTTGCACACTTAAATATGGTTGACAACAATTACAACTCATACAAGGCTGTGAGAACAACAAACTATATTGATTTTTAGAAGTTTATTGTGTTGTTATGCATATATGTGTTTTGAATTGATGTTGATTCATACATTATTTTTCTTTGATATGTCATAATTGTCATAGTTAATTGATTCTTTAAAGGAATCATTAATGTTATTGTAGTTATATCTTGTTCTTTTGTCATGCGTTTAGCTATATGGTGCATTTATTATGATTAAGCAATCTTGTTTATACTTATGTTGAATGCTCTTTTGTGTTGTTGTCTCTTTGTGGTCATGCATGATTAATATTAAGCAAGTTGTGTATTATTTTACATGATTAAGGGGTACTATTATGGTTTGTTTTGTGAAGTCATAAGGTGAAATGACAACATTGCTCAGCCATATGAATCTAAGTTATTTGAATACCAATCTTTGATTTTATCTTGTAAATATACAATAAATTCTTCAATAAGGATACTACCATGATTGACCTACTCTAGGGAAACAAAGGATATTAATCATTAGTTTATATTATTGATGTAACTTCTTTTAAAATAAGAAAGTTTCATTATGTTGGTTTTAACAAAAAAGGTTGAGTGCTTGAACTTAAATGACATATCAAAAGAAAATGACCACAAAGAACGCAAGTGAGTAGTGTAAATTCCTTTATGTGAATGGATCCTATATCAAAAGGAAAACAACACCAATCTAGTGGTTTAAAGATTCTAAGCACATTGAAATGGCTTTTCAAGACAAATTATTGGAAATTTATATGTAATAACCTTTAGATTTTGAAAGCATTAGATTTTAGACTATATTTTAGATTATTTTAAGCCTTGCAACACACTAATTTCTACATTAAATAAGTTTGAAAAGGATGAATGTAGTAAGAGTATAGTTGATAAGAAGTATAGAGACACAATTAGTAGTATTTTTCACTTTAGTGCTAAAAGATCTAATATCATGAATTGCATAACCATAAAGGGAGTAAGAGATTGCATCAAGTAATATCCATTGATTAAGTATCTCTTTCAAATGCTTAAACATTTCATTATATATTGATCTTGTATTACATAATTAAAGAGCACGATGGTAGTCACTCGTGCATAAATTCTTTAAGGTTGCATTTTTGACATAGATTTAAGGGAGAAGTAATTTGATCCATATACCTCTATGTCATTACATTCTTGTAATGCATATACTTTGAAGGTTTAATAATTGCTTAAAAAAAGAGGAAGAATCTTTTTGATGTATTAAAAGGTGAAATACATGACACTTTTCTCACCTCAAACATTTTTTTATTACAACAATTAGAGAAGTATGTTGATGTATGAGTATGTACATGTTCTTATATTCTTATTTGCATTAATGTTTTGTCATCATAAAAAATGGAGAGATTATCATGACTTTAAGGTTTCATAGAGTTTTGGTGATAATAGAACATTAAGTATTCTTAATGTGTTTATTTAAGTGTGATTAATAAACAAATTAATTGATACAAACACATTAGCATAAAGATAAGCATGGTAAGTGGAATAAAAGAAATGAGTCAACTATCAATTAACTTGCATAGGTTATTTGAAGTTTCTGACTTCTTCCTAGGATCTACTAGTTTGTGATACTAAGAGGGGGGTGAATCAATATCACCACAATTCGCAATTTGCAGGTAAGTGAACAACTTCAACCTCTTCTTAAAAGCGAACTCTTTCTCAGACTCAACTAAGGTAGATCTATTGCTACCTACTAATCACAATAGTCTCCAAAGTCACATTTCAGACACCTTGCCTAATAAACAATTTAGATGTTCTTGTTTAGGTCTTCATTAGGTTATGGGTTGACTGATACTTTAACTGCGTTCACAACTCAATTCAAAACACAGAACGTAAAGCAAATTAAGGACACACGAGATTTACGTGGTTCCGTCAACGTGACGTACATCCACGATGGTAGGGACTCTCCCTTACCGAGACTATCCACTATACTTGAGAATTCCAGTTACAATGGATGTCTTAATCCTCTGCTCCTTTCACTCTTGCAATTACTAAGCAAGTACAATACAAAGAGTGTCACTTATTGTGTCTACCCTTCTTCTAGCTTGTCTTGCCTCTATTGAATTGAAAGGCTGCTCCACTATCGCTTAGAAGTTTACCACAATGCTCTCTAACCTTTCTTGAAGAAATCTGAAAATATGTTGAGTTCTTTCAATGCTTCACTGAATTCCTTCTCTACGTTGTCTCACACAGCTCCTCACCATCTCACGATCTTACCCGTTCGTTTCTCTCTCTCCTGTTGTCCAGCTGGATTTCTCTCTTTTACCGCCAGATTTCTCTCTCTTACCGTCCAACCAGATTTCCTCTGTTCTGCCAACGGTCTCTCTCTTCGTCCACCCCTCTTTGGTCGTTCCAAATTTTCTCTCCTTTTCCCTTATTTGGCCATTTTTTCTCTCTCTTTCCCGTCGACTCCTCTATTCTAGCCATATACCTCTTTTCTCTCTCTTCCAACGGTTGTCTCAATTTTTCTCTCTTTCTCTCGTGTTCTGCCAACCTTTGGTGTGCCGTTCCTTTGCCGTCCACTCTCCTTTTTGGCCGTGTCAAATTCTCTCTCCTTCCCCTGTTCTGTCGTTGGCTCACTTGGTTGGCCGAATAGGATTTTGTTGTTTCGCTCTTCCGGTTTGCCGTCCAATCGTCCAGCCCCTTCAGCAGTCTCCTTTTTTCTCTATTTTTGCCGACCTTTGTTCTTTTTCAGCCCCCTTTCGGCCATCTCTCCTCTTTCTCTCTCTCATGACCTTTGTTCTTCATTCAGCTCGGCCGTCTCCTTTTTCTCTCTCCCTTGACCTTTGTTCTTCGTTCAGCCTGGCCGTCTCTTCTTTCTCTCTCTCTCTCTCTCTCTCTCTCTCTCAACAGTTGTTCTTTGTTTAGCCCAACTGTCGACCGTCTCCTCTTTCTCTTTCTCTCTCGACGGTTGATTTCTTTGTTACCGTCAGTTTCCCTCTCCTTTTACCAATGGTGCTCTGATTTACTCAATTTTCTTTTTCACTTCTTCTTCCAACGACGACTATACCGATTTGCTTAATTTTCCAACTGCTTCTTTTTTATTTTGCCGTCCCCTATTCTGCCGTTCTCTTGCTGTTAGTGTGCTTTGGCAGTATGTTGTGTTTTTCTATTTCCTCTATTTGGCTGTCCACACACTTTTGTGTTTTGTTGTGTATTCAATTGTGTTGGCCTTACCTTAATTTTGTCTTCCAAGGTCTTTATATACTTTCTTCCATGAAACCCTAATAAGGCTTACGTGGCAGATTTATGTTCTTGCCCTTACACGACGGATTTACTTTCTTGCCCTTCCATGTGGCTTTACCTTCTTGCCCTTCCATGTGGCTTTACTTTCTTGCACACTTAAACCTAGTTGACAACAATTATAACCCATACAAGGCTGTGGGAACAACAATCTCACCCTTTGTAATTGTTGGCAACACTTATAACAAAAGCCACTATGCAGCAGTTTCAACTCCCCCTAAATATGCACTCCCCCTTTCTTAACAGCTCCCCCTGCACTATTGCTTCTCTCCCCCTTTGCCAACCAATTACAAATCTGAAAAACTCGCAAAGTAGAGATAGAGGATTCACCTAATTTTTAGGCTTGAAGAGGCATTTACATAGATAGACTTAATCTGTGCTTTTCAAACAGCTCTGTGGACAAAGATTTAGGTAGATCTTATGTAGCCTCATCAACAAATTTAGGTTCAACTTGTGAAAGTAAAGAAGTAGCTCCCACAATTCTTCTTCTTGTTGTAACTCCTGCTGATGGGTCACCTATGATATGATTTTCTTGATGAGCATTGGTCCACATTTTCTTTGACTTTCTTTCTTGCACAGTCTACGTTGCAAGAAGATCTCTTTCTTCATCTTCAGACTCACTCTTCTTTGAGTCTAAACTTACTTATTGTTCCTTTTCTTCAGGTTGGTCATCTTCTTCATTGTCCTCAGTTTCTCCATTCTGCATTGTTTTCCAGTTCTCATCTATTCTCACATCACTGGACATGATCACTTTTCCCAGCTTATGTAGGAAAACTCTGTAACCTTTTGACTTTTCTAAGTATCCCACAAAGATGCCTTCATTAGACCTAGCGTTGAATTTTCCCAAGTTTTGCTCCTTGTTCTTCACAAAACATGGGCTGCCAAAGACTCTGAGATACTTGGCTGTTGTCTTCTTCCCACTCTATAGCTCATATGGAGTCTTATCAGTATTGGGCCTTAGTAATACTCTATTTAGTAGATGCACGGCAGTAAATGTTGCTTCTGTCCAAAAGCTTGTGTGAAGTTTGGATTCCAGCAATAGAGTTCTCGCCATTTCAACCACAGCTCTATTTTTCCTTTCTACCACCCCGTTCTGTTGAGGTGTTCTTGTTGCTGCCATTTGATGATGAATTCCATGCTTCTCAAGATAATCTTCAAAAGTTTTATTTGTAAATTCAATGCCTTGATTTGACCTCAATACTTTGATCTTCCTTCCACTCTCATTTTCAGCCAATCTTCTATATCTCTCGAAGCAATTCTAAACTTCTGACTTGTATTTAAGGTGCATGAGGCAGGTCCTTCTTGAATAATCATCAACAAACAAAATGAAGTACCTTTCACCTTTCAACCCTTTTGTCCTCATCGGTCCACACAAATCAGTATGCATAATGTCAAGCACTGCTTCAGAATTGAACTCTTTAGTCTTGTACTGCTTTTTGGCATGTTTTCCTTTAGAGCATGCTGAGCAAACATACTCTCTCTCTCTCTCTCCTGAGGTTGGGAATGTCTCTGATTGCATGAGTAGTGGTCAGCTTCCTCATGTTCTTTAGTGATAAGTGTCCCAGCCTCCTATACCAGAGTTAATTTTCTTCTTCTTTGGTGAGTAAACAGATGTTTGTCTTGTCCTCATCAATCACATATAAATTTCCAACTGTTCTCTTCTCGGCTGCAACAGTATTGCCTTTTTTACTACTTACTTAGCAACTTGTTTTTGTGAATATCACTTTGTGGTCATCGTTGCATAGTTGGCTAATAGATGCTAGATTATATCTGAGTCCTTCAACGTGTAGAACATCTTTCAACTTTTCATTTCCAATATTCACTGACCCCTGATCACTGATGTTGAGTGAATCATCATTGCCAAACTTGACTCTGCCTTCTCTTGATTTGTTTAGCTTTGATAATTTACTCTTGTCTCTCGTCATGTGCAAAGTTCATCCACTATTAAGGATCCATTGCTTATGTTGTTCCCACGGCCTTGTATGGGTTGTAATTGTTGTCAACTAGGTTTAAGTGTGCAAGAAAGTAAAGCCACATGGAAGGGCAAGAAGGTAAATCCACATGGAAGGGCAAGAATCTAAATCCACCGCATAAGCCCTGGAGGGGCAAGAACGTAAATCCACCGTGTAAGCCCTATTAGGGTTTCATGGAAGAGAATATACAAAGACCTTGGAAGACAAAATCAGGATAAGGCCAACACAATTGAATACACGGCAAAACACCAAACCCTACACAGAAAAACACCACCTGCAAAAGAAAAGAGTAGCCGTCGAGTGAATAGTAGCCGATGGACGAAGAGAGCGAAAAAGGGAGAAGAGGAGCAGTTGTCGGACGAAGAGAGAGAAAACACTTGGAAGAGAGAAAAAAGCCATCAACGGGAAGAATAAGAGAAAAAGAAAATTGTAGCTGTCGTCGGGCAAAGGAGAGAAGAGGACTAAAAAAAAAAGGGAAAACCAGCACACCACCTATACGCCCAAAATCCACCCAAAGAAGAGAGAGAGCCATCGATGGAAGAAGGAGAGCGAAAACGTAGCCGTCGTCGGAGATAGGAGAGAAAAGGGAAATTGAGCAAATCGAAGCAGATCAATGGGAAGGAGAGAGAGAGAAACCTGACTGCTAGACTAGAGGAGTCGACGGGAAGGAGAGAAAAAGAAACCCGACGGCCAGAACAGAGGAGTCGATGGGAAGGAGAGAAAGAAAACCCAATTCGGCCAACCAAGAGGGGTACACGGTAGAACAGGGGCTGGATAGGAAAAACAGAAACCATCGGTAGAGAGAAATCCGGCTGGACAGTAAGAGAGAGAAATCCGACAATAAGAGAGAGAAATCCGGCTGGACACAAGAGAGAGAGAAATGGATAGGCGAGCTGTGAGACAGTGAGATCATGGGGCAAGGAGATAGGTGAAACCATGAGATGGTGAAAGCAGGAATTATGTGAGACAACGTAGAGAAGTAATTCGGCGAAGCATTGAATTCAACGTATTTCCAGACTTCTTCAAGAGAGGTTAGAGAGCATTGTGGTAAACTTTTAAGCAGCAGTGGAGCAGTCTTTCAATTCAACAGAGGCAAGACAAGTTAGAAGAAGGGTAGACACAGTAAGTGACACTCTTTGTATTGTACTTGCTTAGTAATTGCAATAGTGAAAGGAATAGAGGATTAAGACATCCATTGTAACTGGAATTCTCAAGTATAGTGGATAGTCTCGGTAGAGGGAGAGTCCCTACCACCGTGGATGTACGTTACGTTGACGGAACCACGTAAATCTTGTGTGTCCTTAATTTGCTTTACGTTATGTGTTTTGAATTGAGTTGTGAATGCAGCTAAAGTATCAGTCAACCCATAACCTAACAAAGACCTAAACAAGAACATCCGTATTGTTTATTAGGCAAGGTGTCTGAAAGGTGACTTTGAGGACTATTATGATTGGTAGGTAGCAATAGATCTACCTTAGTCGAGTCTGAGAAAGAGTTCGCTTTTAAGAAGAGGTTAAAGTTGTTCACTTACCTGCGAATTGCGATTTATGGTGATACTGATTCACCCCCCTCTCAGTATCACAAACTAGTAGATCCTAGGGTGAAGTCGGGAACTTTAATTGGTATTAGAGCATAGGTTCACCAGTTTGAAGCTTAATAGCTTGGTGTACTAGTTTGAAGGGATCTAGAAGTTTGACTTGTTCAGTATACTGAGAAATGGAAGCCGGTACCAACACTAGCATTACTTATAGCAAGAAGGTTCTGATCTTTGACGGAACCAACTACCATATGTGGAGAGCAAGAATGCAAGTGGTATTTGCAACCATAGGCATGAATGTGGTGAAATGCGTACCGGAGGGTTTTGTGGCTTCGAAAGAAGGTAAAGATCCAATCCCAGAGGAGTTAAGGCAGTTTGAGATAAATGGGAAGGCCTCAAATGTCATCATTTCAGCATTAACAGATGCTGACTATGCTAAAGTTATGGACTGCAAATCTGCCAAGGAGATATGAGACAAATTGCAGAAAGTCTATGAAGGTGATGGCAGAATGAAGGAGGCTAAGCTTCAAGTGTTCAAGGAGAGATATGAATCTCTCAGAATGCAAAAGAATGAGACAGTTCAAGAGTTCTTCACCAGGGTTATTGACGCTGTAAACGACCTGAGAAGTCATGGGAAGAACAAGAAGGACTCATTGATTGTGAAGAAAATTTTGAGAATTCTGCCTGAGAGGTTTTCCTTAAAGGTAGCAGCCATAGAGGAGAGTAGAGATCGCAATTCTATGTCTCTGCATGATCTCCAGTGCAATCTCATTGCATATGAGATGAGGATAAAGTCAGTTGAAAGCTCTACAACAACGAAGGTATCAAAGGTGGCATCTTTCAAAGCTATGAAACACTTAATGGTAAAAGAAAAGGAAGAATCATCTAGTGAGGATGATGATGATGATGATGAGGAAGAAAGTGAAGGTGAAGTGTTAGCTTACTTCACAAGGAAATTCAAGAAGGGGTCTAAGAAGGGAAAAGGACAGTTGTCCTTGAGATGTTATCGTTGTGGGCAGACTGGACACTTTGCTTCTTAATGCAAAGTGAAACTTGATGATAAAAATGAGTATGGTGATGATAAGCAAAATTCAAGATGGAGAAGATCATCATTCAAATCAAAGAAGTCCAGTAAGAAGATTGCCAACCCACAAAGGAAGAAGAGAGACTCATTCAACAGTTATGTGAGTCAGACAAAAGAAGCTGATGTGGAGGAAGATGAAGACTCATCAAATGAGCATGTCTTTATGGCATCAGCACAAGGTGGTAGCTCAACCTTTGAAGAGGAAGAGGAGGTTGATGAAGAAGAGCCAGATCTTGAAGCTGAGTTGGAAGCAACTTCAATGGAGATAATTAGAAGGGGTAGAACCATAAAAAGGTTGGAAGCTCACATAAAACAAGTTGAAGCAAAGTCTGAGGAAGCTGAAAGTCAAAAGGATAACATAAGGGCTGAATATATTGACTTGAAGAGAAGATTTGAAGAATAGATCAAAATATGTGAAGCCCTTACAATAGAGCTTGGCTCAAAGACTTCAACAATTGAAGAAATAGAGATAGAGTTGCTAAGACTTCAGTAACAACTCAAAAAGAGTGAGAAGAACTTACAGAAGTTTGAAGTGGTAGGAGAAACAAGCTCTACAAGAGAAAAGAAGAATGAGACATTGCCACAGAATTTGAAAGAGAAGGCTGTGACTCAGGTGAAGATAACTAAAGAAGAGAAGACAGTTATCAAACCAAAGTCAGGGCCAAAAATGATGTATGTGGTTAAGAAGCAGCAACCCATAGCTGCTACGTCTCAGAAAGAAAAGAAAGTCAGTTAGCAGAGGGTTACGGCTAAATAGAAGAAGGAGAAAAAGGTGATTGAAATAAAAGTCACACAAGCAAAGAAGCTAGCTACTTTGCCTACACAGCAAGTGATGAATAGAAGAAGACAAGCTGTGATCAGACCCAAGAAGAGGCAGTTTCAAGGTCATTGCCTTTATTGTGGAGTTTGAGGTTATAAGGCGAGTAACTGCTGGTGGAGAAGGCTAGTATATGTCTCCAACTTGAGAAGATATGATGCTGCATACAGGGGGAGACAATACAAAATTTAGAGGAGAACACCTATCGCGAGTTCTTGCACATACTGTAAAAGGCAAGGACACACTGATAAGGAGTGTTGGTGGAAGCCCAAACCAGTGGTTTCAAAGAACAAGTTTGCTGTATTGGTAGACTTGGAACAGTGTGAAAGGTGCGGGCAGGATGGGCATAATGCCAAGAGATGCATGAAACTTCTCCCTGAGTAAGAGAAGGCACTCAATGGCACAGTAAAAACAAGCAATGCAGTTAAAGTTGAGAAAAAGGAGAAAGGTATCTTCCAGCCAGTTCAAAAGAAGGAATATAAAGCAAAAAGGGAGGTGGGTAATATAGCTGAAATTACACTAAAGGCTGATTGCAAGGATAAACAGTGGATCCTTGATAGTGGATACACTTCGCACATGATGGGAGACAAGAGTAAATTATCAAAGCTAAACAAATCAAAAAAAGGCAGAGTCAAGTTTGGCAATGATGATTCACTCAACATCAGTGGTCAAGGGTCAGTGAATATTATAAAAGGAAAGCTGAAAGATGTTCGGCATGTTGAAGGACTCAGATATAATCTAGCATTTGTCAGCCAACTATGCAATGATGACCACAAAGTGATATTCACAAAAACAGGTTGCCAGGTAAAGAGTAAAGAAGGCAATACTGTTGCAATCGGGAAGAGAACAGCTGGAAATTTGTATGTGATTGATGAGGATAAGACAAACAGCTGTTTACTCACCAAAGTAGAAGAAAATTAACTCTAGCATAGGAGGCTAGGACACTTATCATAGAAGAACATGAGGAAGCTGACCATTACTTATGCAATTAGAGACATTCCTGACCTCAGGAGAGAGAGAGAGAGTATGATTGCTCAGCATGCTCTAAAGGAAAACATGCCAAAAAGCAGTACAAGACCAAAGAGTTCAGTTCTAAAGCAGTGCTTGACATTATGCATACTGATTTGTGTGGATCGATGAGGACAAAAGGGTTGAAAGGTGAGAGGTACTTCATTTTGTTTGTTGATGATTATTCGAGAAGGACCTGCCTCATGCACCTCAAACACAAGTCAGAAGTTTTGAATTGCTTCAAGAGATATAGAAGAATGGCTGAAAATAAGAGTGGAAGGAAGATCAAAGTATTGAGGTCAGATCAAGACACTGAATTTACAAATGAAGCTTTTGAAGATTACCTTGAGAAGCATGGTATTCATCATCAGATGGTAGTAGTAAGAACACCTCAACAGAACGGGGTGGTAGAGAGGAAGAATAGTGCTATGGTTGAAATGGCAAGAACTTTACTGCTGAAATCCAAGCTTTACATAAGATTTTGGACAGAAGCAACATTTACGACCATACATCTACTAAATAGAGTATTACTAAGGCCCAATACTGATAAGACTCCATATGAACTATGGAGTGGAAAGAAGACAACAGTCAAGTATCTCAAAGTCTTTGGCAGCCCATGTTTTGTAAAGAACAAGGAGCAAAACTTGGGAAAATTCAACACTAGGTCTGATGAAGGCATCTTTGTAGGATACTCAGAAAAGACAAAAGGTTACAGAGTTTTCCTGCATAAATTGGGAAAAGTGATCACTTCTAGTGATGTGAGAATAGATGAGAGCTGGAAAACAATGCAGAATGGAGAAGCTGAGGACAATGAAGAAGATGACTTCAATATAGATGAAGAATTAGACCAACCTGAAGAAAAGGAATAAGAAGTAAGTTCAGACTCGGAGAAGAGTGAGTCTGAAGATGAAGAAAGAGATCCTCTTACAACTAAGATGGTGCAAGGAAGAAGGACAAAGAAAACATGGACTAATGCTCATCAAGGAGATCAGATCATAGGTGACCCATCAGCAAGAGTTACAACAAGAAGAAGAATTGTGGGAGCTACTGCTTTACTCTCACAAGTTGAACCTAAATCTGTTGAAGAGGCTATTCAAGACAAAGCCTGGGTCAAAGCTATCAATGAGGAGCTGGATCAAATTGAGAAGAACGATACATGGGAGTTGGTTCCAAGACCCACTAATAAGAATGTCATAGGAACAAAATGGGTGTTTAGGAATAAACACAATGAAGATGGCAAGGTGGTGAGGAAAAAGGCTAGGCTGGTTTGCAAAGGCTACACTCAAATAAAAGGAGTAGATGTTGATGAAACTTTTGCATCAGTAGTAAGGTTAGAAACTATCAGAATGTTCTTAGCTTTGGCAGCACATAAGAGGTATAAAGTCTATCAGATGGAAGTGAAATCCACTTTTCTGAATGGGCTCCTGAAAGAAGAAGTGTATATTGAACAACCCGATGGAGTACAAATCAGTGAGGATAAGACACATGTGTGAAAATTGAAGAAAGCCTTATATGGTCTTAAGCAAGCTCCAAGAGCATGGTACAGTAGGCTAGATGCGTACTTAAGAAGGTTGAACTTCAGAAGAGGAACGATTGATAATAACCTGTATGTGTTTAACTCAGAGAAAGACCAACTGATAACCATAGTATATGTAGATGACATCATCTTTGGAGGGGATCACTCTGAGCTATGCCAAGATTTTGCATAGAAGATGAGTGAGGAATTTGAGATGTCATTGATTGGAGAAATGACGTACTTTCTTGGATTACAGATAAAGCAATGTGAAGAAGGTATCTTTATTTCTCAGACGAACTATGCCAAAGAGATGCTGAAAAGGTTTGGCATGGAGGATAGCAAACCTGTTAGTACCCCTATGACTCGACTAAGGTAGATCTATTGCTACCTACTAATCACAATAGTCCCCAAAGTCACCTTTCAGACACTTTGCCTAATCGACAATACGGATGTTCTTGTTTAGGTCTTCGTTAGGTTATGGGTTGGCTGATACTTTAGCTGCGTTCACAACTCAATTCAAAACACAGAACGTAAGCAAATTAAGGACACACAAGATTTACGTGGTTCTGTCAACGTGACATACATCCACGGTGGTAGGGACTCTCCCTCTACCGAGACTATCCACTATACTTGTGAATACAGGTTACAATAGATGTCTTTAATTCTCTACTCCTTTCACTATTGCAATTACTAAGCAAGTACAATACAAAGAGTGTCACTTACTGTGTCTACCCTTCTTCTAACTTGTCTTGCCTTTGTTGAATTGAAAGGCTGCTCCACTGCTACTTAGAAGTTCACCGCAACGCTCTCTAATCTCTCTTGAAGAAGTTTAGAAATATGTTGAGTTCTTTCAATGCTTCACCGAAATTCTTCTCTACATTGTATCACACAACTCTTGCTTTCACCGTTTTACGGTCTCACCCGTCTCCTTGTCTCACGATCTCACTGTCTCACAGCTCGCCTGTCCATTTCTCTCTTTATTACTGTCCAGCCAGATTTCTCTCTCTTCGTTCGACTTCGATTCTATCGGTGGTTTCTCTCTCTTCGTTCAGCCAAATCTCTCTCACTGTCCAGTCGGATCTATCTCACCGTCTAGATGGATCTGATTTTGGCCGTATCGACTCCTCTGTTCCGGTCAACTCCTCTCTCTCTCTCTCTCTCTCTCTCTCAACGGTTGTTCTTTGTTGCCGTCGGTATCTGTCTCTTCTATGGTCGTTTGGTTTCTTCTTCCACCGGTCTACTTTTCTTCGTCCTGTCGTCCTGCCCCGTTTAGCCGTAACCGGTTTTCTCTCCCGTCGACCCGTTTCTCTGTTTTTCCGACCATCTGTTTCTCTCTCTACCATGTCGTCTCCTCGCAAATCGCTGGTGTGCCGATGGTGTGCCTTTCCTCACGGGTTTCTCTCCTTCTCCCGATGACGGCTCCGATTTGGCTATCCTCTATTTGCTGTTCTTCGTTCAGCCCCTACGTTCAGCGTCTCCTTCTTTTTGGTCAATTTCCGTTTTCTCTTCTTCTTCTGGCGACGGTTACTGTTCATTCGACGACTGAATCTCTCTCTTCCCGTTGACGGCTGTACTATTCACGACGACTGCACTGTTCATGATGGCTGCACTTTTCGGTGTTCTTTTGCATAGGGTTTTGTGTTTTGCCGTGTATTCAATTGTGTTGGCCCTTTTGTCTCTTTGGTTAAACGGTTTCTCTTGTGTTTTCCAAACTCACTCTTTGTGTTTATGCCGTTCACCCTCTCTTCTTGCCATGTATGCAATTGTGTTGGCCTTGCCCTAGTTTTGTCTTCCAAGGTCTTTATATATTCTCTTCCGTGAAACCCTAATAGGGCTTACGCAGTGGATTTACGTTTTTACCCTTACGCGGCGAATTTACTATTTTGCCTTTCCATGTGGCTTTTACGTTCTTGCCCCTCCATGTGGCTTTAATTTCTTGCACACTTAAACCTAATTGACAACAATTACAACCCATACAAGACTGTGGGAACAACAATCTCCCTCTTTGTAATTGTTGGCAACACTCATAACAAAAGCCACTATGCAACATTTCAACTCCCCCTAAATATGCACTTCCCCCTTCTTAACAGCTCCCCCTGCACTGTTGCTTCTCTCCTCTTTTGCCAAACAATTACAAATCTAAAAAACTCGCAAAGTAGAGATGAAGGATTCACCTGATTTTCAGGCTTGAGGAGGCATTCGCACAAACAGACTCATTCTGTGCTTTTCAAACAGCTCTGTCGACAAAAATTTAGTTAGATCTTATGTAGCCTCTTCAACAGATTTAAGTTTAACATGTGAGAGTAACGCAGTAGCTCCCACAATTCTTCTTCTTGTTGTAACTCCTGCTGATGGGTCACTTATGATTTGATTTTTTTAATGAGCACTGGTCCACGTTTTCTTTGGCTTTCTTTCTTACATAGTCTTAGTTGCAAGAGGATCTCTTTCTTCATCAATCACATACAAATTTCCAGCTGTTCTCTTCCTGGCTGCAACAATATTGCCTTCTTTACTCTTTACCTGGCAACCTGTTTTTGTGAATATTACCTTATGGTCTTCATTGCATAGTTTGTTGACAGATGCTAGATTATATTTGAGTCCTTCAACATGCAGAACATCTTTAAACTTTCCTCTTCCAATGTGTATTGACCCCTGACCACTGATGTTGAGTGAATCATCATTGCCAAACTTGACTCTGCCTTCTCTTAACTTGTTTAGCTTTGACAATTTACTCTTGTTTCCCGTCATGTGTGAAGTGCATCTACTGTCAAGGATCCACTGCTTATCCTTGTAGTTAGCTTTAAGTGTAATTTCAGCTATATGAGCCACCTCTCTTTTAACTTTATATTCCTTCTTTTGAACTAGCTGGAAGATAGCTTTCTCCTTTTTCTTAGCTTTGACTACACCACTTGTTTTCACTATGCCATTGAGTGCCTTCTCTTGCTCAGGGAGAAGTGTCATGCATCTCTTGGCATTATGGTCATCCTGCCCGCACCTTTCACACTGTTCCAAGTCTACCAATATAGCAAACTTGTTCTTTGAAACCATTGGTTTGGGCTTTCACTAGCACTCCTTGTCAGTATGTCCTTGCTTTTTACAGTATATGCAAGAACTCACGATAGGTGTTCTCCTCTAAATTTTGTATTGTCTCGCCCTGTATGTAGCATCGTATCTTCTCAAGTTAGAGACATATACTGGCCTTCTCCACCAGCAGTTACTCGCCTTATGACCCCAAACTCCACAATAAAGACAGTGACTTTGAAACTGCCTCTTCTTGGGTCTACTCATAGCTTGTTTTTTTCTGTTCATTACTTGCTGTGTAGGCAAAGTTGGTGGCTTCTTTGCTTGTGTGACTTTCATTTCAGCCACCTTCTTCTCCTTCTTCTGTTCAGCCATTGCCTTTGGCTGGCTGACTTTCTTTTCTTCCTGAGACGTAGCAGTTATGGGCTGCTGCCCTTTAACCACATACATCCTTTTTGGCCTTGGCTTTGGTTTGATAACTGTCTTCTCTTCTTCAGTTATCTTCACCTGAGTCACAGCCTTCTCTTTCAACTTCTGTGGCAAAGTCTCATTCTTCTTTTCTCTTGCAGAGCTTGTTTCTCCTATCACTTCAAACTTCTACAAGTTTTCCTCACTCTTTTTGAGTTGTTGCTGAAGTCTCAACAACTCTATCTCCATTTCTTCAATTGTTGAAGTCCTTGAGCCAAGCTCTATTGTAAGGTCTTCAAATATTTTGATCTGTTCTTCAAATCATCTCTTCAAGTTAATATGTTCAGCCCTTATTTCATCCTTTTGACTTTCAGCTTCCTCAGACTTTACTTCAACTTGTTTTATGTGAGCCTCCGACCTTTTTATGGTTTTGCCCCTTCTGATTATCTCCTTTGAAGCTACTTCCAGCTCAGCTTCAAGATCTGGCTCTTCTTCATCAACCTCCTCTTCCTCTTCAGAGGTTGAGCTACCACCTTGTGCTGATGCCATAAAGACATGCTCATCTAATGAGTCTTCATCTTCCTCCTCATCAGCTTCTTTTATTTGACTCACATAGCTCTTGAATGAGACTCTCTTCTTCTTCTGTGGGTTGGCAATCTTCTTGCTGGACTTCCTTGATTTGACTGATGATCTTTTCCATCTTGAATTCTACTCATCATCACCATCCTCATCTTCATCATCAAGTTTCACTTTGCACTGAGAAGCAAAGTGTCCAGTCTACCCACAATGATAACATCTCAATGCCAATTGTCTTTTTCCCTTCTCAGACCCCTTTTTGAATTTCCTCGTAAAATAAGCCAATACTTCACCTTTACTTTCTTCCTCATCCTCATCATCATCCTCCTCACTGGATGATTCTTTCTCTTCTTTTATCTTTAAGTACTTCATAGCTTCGAAAGCTGCCTCCTTTGATACCTTTGTTGTTACAGAGCTTTCAGCTGACTTTATCCTTATTTCATATGCAATGAGATTGCACTAGAAATCATGCAGAGACATAGAATTGAGATCTCTACTCTTCTCTATGATTGCTACCTTTGAGGCAAACCTCTCAGGCAGAATTCTTAGAATCTTCTTCACAACAGATGAGTCCTTCTTGTTCTTCCCATGACTTCTCAGGTCGTTCACAGCATCAATAACCCTGATGAAGAACTCTTGGACTATCTCATTCTTTTGCATTCTAAGAGATTCATATCTCTCCTTGAACATTTGAAGCTTAGCCTCCTTCATTCTGCCATCACCTTCGTAGACCTTCTGCAATCTATCCCATATCTCCTTAGCAGATTTGCAGTCCATCACTTTAGTATACTCAGCATTTGTCAATGCTGAAATGATGACGTTTGAGGCCTTCCCATTTATCTCAAACTGCCTTAACTCCTCTGGGGTTGGGTCTTTACCTTCTTTTGGAGCCACAAAACCCTCCTATACGCATTTCACCACGTTCATGCCCATGGTTGCAAATACCACTTTGCATTCTCGCTCTCCACATATGGTAGTTGGTTCCGTTAAAGATTGGAACCTTCTTGCTGTAAGTGGTGCTAGTGTTGGTACCGGCTTTCATTTCTCAGTATGCTGAACAAGTCAAACTTCTAGATCCCTTTAAACTAATACACCAAGCTGTTAAGCTTCAAACTGGTGAACCTGTGCTCTGATACCAATTAAAGTTCCTGACTTCTCCCTAGGATCTACTAGTTTATGATACTGAGAGGGGGGTGAATCAGTATCATCACAAATCGCAATTCCCAAGTAAGTGAACAACTTCAACTTCTTTTTAAAAGCGAACTCTTTCTTAGACTCGACTAAGGTAGATCTATTCCTACCTACTAATCACAATAGTCCCCAAAGTCACCTTTCAAACACCTTTCCTAATCGACAATACGGATGTTCTTGTTTAGGTCTTCGTTAGGTTATGGGTTGGCTGATACTTTATCTACATTCACAACTCAATTCAAAACACATAACGTAAAGCAAATTAAGGACACACAAGATTTACGTGGTTCCGTCAACGTAACGTACATCCACGGTGGTAGGGACTCTCCCTCTACCGAGACTATCCACTATACTTGTGAATACAAGTTACAATCGATGTATTTAATTCTCTGCTCCTTTTACTATTACAATTACTAAGCAAGTACAATACAAAGAGTGTCACTTACTGTGTCTACCCTTCTTCTAGCTTGTCTTGCCTCTGTTGAATTAAAAGGCTGCTCCACTGCTGCTTAGAAGTTCACCGCAACACTCTCTAACCTCTCTTGAAGAAGTCTAGAAATACGTTGAGTTCTTTCAATGCTTCGCTGAAATTCTTCTCTATGTTGTATCACACAACTTCTACTTTCACCGTCTTACGGTCTCACCCGTCTCCTTGTCTTACGATCTCACTGTCTCACCACTCGCATGTCCGTTTCTCTCTCTCTTGCTGTCCAGCCGGATTTCTCTCTCTTCTCGCCAGATTTCTCTCTCTTACCGTCGAATTTCTCTCTCTTCCCACCGAATTTCTCTCTCTTCACCGGATTTCTCTCTCTTCGTCTGTCTTTGATTCTGCTGGTGGTTTCTCTCTCTTCGTTCAGCTGGATCTCTCTCATTGTCTAGCTAGGTCTATCTCACCATCCAGTTGGATCTGATTTTGGCTGTATCGACTCCTCTGTTCCAGCCGTCTCCTCTTTCTCTCTCTCTTGACTGTTGTTCTTTATTGCCGTCAGTATCTCTCTCTTCTATGGCGTCTGGTTTCTTCTTCCGCTAATCTGCTTTTCTTCGTCCTGCCGTCCAGCCCCGTCTAGCCGTAACTGGGTTTCTCTCCCGTCGACCCGTTTCTCTGTTTTTCCAACTGTTTGTTTCTCTCTCTACCGTGTTGTCTCCTCGCAGATCGCTGGTGTGCCGTTCCTCACGGGTTTCTCTCCTTCCCCCAACGACGGCTCCGATTTGGCCGTCCTCTGTTCGCTGTTCTTCATTCAGCCCCTACTTTTGGCGTCTCCTTCTTTTTGGTCAATTTCCGTTTTCTCTTCTTCTTCCGGCGATGGTTACTGTTCACTTGACAGCTGAATCTCTCTCTTCCCGTCGATGGCTGTACTGTTCACGACGACTGCATTGTTCACGACAGTTGCACTTTTCGGTGTTCTTCTGTGTAGGGTTTGGTGTTTTGCTGTGTATTCAATTGTGTTGGCCTTTTTGTCTCTTTGGTTAAACGGTTTCTCTTGTGTTTTCCGAACTCACTCTTTGTGTTTATGTCGTTCACCCTCTCTTCTTACCGTGTATGCAATTGTGTTGGCCTTGCCCTAGTTTTGTCTTCCAAGGTCTTTATATATTCTCTTCTGTGAAACCCTAATAAGGCTTACGCGACAGATTTACGTTCTTACCCTTACGCGGCGAATTTATTGTTTTGCCCTTCCATGTGGCTTTTACGTTCTTACTAGATGATTCTTCCTCTTCTTTTATCTTCAAGTGCTTCATAGCTTTGAAAGCTGCCTCCTTTGATACCTTTGACGTTGAGGAGCTCTCAGTTGACTTTATTCTCATCTCATATGCAATGAGATTGCACTGATCATACAGAGACATAAAATTAACATCTCTACTCTCCTTTATGGCTACCACCTTTGAGGCAAACCTCTCAGGTAGAATTCTCAGAATTTTCTTCACAATCAATGAGTCATTCTTATTCTTCCCATGACTTCTTAGGTTGTTTACAGCGTCAATAACCTTGGTGAAGAACTCTTGGACTGTCTCATTCTTCTGCATTCTGAGGGATTCATATCTCTCCTTGAAAACTTGAAGCTTGTCCTCCTTCATTTTGCCATCACCTTCATAGACTTTTTGCAATCTGTCTCATATCTCCTTGATAGATTTGCAGTCCATAACTTTAGCATACTCACATCTGTCAATGCTGAAATGATGACATTTGAGCCCTTTCCATTTATCTCAAACTGCCCTAACTCCATTGGGATTAGGTCTTTACCTTCTTCCAGAGCCACAAAACCCTCCTGTGCGCATTTCACCACATTTACGCCCATGGTTGCAAATACCACTTGCATTCTTGCTCTCCACATATAGATCCCTTCAACCTAGTACACCAAGCTATTAAGCTTCAAACTGGTGAATCTGTGCTTTGATACCAATTAAAGTTCCCAACTTCTCCCTAGGATCTACTAGTTTGTGATACTGAGAAGAGGAGTGAATCAATATCACCACAATTCGTAATTCGCAGGTAAGTGAACAACTTCAACCTCTACTTAAAAGCGAAATCTTTCTCAGACTCGACTAAGGTAGATCTATTGCTACCTACTAATCATAATAGTCCTCAAAGTCACCTTTCAAACACCTTGCCTAATAAACAATACAGATGTTCTTGTTTAGGTCTTCGTTAGGTTATGGGTTGATTGATACTTTAGCTGTGTTCACAACTCAATTCAAAACACAGAACGTAAAGCAAATTAAGGACACACGAGATTTACATGGTTCCGTCAATGTGACGTACATCCACGGTGGTAGGGACTCTCCCTCTACCGAGACTATCCACTATACTTGAGAATTCTAGTTACAATGGATGTCTTAATCTTCTGCTCCTTACACTATTGTAATTACTAAGTAAGTACAATACAATGAGTGTCACTTACTGTGTCTACCCTTCTTCTAGCTTGTCTTGCCTCTGTTGAATTGAAAGGTTGCTCCACTGCCGCTTAGAAGTTCACTGCAACGCTCTCTAACCTCTCTTGAAGAAATCTGGAAATACATTGAGTTCTTTCAATGCTTCGCCGAATTCCTTCTTTACGTTGCCTCACACAGCTCCTGCTTTTACTGTCTCACGGTCTTACCCGTCCGTTTCTCTCTCTCTTGCTGTCCAGTCGTATTTCTCTCTTTTACTGCTGGATTTCTCTCTCTTATCGTCCAGCCGAATTTCTCTCTCATTGTCCAGCTGAATTTCCTCTGTTTTGCCGACGGTCTCTCTCTCTTCGTCCACCCCTCTTTGGCCATTCCAGATTTTCTCTCCTTTTCCCTTAGTTGGCCGTGTTTTCTCTCTCCTTCCCGTCGACTCCTCTGTTCTGGCCGTATACCTCTTTTCTCTCTCTTTCAATGGTTGTCTCAATTTTTCTCTCTTTCTCTCGTGTTCTGCCGACCGTTGGTGTGCCGGTGGTGTGCCGTTCCTTTGTCGTCCACTCTCCTCTTTGGTCATGTTAGATTTTCTCTCCTTCCCCTATTCTGCCGTCGGCTCACTTGGTTGGCCGAATCGGACTTTGCTGTTTCGCTCTTCTGGTTTGCCGTCCAATCATCTAGCCCCTTTAGCTGTCTCCTCTTTTCTCTATTTTTGCCGACCTCTGTTCCTTTTCAGCCCCCCTTCGACCGTCTCTCCTCTTTCTCTCTCTCACAACCTTTGTTCTTCATTCAGCCTGACTATCTCCTCTTTCTCTCTCCCTCGACCTTTGTTCTTCGTTCAACCCGTCCGTCTCCTTTTTTTCTCTCTCTCGACAGTTGTTCTTCATTCAGCCCGGCCGTCGATCGTCTCCATTTTCTCTCTCTCTCTCGACGGTTGATTTCTTTGTTGCCGTCAGTTTCTCTCTCCTTCTGTCGGTGGTGCTCTGATTTACTCAATTTTCATTTTCTCTTCTTCTTCCGACGACGGCTACACGGATTTGTTCAATTTGCCGACCGCTTCTTTTCTATTTTACTGTCCCATGTTCTACCATTCTTTTGTCGTCGGTGTGCTTTGGCCGTATGTTGTGTTTTTCTATTTTCTCTATTTGGTCGTCCACACACTTTTATGTTTTGTCGTGTATTCAATTGTGTTGGCCTTACCCTAATTTTGTCTTCCAAGGTCTTTATATACTCTTTTCCATGAAACCCTAACAGGGCTTACGTGGCGGATTTACGTTCTTGCCTTTACATGACGGATTTACTTTATTGCCCTTCTATGTGGCTTTACTTTCTTGCACACTTAAACCTAGTTGACAACAATTACAACCCATACAAGGCTGTGGGAACAACACTATTATACTCAATTGAAGGTGAATTAAATGATGAGCCATAATGATTGGAAAGTTAAACATGTCTACTTTCCAATACAAAAACAAGTGATTTAAAATTTTGTAAAAAGAGTGATGATAGTTTTATTAAAGGGCGTACATATTATGAAGTTGGAAAGAAAGGAAAAAATTTGGATAAACTTGTGAAAAAAAAAGAAAAGAATTTAAATTTGTATAAGTTTATGAAAAATAAAAGAAAATAATTTGAATGAGATTAGGGAAAGAAGAAGATGTTATTTGAAAGAGATTTAAGAAGATTAAAATAATTTGTGAAAAGAAAATAAAAGAAACATAAAAAGAAAAAAAATAAATTATTTAAAAGGTTCTAAAGAGTCTAGATTGGTCCACCAAATTAATTGTTATAATTTCATTGATGAATTAAAGATACTAAAGAGACAATGTTGGTAGAAGGTTTAGATAAGCAAATGATTATTTACTCCAAAAGTTGATTTTTGGTATAAACATCAAATTGGTCAATTGGACCTATTACTATAGTTGAATAATGTGACAAAAGCAAATAAATTGTAGTAAGCTAAATTTAGGTCAAGAGTTTGGATTGGTAAATTGGATCAAGTGTTATGATCAATCAATACATTATATATAAAGTTTTCAAATTTAATATATATTGTAATTGATATTTTATATGGCAAAAGATTTTCATCATAATTAACTACTAGGACCTCAGAAATTTATATATTTATGTCTATAAACAAGGTCAATTAATCAATGTATTAAAGACAAAGGTTCCAAATTTAATATAGATTATGATTGATTCTTCATATGACAAAAGATTTTCATCACAATGGCTAATATGACCTTAGAAGTCTATATATTTATGTTTATAAACAAGTTTAGATGACCTTAAAAATGAGCTACAATTTGTGATAAAAAATATAAAAATATTAATGTGCCAAAGAGCAAAAAAAAAAGAAATGACAAGACTAAAAGGGTTTAGTAAGAAAGTAAAAGGGCAAGAGTACTTTAATGTGAGTGAGAACTTCATATTCTTGAGAAAAACTTTACGAAACCATTTTACACAAGGTCGTGTGATTTAACTGTTGTATTAGTGAGCATGACATTTCATTTTTTAATAATAAGCTGAGGATATTATTAAATAATTAGTTATACAATAATGTGCATTGACCCTATGTAAAAAATCAATAGTTTCATAAATCCTAAGCAAAAAATGCTTGGTTTTAAATGGATTTAAGTTGCAAACAAAAATAAAAGCTCCCATTGTATATGGAAAATTGAAGAAATCCCATCCTATAATCACCTATCAAACCCATGTGATAAAATCCGTGTGTCTAACCCTTTCTTACCTTACCATTGCATTTGCAAGGAA
Organism: Ceriops tagal; assembly: GCA_021533255.1. Taxonomy (NCBI): domain Eukaryota; kingdom Viridiplantae; phylum Streptophyta; class Magnoliopsida; order Malpighiales; family Rhizophoraceae; genus Ceriops; species Ceriops tagal. The sequence goes on along the minus strand of CM038610.1, from coordinate 4,853,181 downwards.
ATTGCCCTTATGTGCTTAGAAAACAAAAGAAACTTGATCCTTGGTTTTGTCACTAATGTCCTTGAACACTAACATAAAGTTCTAGGGCCTTTCGATGTTGTCATTTAGCTATGTAATTGTAGTATTGAAATCACTTTTAATAGTTAATGGAAATCTACCTAATTCTTCTCACAGACTCCATAGTATCACCACCTCCTTAATTGATAATAGCTCTACTTTATTAATGCTTGATATGGTCATTACTTTAGAAAAGAGGTATAATACTTTTTTGTCCTCCCTTTGTAGTACTTTGCCTATCCATGTCATCCCCAACGAGTCAATTATAGTGACATTTGTATTAAATTTAACTATACCACTCGACGATTATGCCAAATAACTAAGATGTGACCTATTTCTCTTAATAAGTTGAATATTGCCAAGATTAAATTGAAAATCATCAATCATAAGATTATTTTAGGGCTACTTAGCATTTGACAACCACCACATTTTAATGTGAATCAAGCTACACACTTTCTCTATTAAGAAAGGTTTCTTATAAAAGGTTCTCTCATTCCTAGCCAATCACACATACTAGACAATCGCATAAAATTTTATCAACCAAATCTTCCTTAACCTACATCCTTATTTAGTCTATGCCATAAGTCCTATACTTGCTTCATCGTCCTCGAAACCACCCACAAAAGGCCTTATCACCTTAAACACCTACATTATATACTATTTAAACAAGGTTACAATAAAAAAACAAGTGAGAGACAAATTTTAGTGCCTTTTGTAAATCGTGTAGTTTCTATCTTGATCACCATCCCCATTGATCTAACATAAATGCTTTGGAGGGACCCAAGATTAATTGCCACCCAAGATCTCTACCTTTGGAGGGAATAATCTCTGCCACACTTGAGATAGTATTGTATCATACTCCTTACAAAAACTATTTTGTAAATTACAAAATGGCCTCAAGGTGAATGAACCATCTTACTCTACCTGCCAAATTAACCTATCTCCCTTTGAGAAAGCCTTTGTGTGTTCAATGAGCCCATAAATTCAATGTACATATCCCTTTGTTAGTTGAAGAGCTTATGATGCCATGAGATTTTTCACACCCACCTATTTGCCAACCATTGACCAAAACTATTAACTAGGACAATTTTTTTAACTATTGAGGCAATGAGACATAGAAACCTCTGTACTAAAGAAGTGTCACTTATCCATACTTAACTCTAAAAATCCATCTTCCTATCATTCCTTATCAAATAATTAAAATTAGATTTCATCACTCCCATATTCTTTACCCCTCTTTACCATACCAAACACATCCCATATTTTCATCACTTTTATATTTCATATCAATGACGTGTATAAACGCCTCACCAACCATCCCTATAGCCATGCCTATTGCTCATTATATTTTGCTTTAAGGACTTTTATCCATAATGTGCCTTACTTATTTTCTACCCTCTATAATCATTTTGACAATAATTCCAAATTAGTATCCTTTAATCTCTCAATCCCTAGTTTGTCATGACATTGCCTTTTATACATAAGACCTCAGCTAATATGGTGCATACGTTAGTGGTCATTTTCTTTACCCTAAATAAAGGATCACTGTATCTTTTCCAACTATTATCCCATTTATTTTGGCATGTGAACTTGGATATATAATATATTGGAAGATATAGTATCAAGATTTTAAAAGGATTAACCTCCCAATCTTATATAGAAATGTAGTCTTCCACTTTAACGATCTAACCTCCATTTTTTAAATGATAAGATCCCATAAACCTTTCATCCTTAGATTTTCCCCCAATGATAGCTCAAGATATTTCATAAGGAGAGACCCAATGATGTAATTTTAAAAGTTAGGTTCCATACATAACTATCTTTACTAAGTTCACTTTAATCCTACATAATACTGGAAGCATTTAAGAGTCTTTTACAGTTTTTCACAAACTCCTTGTTAGCATTATTGAAGATGACTATGTCATTAACAAATTGCGAATACATTAACTTGACATTGTCTTTAATAAATATACCTTTGATAAGACCTTATTTTGCCTCCTTTCTAAATAGAAAGTTTAAACCCTCCACTGCTAATATGAACGGCAATGTAGAAAGAGGATCCTTTTATCGTAGACTTTTCATATTGAAAGTTATGGAGTTTATATGCACTCTAACATCTATTGCCTCTAATTATCACTAAAACTCATGAGTTTTAATACATCTATCAAATAACTTCATTCTATTAAGTTGTATGTCTTTTCAAAGTCAATCTTTATCATAACCCTTCATTCCTTCAATTTCTTCATTTCTTTAATTGTTTCATTAACTATAAGAACACTTTCTAATATGTTATAACTTCCAAAGAAAGCAAATTGAAACCCCCTTACCACCTCCTTAATTACTAATTAGGGTCCTTTAGATAATACTTTAACTAGTATTTTGTAAATAGAACCCATTAAGGAGATTGGATGAAATTGAATTAAAGATTGTTTCATCAACCTTTAGTAAAGTGCCAAGAAAGTTGAGGTAACAAATTTACATAGTTTGCCATTCGCATAAAAATCTTACATGAACTTTATTACATTTTGTTCCACCACTTTTCAATTGCATTTGATGAAATTAAGGTTAAACTTACCTAGTCTAGGTGCCTTATTCCTATCATAGTCTTTGATTGCCTCCCATACCTCCGATGTAGTAAACAAGCTTTCGAGGATCATGTTATCTACCCTCTTAAGTTTCAAAAAAAAAAACTATCATCCGTTTTTAGATATTGTGGTAAAGATACGCATAATTGTTTTCTAAAATGTGAAACAATAGCACCTTTAATCTTTATAGGCTTGGTAAATGTGAGTCCTCCTATCTTAATGTAGTATATCATATTCTTATGATGCCTATTGGAAGCAATAATCTAGAAGAATTTTGTATTTTTATCACCTTCTACTAACCATTAAATATGTGATTTCTAAAACTATTCTTGTTCCCACTTCTTAAGGGCAATCCAATAATCATCCTTTGCTTGCAACAATTTTTTTCTTTCCTTATCTAACAATGATTGGGTTTCCTATTTCAATGACAATTGCTCTATCCTTATTTCTATCATCTTTAAATTCTTTTGTCTTTCCCTCCCATTCTTTTGTTGTCTAGGACTTCAAAAAATTTTTTATAGACTTTATTCAATCATAAAGCACATGCCTTGGATATTCACCTATTAAGTGTTTCAACCATAGACTTAATTTCCTCCTTAGCATTTTATCATCACTCCAATGGTTTAAATATTTAAACAAAATTGGGCATTCATTTGTTCCAATAACCCTTAAACATACATTAGAGTGATTTGACAAATAGTTATGAACACCCCACTACTTCAAATTTAGTGGCACTACCAACTAGTTAGCCTTGATTAAGAATCTATCCATTTAGCAATTTGATGGACTATCACGAAAATTACACTAAATGTATTACATCCCTTACATTGGTAGATTCATTAACTTTATATTATACACAAACTTATTAATCTATTTGATCACATGATTATTATAAAAAACCCTTACCTGTTGATTAATTATTGACATTATATTGAAATCACCTCTCAATCACTACCACCCCATAAATTTATTTTTAAGAGCCCTTAATTCTTTCCAAAGCTCTTATTGTTCCACATGACAATTGGGCATGAAATTTTAATTAATATAATAGTTTTTCCTAATTGTGCAATTATCCTTGCTAATACCATGAACTTGTAAACAAACAACTTATGTTGCAATTGAAATACAGAGTTTTTCCAAAATATTGCCAAACCCTTTTATGCGCTTACTGATTCAGTAGCTAACACATGAATGTCCTACCCTTCCCACAGTTGTCTTAAGATTGGTTATGTTAGATTATGTAATTTCATCTTTCGCATAAATAAAATACTTATATTAATTTGATTAATCCATCTTTGAATTGCTTTGTATTTTGTGGATATCCTTAAACCTTTGACATTAATTGAGCATGTAATCATAATGAGAAAGAATAACCCTTATTTGCCTCAATAGTCAAAGTTGACTCAATAGTCCCTGTTATCCTCTTCTATAGAAGACAACCACTTGATAATTACTTTCTCCCCTTTATGAGTAGTCAATCCCATAGTTTTACCCAACTTGAGCACTCTTCTTGACTCCCTCATAATAACCTTATTGTGAAACCAAATGTGCTCGTTTATAAGTCAAGTGTTTTCTGAAAGAATCTCACACTTCGGCAACATTAGCCTTTAAATTGATTTGCTAAGTTTGTGTTGGATCACCCCTATACCTTTGCCCTTCCTACCATGTCCTCTCCCCTAACTCTACCTTTTCTCTTTATAAGTGTGACCACTATCAACACATGCCCTAGTAACACCCTTTTATCATCCCTATTATGGTCATTAGGCCATAATTTACCTAACCACCTCCAACCCTACCTCTTAAAAACACCCTAACTTCTTTTGTTGCCCATAAGCATTCCTTATCTTTTATAACCACATCTATGAACCTCCTACTCCTTCCTCATCAGTAGCTACTTCACTTCACATTGCCTCATCCTTCCTGCTTACCAAAGATGCACCAACAACCTCCTTTATTACTCAGTTAACTTTTTAGTTTGCCCTAGTTACTTAGTTGTAAACCCTTTGGCCCTAGACCAGAAAAGCACTAGGACATGGATTGCACTAATTGCCCATTATCTCATTTTTATTAGGACCTTTATAATTTAGACTACCAATCATCCCTCTCTTCAATAGGCCTTTGTCACTTCCCAGACTCATTACAATGTTTTAGCTAATGCTCATAGTAGATGGGCTTCCAAGCAACCAAACCTTGGTCTTTACCCTCACTGTCAATCCAAACTCCTAAGATAGGCTTGTCATTATCCTTGGTTGTGACTACTTCTCCTTAACCTTATCATGTCACCACTTCTAGACTACCTTAATAGCTATAATCAAACTTTAACTAGAGTAATTGCTTGAGATGGATATCCCATTTTGAGAGACTCCAGCACCTTTTAAGAGATTCCCTATTATAATGCATCCCTCTTGTAACTTATTGCTAGGAAGCGCCTTCTGTTTAATTTTCAAAATAAAGATCCACCTATTAACCTCCACCATTACCATGAAGGGATAACAACCTCAATCTTTACTAACATTAGAAAATGAAATTGATCTAACTGCCCTTTCTGATTTGATTATAAATTCATCCTTAAATATACATATCATTTCTATTAGCTAAGTAAGAAAGAAACTTACCAGACTACGCCTAAAGCAACAACCTTTTTAAAGATACCCAGGCCTTTTAATTTAAATTGACTCTATTTTTACACAATGGAACTACACTTAGAAACAATCTGTGGATCCACTCCCTATTACTATCAAACTCCTCCTTCATGTCTTCTTTAGAGTAAAATGTCAACAAGACCTCAGAGCCTCTTGTTATTATAATCTTAAATAGATGGTGATTGCCCCTTTTCAACTAGTCTTTCAATTAACACAACTCACAAACCAATCCAACTATACTTTAGTGGAGCCAATTTGACTCAAAGGCCTTAGTATAGTATGGTAGAATTATAGGTAATTGATTTGCTTAGGGCATGGATACCTTCTATTTTTCAAATGACCATTTACATTCTCCTATTAATCCTTTCATAACACTATCCTTATAAGACATTCCTATTGCCTTTTTAACAACTGCCTTCTTTCCCTATGAGTGGCATTGTCTTTCTTATGACCATTGAGTGCCTAATATCCTAGCTCTCAATTTGGGATAATTGGTAATTTTAACTCCCAATTGATACTGAAGCAGCCTTTCCCCATTCAATCTTCGAGCAATATTGATAGTTTATGTTGGCTACCAAATTTGATGAACCCAAACTGACGACCTATCTTGATGATCTTATTTAAAATCACCACGTCAACAATCCTCCCTAATTGTTAAAAAACTCTTCATTATCCCTTACAATCCATATTTTCCATAGATTGTTCACAAAAATAAGGATTACCATCAACATTGATCCCACCAATCACCCCTACCACTTTGAGTCGATTAGTAAGGAGTTACAATAATAATAGTATTAGTAAACTACTACATTATAATGGAGCAATGACTTGTTAAATAAACATTATTGAGTTGGTGGTGTCAAGATGTTTAAACGGCATGTCTCCAAAGGAGAAAGACAGATTAGGGGTCCATAATTTCCTATTTTCCAATTTCCCATCAGCAATTAACTCTAGAGAGGTAGTTTAAGTAGTAACGTGGCACTAGAACCACTAACCTTAGGGTTCCACTTGACCCGTACCAAAAGCCCGATGAGATGGTAACGATGAGTCACCAAATTAGTGCTTCAATGGAGGAAAAAGGTAGATTAGAGACTAGAATCACCTTTGGACTTACTAGTTGTTAACGAGCGGCACTAGCAGAAAGTGCAGGTAGTGATAGTAGCATGTGTAGACAGTAATAGCAACGTGTGCACGCAGCGATAGCAGAACATGCAGGTAGCAATAATAGTGTGTGTAGGTAGCAATAGCAACAAGCCCAATAACTTCTAGTAGCTAAGGTGAAAACGTGTCACGACAATAGGTCCAGGAGCTTACGGTGGTAAAAGGAGAAAACATGCCCTACAATAGGGTAGGCACCACCCGCAGCAGGAGGAGAGAACCTACCAAGGTAGTAGGGGAGGCAATACCAGCAACAGAGAAGAGATCCTGCCGAGGTAGCAGGTGAGGCAACCTGCCAAGGTAGAAAATGCAGGCAGCGATAGCAGCGTATGCACTCAGTGATAGTAGAACGTGTAGGCAGCAACAGTAGAGTGTGCAGGCAGCAATAGCAGCAAGTCCGACAGTTTATATCAGCTGAGGAGAAAACGTGTCACGACAGCAAGTCTAGTAGCTTACAACGACAAAAGGAGAAAACATGCCCGACAGCAGATCCAACAAATTGCTGCAACAAGGGAGAAAACGTGCCTAGCAGCAAGGCAAGCAGCATCGACAACAGGGGAAGGAAACTGCCAAGGCCAAAAGAGGCAGTACCAGCAGTAAGAGGAGAGAACCTATTGAGGTAACTTGCCAAGGCAACAAGTGAGGTAGCACCGACAGTAGCAAAAGGAACCTGCCAAGACAAAAGAGACCAGCAAAGTTTGAGCAAAGATCGGCAATGAGGAAGGAAAAGATCCATTTTCTGCAATAGCAGCCTGTGCACATTGAGTGATCTTTCTCAGGAAAGTTTTCATTATAAAACTCTTGATAAACTTGTTGAAAAAGGGTGGGATACCCTTGGAGTAATCAGGAGATCAACTCCTTGATTAGGAGATCATTGTAAGTGGTTAAGGAGTAGTCCTTCCATAAGTGGTTAAGGAGTGATCCTTCTACAACATTGTTATATTCCTTGATAACAAGAGTGGATTATGTGATTTAGGAGTGATTCTATTACACTATGGACGTAGCTCACAAATTATGGGTGAACCACATAAAAATTGTTGTATGTTCTTAAGTGCTTGCGTTTGATTAATATTTGTATGGTCACTCTCACATAAAGAAGAAATAAAAATTGGATCATTGGCTCTAATAAGTCATAGAGGTTAAATCCTGATAGATTTGTAAAAAGCGAATATCTCACATTGATTCACCCCCTCTCAATATGAGACCTAAAAAGGTCCTTATCAAGGAGTATTAGGTTAAAAGGTTTTGACTAACACATTGAGCTATGTTCAACCTTTACACTAGATTTATGGTAAATAATTTAAGAATTAGAGTTAGCTTGGTATTTCAAGCTCTTAAGGTTTGGTTGGAGATAAATTCAAAAAAATACCTAAGGATGCAATATAGTAAAAGGTTCCAGTTAAAGACTTACAAGCCAACCAATCTTAGCAAAAATTGCAACAACTTCATGTAGTGGAATAACCTATTTGCGTTTTAAATGTTTATAGGTAAGGCAATTAGGTTGCATATTAGGAGGCTGGCCATGCCCTATTGTCGCAGGATAACCCTATTGCTAATGGCTTACTTATGCTTCATGGATTATCAGTGGATGAGTATAGCATTTTGAAGTTCCCGACTTCTCCCTAAGATCTATTAGTTTGTGATACTGAGAGGGGGATAAATCAGTATCACCACAATTTGCAATTCGCAGGTAAGTGAACAACTTCAACCTCTTCTTAAAAGCGAACTCTTTCTCATACTCGACTAAGGTAGATTTATTGCTACCTACTAATCACAATAGTCCCCAAAGTTACCTTTCAAACACCTTGCCTAATAGACAAGTCGGATGTTCTTGTTTAGGTCTTCGTTAGGTTATGGGTTGGCTGATACTTTAGCTGCATTCACAACTCAATTCAAAACACAGAACGTAAAGCAAATTAAGGACACACGAGATTTACATGGTTCCGTCAACGTGACGTACATCCACGGTGGTAGGGACTCTCCCTTAGCGAGACTATGCACTATACTTGACAATTCCAGTTACAATGGATGTCTTAATCCTCTTCTCCTTTCACTATTGTAATTACTAAGCAAGTATAATACAAAGAGTGTCACTTATTGTGTCTACCCTTCTTCTAGCTTGTCTTGCCTCTGTTGAATTAAAAGGCTGCTCCACTGCCACTTAAAAGTTCACCGCAATGCTCTCTAACCTCTCTTGAAGAAATATGGAAATACGTTAAGTTCTTTCCGATACTTCGCCAAAGTTCTTCTTTACGTTGTATCACACAACTCCTGCTTTCACCGTCTCACGGTCTCACCTGTCTCCTTGCCCCACGATCTCACTGTCTCACGTCTCACCCGTCTCCTTTTCTCTCTCTCTTGCTATCCAGCCGGATTTCTCTCTCTTACCGTCCAACTGGATTTCTCTCTCACCGTCCAGCCAGATTTCCTCTGTTTTGTTGACAGTCTCTCTCTCTTCGTCCACCCCTCTTTGGCTATTCCAGATTTTCTCTCCTTTTCCCTTATTTGGTCGTGTTTTCTCTCTCCTTCCCGTCGACTCCTCTGTTCTGGTTGTATACCTCTTTTCTCTCTCTTCCAATGGTTGTCTCAATTTTTCTCTCTTTCTCTCATGTTCTGTCGACCATTGGTGTGCCGGTGGTGTGCCATTCCTTTGTCGTCCACTCTCCTCTTTGGCCATGTCGGATTTTCACTCCTTCCCTTGTTCTTCATTTAGCCCAGCTGTCTCCTCTTTCTCTCTCCCTCAACCTTTGTTCTTCATTCAGCCCGACCATCTCCTCTTTCTCTCTCTCTCGACCGTTGATTTCTTTGTTACCGTCGGTTTCTCCTTTCACCGATCTGTTCCGATTTGGCCAATTTTCGTTTTCTTTACAATCTCCAACGACAACTACACTATTCACTACGGCTACTTCTTTTCTATTTTGCCATCCCCTGTTCTACCGTTCTCTTGCCGTCAGTGTGCTTTGGCCGTATGTTGTGTTTTTTTGTTTTCTCTATTTGGCCATCCACACACTTTTATGTTTTGCCGTGTATTTAATTGTGTTGGCCTTATCCTAATTTTGTCTTCCAAGGTCTTTATATACTCTCTTCCATGAAACCCTAATAGGGCTTAGGCGGCAGATTTATGTTCTTGCCCCTCTAGGGCTTACGCAACGGATTTACATTCTTGCCCTTCCATGTGGATTTACCTTCTTGCCCTTCCATGTAGCTTTACTTTCTTGCTTTTCCATGTGGCTTTACTTTCTTGCCCTTCCATGTGGCTTTAATTTCTTGCACACTTAAACCTAGTTGACAACAATTACAACCCATACAAGGCTGTGGGAACAACAATCTCCCCCATTGTAATTATTGGCAACACTCATAACAAAAGCCACTATACAGCAGTTTTAACTCCCCCTAAATATGCACTCCCCCTTTCTAAACAGCTCCCCCTGCACTGTTGCTTCTCTCCCCCTTTGCCAACCAATTACAAATCTGAAAAACTCGCTAAGTAGAGATGGAGGATTCACCTGAACTTCAGGCTTGAGGAGGCATTCGCATAGAAAGACTCATTCTGTGCTTTTCAAACAGCTCTGTGGACAGAGATTTAGTTAGATCTTGTGTAACCTCTTCAACAGATTTAGGTTCAACTTGTGAAAGTAAAGCAGTAGCTCCCATAATTCTTCTTCTTGCTGTAACTCTTACTGATGGGTCACCTATGATCTAATTTTCTTGATGAGCACTGGTCCACGCTTTCTTTGACTTTCTTTCTTGCACAGTCTTAGTTGCAAGAGGATCTCTTTCTTCATCTTCAAACTCACTTTTCTCCGAGTCTGAACTTACTTCTTGTTCCTTTTCTTCAAGTTGGTCTGATTCTTCATCTACATTGATGTCATCTTCTTCATTGTCCTCAGCTTCTCCATACTACATTGTTTTCCAGTTCTCATCTATTCTTACATCACTGGAAGTGATAACTTTTCCCAGCTTATGCAAGAAAACTCTGTAATCTTTTGTCTTTGCTAAGTATCCCACAAAGATGCCTTCATAAGACCTAGCATTGAATTTTCACAAGTTTTGCTCCTTGTTCTTCACAAAACATGGGCTACCAAAGACTCTGAGATACTTGGCTGTTGTCTTCTTCCCACTCTATAGCTCATATGGAGTCTTATCAGTATTGGGCCTTAGTAATACTTTGTTTAATAGATGCACGGCTGTAAATGTTGCTTCTGTCCAAAATCTTGTGTGAAACTTGGATTCCAACAGTAAAGTTCTCGCCATTTCAACCACAGCTTTATTTTTCCTCTCTACCACCCCATTCTGTTAAGGTGTTCTTGCTGCTGCCATTTGATGATGAATTTCATGCTTCTCAAGATAATCTTCAAAAGCTTTATTTGTAAATTCAGTGCCCTAATCTGACCTCAATACTTTGATCTTCCTTCCACTCTCATTTTCAGCCAATCTTTTGTATCTCTTGAAGCAATTCAAAACTTATGACTTGTGTTTGAGGTGCACGAGGCAGGTCCTTCTCGAATAATCATCAACAAATAAAATGAAGTACCTCTCACCTTTCAACCCTTTTGTCCTCATTGGTCCACACAAATCAGTATGCATAATGTCAGTCACTACTTTAAAACTGAACTCTTTGGTCTTGTACTGCTTTTTGGCATGTTTTCCTTTAGAGCATGCTGAGTAAACATACTCTCTCTCTCTCTCTTGAGGTCAAGAATGTCTCTGATTGCATTAGTAGTGGTCAGCTTCCTTATGTTCTTTTGTGATAAGTGTCCCAGCCTCCTATGCCAGAATTGATTTTCTTCTTCTTTGGTAAGTAAACAATTGCTTGTCTTGTCCTCATCAATCACATATAAATTTCCAGCTGTTCTCTTCCTGGCTACAATAGTATTGCCTTCTTTACTCTTTACCGAGCAACCTGTTTTTGTGAATATCACTTTGTGGTTGTCGTTGCATAGTTGGCTGACAAATGCTAGATTATATTTGAGTTCTTCAACGTGTAGAACATCTTTCAGCTGTCCTTTTCCAATATTTACTGACCCCTGACCACTAATGTTGAGTGAATCATCATTACCAAACTTGACTCTGCCTTCTCTTGATTTGTTTAGCTTTGATAATTTACTCTTGTCTCTTGTCATGTGCGAAGTGCATCCACTATCAAGGATCCACTGCTTATCCTTGCAATCAGCCTTTAGTGCAATTTTAGCTATATTAGCCACCTCCCTTTTTGTCTATATTCCTTCTTTTGAATTGGCTAGAAGATAGCTTTCTCCTTTTTCTCAGCTTTGATTGCACCAATTGTTTTTACTGTGCCATCAAGTGTCTTCTCTTACTCAGGGAGAAGTGTCATGCATCTCTTGGCATTATGGCCATCCTGTTTGCACCTTTCACACTGCTCCAAGTCTGCCAATACAGCAAACTTGTTCTTTGAAACCACTGGTTTCGGCTTCCATCAACACTCCTTATCAGTGTGTCCTTGTTTTTTACAGTATGTACAAGAACTCACGACAAGTGTTCTCCTCTGAATTTTGTATTGTCTCCCCTTGTATGCAGCATTGTATCTTCTAAAGTTGGAGACATATACTGGCCTTCTCCACCAGCAGTTGCTCGCCTTATAACCCCAAACTCTACAATAAAGGCAATGACCTTGAAACTACCTCTTCTTGGGTCTGATCATAGCTTGTCATCTTCTGTTCATCACTTGTTGTGTAGGCAAAGTAGCTGGCCTCTTTGCTTGTGTGACTTTCATTTCAGTCACCTTCTTCTCCTTCTTCTGTTCAGCCGTAGCCCTCTGCTGGTTGACTTTCTTTTCTTCCTTCTTGTTTGCCACCCTAGGTTGCTTCTTTAGATCTTCTTTATTCTCAGTTATCTTCTTCTAAGTGACAACCTTCTCTTTCAACTTATGTGGCACATTCTTATTTTCTTTAGCCAATGTAGCCTTAGATTGCTGCACTTTCTCTTCATTCTTCTTTTCACTTGCAGAACTTGTTTCTCCTATCATTTCAAGCTTCTGCACGTTCTCTTCACTCTTTTTGAGTTGTTGCTGAAGTCTCATCGACTCTTTCTCCATTTCTTCAATTTTTGAAGCCCTTGAGCCAAGCTCTATAGTAAGGTCTTCACATATTTTGATTTGTTCTTCAAATCTTCTTTTCAAGTCAATATGTTCAGCCCTCATTTCATCCTTTTGACTTTCAGCTTCCTCAGACTTTGCTTCAACTTGTTTTATGTGAGGTTCCAACCTTTTTACGATTCTTCCCCTTCTAATTATCTCCTTTGAAGCTGCTTCTAACTTAGCTTCAAGATCTGGTTCTTCTTCATCAACCTCCTCTTCCTCTTCAGAAGTTGAGCTACCACCTTGTTCTAATGCCATAAAAACATGCTCATCTGATAAGTCTTCATCTTCCTCCTCATCAGCTTCTTTTGTCTGACTAACATAACTCTTGAATGAGCCTATCTTCTTCCTCTGTAGGTTAGCAATCTTCTTACTAGACTTCTTTGATTTAAATGATGATCTTCTCCATCTTGAATTTTGGTCATCATTACCATCCTCATCTTCATCATCAAGTTTCACTTTGCACTGAGAAGCAAAGTGTCCAGTCTGCCCACAGCGACAACATCTTAAGGACAACTGTCCTTTTCCCTTCTTAGACCCCTTCTTGAATTTCCTTGTGAAGTAAGCCCATACTTCGCCTTCATTTTCTTCCTCATCATCATCATCATCATCCTCACTGGATGATTCTTCCTCTTCTTTTATCTTCAAGTGCTTCATCGCTTTGAAAGCTACCTCCTTTGATACCTTCATTGTTGCAGAGCTTTTAGCTGACTTTATCCTCATCTCATATGCAATGAGATTGCACTGGAGATCATGCAGAGACATAGAATTGAGATCTCTACTCTGCTCTATGGCTATCACTTTTGAGGCAAAACACTCAAGCAGAATTCTCAGAATTTTCTTCACAATCGATAAGTCCTTCTTGTTCTTCCCATGACTTCTCAAGTCATTTACAATGTCAATAACCCTAGTGAAGAACTCTTGAACTATCTCATTCTTCTGCATTCTGAAAGATTCATATCTCTCCTTGAACACTTGAAACTTAGCCTCCTTCATTCTACCATCACATTCATAGACTTTCTGCAATCTGTCCCATATCTCCTTGGCAAATTTGCAGTCTATAACTTTAGCATACTTAGCATCTGTCAATGCTGAAATGATGACGTTTGAGGCCTTCCCATTTATCTCAAACTACCTTAACTCCTTTGGGGTTGGGTCTTTACCTTCTTCCGAAGCCATAAAACCCTCCTGTACGCATTTCACCACGTTCATGCCCATGGTTGCAAATACCACTTGCATTCTTACTCTCCAAATATGGTAGTTGGTTCCGTTGAAGATTAGAACCTTCTTACTATAAGTAGTGCTGGTGCTAGTACCAGCTTCCATTTCTCAGTATGCTAAACAAGTCAAACTTCTAGATCCCTTCAAACTAGTACACCAAGCTGTTAAGCTTCAAACTGGTGAACCTGTGCTTTGATACTAATTGAAGTTCTCGACTTCTCCCTAAGATCTACTAGTTTGTGATACTGAGAGGTGGTGAATCAGTATCACCACAATTAGCAATTCGCAAGTAAGTGAACAACTTCAACCTCATCTTAAAAGCGAACTCTTTCTCAGACTCGACTAAGGTAGATCTATTGCGACCTTCTTCTAGCTTGTCTTTCCTCTGTTGAATTGGAAGGCTGCTCCACTGCCGCTTAAAAGTTCACCACAACGCTCTCTAACCTCTTTTGAAGAAATCTGAAAATACGTTAAGTTCTTTCTGATGCTTCGCCAAAGTTATTTTCTAAGTTGTATCACATAACTCTTGCTTTCACCGTCTCACAGTCTCACCCGTCTCCTTGCCCCACGATCTCACTTTCTCACGGCTCACCCGTCTCCTTTTCTCTCTCTCTTGCTGTCCAACCGAATTTCTCTCTCTTACTGCCAGATTTCTCTCTCTTACCGTCCTACCGGATTTCTCTCTCACCATCCAGCCAGATTTCCTCTGTTCTGTCGACGGTCTCTCTCTCTTCATCCACCCCGCTTTGGCTGTTCTAGATTTCCTCTCCTTTTCCCTTATTTGGTCGTGTTTTCTCTCTCTTTCCCGTCGACTCCTCTCTTTTAGCTGTATACTTCCTTTCTCTCTCTTCCAACGGTTGTCTCAATTTTTCTCCCTTTCTCTCATGTTCTACCGACCGTTGGTGTGCCAGTGGTGTGTCGTTCCTTTGCCGTCCACTCTCTTCTTTAGTGGTGTTGGATTTTCTCTCCTTCCCTTGTTCTTCGTTCAGCTCGGCTGTCTCCTCTTTCTCTCTCCCTTGAACTTTGTTCTTCGTTTAGCCCAGCCGTCTCCTCTTTCTCTCTCTCAACTGTTGTTCTTCGTTCAGCCTGACCATCGACCATCTCCTCTTTCTCTCTTTCGACGGTTGTTCTTCGTTTAGCCCAACCGTCGACTATCTCCTCTTTCTCTCTCTCTCGACGGTTGATTTCTTTCTTGCCATCAGTTTCTCCTTCCGCCGGTCGGCTCCAATTTGGCCAATTTTCATTTTCTCTCCTATCTCCGACGATGGCTACACTGTTCACTGTGGCTACTTCTTTTCTATTTTGCCATCCCCTATTCTGTCGTTCTCTTGCCGTCGGTATGCTTTGGCCGTATGTTGTCTTTTTCTATTTTCTCTATTTGGCCATCCACATACTTTTGTGTTTTGCCGTGTATTCAATTATGTTGGGCATACCTTAATTTTGTCTTCCAAGGTATTTATATACTCTCTTCCATGAAACCCTAATAGGGCTTACGCAGCGGATTTACGTTCTTGCCCTTCTATGTGGATTTACCTTCTTGCCCTTCCATGTAGCTTTACTTTTTTACCCTTCTATGTGGCTTTACTTTCTTACACACTTAAACCTAGTTGACAACAATTACAACCCATACAAGGCTGTGGGAACAACAATCTCCCCCTTTGTAATTGTTGGCAACACTCATAACAAAAGCCACTATGCAGCAATTTCAATTCCTCTTAAATATGCACTTCCCCTTTCTTAACAGCTCCCCTTGCACTGTTGCTTCTCTCCCCCTTTGCCAACCAATTACAAATCTAAAAAACTCGCAAAGTAGAGATGGAGGATTCACCTAAACTTCAGGCTTGAGGAGGCATTCACGCAGAAAGACTCATTCTGTGCTTTTCAAATAGTTCTGTGGACAGAGATTTAGTTAGATCTTGTGTAACCTCTTCAACAGATTTAGGTTCAACTTGTGAGAGTAAAGCAGTAGCTCCCATAATTCTTTTTTTTGTTGTAACTCTTGCTGATGGGTCACCTATGATCTGATTTTCTTAATAAGTACTGGTCCACGTTTTCTTTGGCTTTCTTTCTTGCACAGTCTTAGTTGCAAGAGGATCTCTTTCTTCATCTTCAGACTCACTCTTCTTCGAGTCTGAACTTACTTCTTGTTCCTTTTCTTCAAGTTGGTCTGATTCTTCATCTACATTGAAGTCATCTTCTTCATTGTCCTCAGCTTCTCCATACTTAATTGTTTTCCAGTTCTCATCTATTCTCACATCACTGGAGGTGATCACTTTTCCCAACTTATACAGGAAAACTTTGTAACCTTTTGTCTTTGCTGAGTATCCCATAAAGATGCCTTCATCAGACCTAACGTTGAATTTTCCCAAGTTTTGCTCCTTGTTCTTCACAAAACATGGGCTGCCAAAGATTCTGAGATACTTGGCTGTTGTCTTCTTCCCACTCCGTAGCTCATATGGAGTCTTATCAGTATTAGGCCTTAGTAGTACTCTGTTTAGTAAATGCACGACTGTAAATGCTACTTCTGTCCAAAATCTTGTGTGAAACTTGGATTCTAGCAGTACAGTTCTCGCTATTTCAACCACAGCTCTATTTTTCCTCTCTACCACCCCATTCTATTGAGGTGTTCTTGCTACTGCCATTTGATGATAAATTCCATGCTTCTCAAGATAATCTTCAAAAGCTTTATTTGTAAATTCAGTGCCTTGATTTGACCTCAATACTTTTATCTTCCTTCCACTCTCATTTTCAGTCAATCTTCTGTATCTCTTGAAGCAATTCAAAACTTCTGACTTGTGTTTGAAGTGCATAAGGTAGGTCCTTCTCAAATAGTCATCAATAAATAAAATGAAATACCTCTCACCTTTCAACCCTTTTGTCCTTATCGGTCCACACAATTCAGTATGCACAATGTCAGTCACTACTTCAGAACTGAACTCTTTGGTCTTGTACTACTTTTTGGCATGTTTTCCTTTAGAGCATGCTAAGCAAACATACTCTGTCTCTCTCTTGAGGTCGGGAATGTCTTTGATTGCATGAGTAGTGGTCAGCTTCCTCATGTTCTTCTGTAATAAGTGTCCCAGCCTCCTATGCTAGAGTTGATTTGCTTCTTCTTTGGTGAGTAAATAGCTGCTTGTCTTATCCTCATCAATCACATATAAATTTTTAGCTGTTCTCTTCCCGACTGCAACAGTATTGTCTTCTTTACTCTTTACCTGGCAACCTGTTTTTATGAATATCACTTTATGGTCATCGTTGCATAGTTGGCTGACAGATGCTAGATTATATTTGAGTCCTTCAACATGCAGAACATCTTTCAGCTGTCCTTTTCCAATATTCACTGACCCCTGACCACTGATGTTGAGTGAATTATCATTACCAAACTTGACTCTGCCTTCTCTTGATTTGTTTAGCTTTGATAACTTACTCTTGTCCCCCGTTATGTTCGAAGTGCATCCACTATCAAGGATCCACTGCTTATCCTTGCAATCAGCCTTTAGTGCAATTTTAGCTATATTAGCCACCTCCCTTTTTGCTATATATTCTTTCTTTTGAACTGGCTAGAAGATAGCTTTTTCCTTTTTCTCAGCTTTAACTGCACTGATTGTTTTTACTGTGCCATTGAGTGTCTTCTCTTGCTCAGGGAGAAGTGTCATGTATCTTTTGGCATTATGGCCATCCTGTCTGCACCTTTCACACTACTCCAAGTCTGCCAATACAGCAAACTTATTCTTTGAAACCACCGGTTTCGGCTTCCACCAACACTCCTTGTCAGTGTGTCCTTGTTTTTTACAGTATGTACAAGAACTCACGACAAGTGTTCTTCTCTGAATTTTGTATTGTCTCCCCCTATATGCAGCATCGTATCTTCTAAAGTTGGAGACATATATTGGCCTTCTCCACCAGCAGTTACTCACCTTATGACCCTAAACTCCACAATAAAGGCAATGACCTTGAAACTGCCTCTTTTTGGGTCTAATCACAGCTTGCCTTCTTCTATTTATCACTTGCAGTGTAGGCAAAGTAGCTAGCTTCTTTGCTTGTGTGACTTTCATTTCAGTCACCTTCTTCTCCTTCTTCTGTTTAGCCGTAGCCCTCTGCTGGCTGACTTTCTTTCCTTCCTTCTTGTTTGCCACCCTAGGTTGCTTCTTCAGATCTTTTTTATTCTCAGCTATCTTCTTTTGAGTCACAACCTTCTCTTTCAACTTCTGTGACACATTCTTATTTTCTTTAGCCAATGCAACCTTAGATTGCTGCACTTTCTCTTTATTTTTCTTTTCTCTTGCAGAACTTGTTTCTCCTATCATTTCAAGCTTCTGCACATTCTCTTCACTCCTTTTAAGTTGTTACTAAAGTCTCATCAACTCTTTCTCTATTTCTTCAATTTTTGAAGCCCTTAAGCCAAGCTTTATAGTAAGGTCTTCACACATTTTGATTTGTTCTTCAAATCTTCTCTTCAAGTCAATATGTTCAGCCTTTATTTCATCCTTTTAACTTTTAGCTTCCTCAGAATTTGCTTCAACTTGTTTTATGTGAGGCTCCAACCATTTTATGGTTCTTCCCCTTCTGATTATCTCTTTTGAAGCTACTTCCAACTCAGCTTCAAGATCTGGTTCTTCTTCATCAACCTCCTCTTCCTCTTCAGAGGTTGAGCTACCACCTTGTGTTAATGCCATAAAAACATGCTCATCTGATGAGTCTTCATCTTCCTCCTCATCAGCTTCTTTTATCTGACTCACATAACTCTTAAATGAACATCTCTTCTTCCTCTGTAGGTTGGCAATCTTCTTACTGGACTTCTTTGATTTGAATGATGATCTTCTCCATCTTGAATTCTGCTCATCATCACCATCCTCATCTTCATCATCAAGTTTCACTTTATACTGAGAAGCAAAGTGTCCAATCTGCCTACAGCGATAACATCTAAAGGACAACTGTCCTTTTCCCTTCTTAGACCCCTTCTTGAATTTCCTTGTGAAGTAAGTCAATACTTCACCTTCACTTTCTTCCTCATCATCATCATTATCATCCTCACTGGATGATTCTTCCTCTTCTTTTATCTTCAAGTGCTTTATAGCTTTGAAAGTTGCCTCCTTTGATACCTTCGTTGTTACAGAGCTTTCAACTGACTTTATCCTCATCTCATATGCAATGAGATTGCACTGAAGATCATTTAGAGACATAGAATTGAGATCTCTACTCTCCTCTATGGCAACCACCTTTGAGGCAAACCTCTCAGGCAGAATTCTCAGAATTTTCTTCACAATCAGTGAGTCCTTCTTGTTCTTCCCATGACTTCTCAAGTCATTTACAGTATCAATAACCCTGGTGAAAAACTCTTGAATTGTCTCATTCTTCTACATTCTGAAAGATTCATATCTCTCCTTGAACACTTGAAACTTAGCCTCCTTCATTCTGCCATCACCTTCATAGACTTTCTGCAATCTATCCCATATCTCCTTGGCAAATTTGAAGTCCATAAGTTTAGCATACTCAACATCTGTCAATGCTAAAATGATAACATTTAAGGCCTTCCCATTTATCTCAAACTACCTTAACTCCTTTGGGGTTGGGTCTTTACCTTCTTCCGGAGCCACAAAACCCTCCTGTACGCATTTCACCACGTTCATGCCCATGGTTGCAAATACCACTTGCATTCTTGCTCTCCACATATGGTAGTTGGTTCCGTTGAAGATTGGAACCTTCTTACTGTAAGTAATGTTGGTGCTGGTACCAGCTTCCATTTCTCAATATGCTGAACAAGTCAAACTTCTAGATCCCTTCAAACTAGTACACCAAGCTATTAAGCTTCAAACTAGTAAACCTGTGCTCTGATACCAATTGAAGTTCCCAATTTCTCCTTAGGATCTAATAGTTTGTGATACTGAGAGGGGGGTGAATCAGTATCACCACAATTCACAATTCGTAGGTAAGTGAACAACTTCAACCTCTTCTTCAAAGCGAACTCTTTCTCATACTCGACTAAGGTAGATCTATTGCTACCTACTAATCACAATAGTTTCCAAAGTCACCTTTCAGACACCTTTCCTAATAGACAATTCAGATGTTCTTGTTTAGGTCTTCGTTAGGTTATGGGTTGGCTGATACTTTAGCTGCGTTCACAACTCAATTCAAAACACACAACGTAAAGCAAATTAAGGACACACGAGATTCACGTGGTTCCGTCAACGTGACGTACATCCACAGTGGTAGGGACTCTCCCTTACTGACACTATCCACTATACTTGAAAATTCTAGTTACAATGGATGTCTTAATCCTCTTCTCCTTTCACTATTGAAATTACTAAGCAAGTACAATACAAAGAGTGTCACTTATTGTGTCTACCCTTCTTCTAGCTTGTCTTGCCTCTGTTGAATTAAAAGGCTGCTCCACTGCCACTTAAAAGTTCACCGCAACGCTCTCTTACCTCTCTTGAAAAAATCTGGAAATACGTTGAGTTGTTTCCGATGCTTCGCCGAAGTTCTTCTTTACGTTGTATCACACAACTCCTGCTTTCACTGTCTCACGATCTCAACTGTCTCCTTGCCCCACGATCTCATTGTCTCACAGCTCACCCATCTCCTTTTCTCTCTCTCTTGCTGTCCAGCCGGATTTCTCTCTCACCATCCAGCCAAATTTCCTCTATTCTGTCGATGGTCTCTCTCTCTTCGTCCACCCCTCTTTGGCCGTTTTAGATTTTCTCTCCTTTTCCCTTATTTGGCCGTGTTTTCTCTCTCCTTCCCATCGACTCCTCTATTTTGGTTGTATACCTCTTTTCTCTCTCTTCCAATGGCTGTCTCAATTTTTCTCTCTTTCTCTCGTGTTCTATTAACCGTTGGTGTGTCGTTCCTTTGCCATCCGCTCTCCTCTTTGGCCGTGTCAGATTTTCTCTCCTTCCCCTGTTCTTCGTTCAACCCGGCTATCTCCTCTTTCTCTCTCCCTTAACCTTTGTTTTTCGTTCAGCCCGGCCGCCGTCAACTGTCTCCTCTTTCTCTCTCTCTCTCGACGGTTGATTTCTTTGTTGCCGTCGGTTTCTCCTTCCTCCAGTTTGCTCCGGTTTGTCCAATTTTCGTTTTCTCTCCTATCTCTGACAACGGCTACACTGTTCACTATGGCTACTTCTTTTCTATTTTGCCATCCCCTGTTCTGCCGTTCTCTTGCTATTGGTGTGCTTTGAACGTATGTTGTGTTTTTCTATTTTCTCTATTTGGCTGTCCACACACTTTTGTGTTTTGCCATGCATTCAATTGTGTTGACCTTACCCTAAATTTGTCTTCCAAGGTCTTTATATACTCTCTTCCATGAAACCCTAATAGGGCTTACACGGCGAATTTACGTTCTTGCCCCTCCAGAGCTTACACAACGAATTTACATTCTTGCCCCTCCAGAGCTTACACAACGAATTTACATTCTTGCCCCTCCAGAGCTTACACAACGAATTTACGTTCTTGCCCTTCTATATGGATTTACTTTCTTGCCCTTCCATGTGGCTTTACTTTCTTGCACACTTAAACTTAATTCACAACTCATACAAGACTGTGGGAACAACACATTTTTTTAGGCTTTCATCCTTTCATAGACAAAAAATAAAATAAAACAAAATAAAATTATTATCAAGTAGTATTAACTAATGTCATGAATTATGATAGTTATGACAATTTCTATTGGAATTAGAAGTTAGGTCATTTGAAAATTAAAGAATTGTTTCAAGTTCAAGTCACATATCAAATGTTAATTTCTTTAAGGTAAAATTTACTTCACTATTTTGCAATTGAAGTTATGAAAGTTTTCTTATAAAATAAAATAAAGTACATTTAAATGAAATTTGTACTACTAAAATAAAATTTTTGAAAAAATTTTATATTTTAATATTATTTTATTCAATTATCTACTAAGTTTTTTATAATAAAATCATATGCAAAGAATAATAATCAAAGAGGAACCATTTTTTTTCTATATTATGTAAATAACGACACTACATATATAAAAGTCTAATGGTTATTTTATCAAAAATGATGTTTGTCAAGTCAAATAAATACCAAAAAGGTATTTTTGTATAACTATTAAGTAAATCAAAGAACATGACTTATTTTCATTTTTTGAAAAATGCACCGATAATTCTATTTTCACTTCTCTTCTCGTAAAATCAATCACTTTAAAGCTTGTTGGCAACTGTATCCCTAAATGATCCTAATTGACAAGGATTTTGAAGTTTATGAAAGCTAAATCTAGCATTGAAATGCTATGGATTTCATCTCCCTCCACTCGGCAATTGGGATATGATTATATTACTTTTGTTTAGATTTACAATTAAAAGTGTATGTTTAGAATAATAAAATTATGACACTAATTACATGATCTATTTAAAAAAAAAAAAAGTTGTTGGGCTCTTAGTATTAATATCCAAGATTTAAACCTTAAAATTTGCTAACAAAAAAATGATAAAAAAAAAGGCTCAATCACATTTAATTGGATTATCTTCTCATTAATTAACAGCCAATTTCTTTTTGTTCCTTGTCTCTAGTTAAGACTAGTTGTACTAGGAGATAGACATCATATATGTTACTTTTATCATTGTCTAACAATGATAAGGCATTGCGGCCTAGGTCAAAGGCTATTGAACAACTTAATAAAAAGCCTTTGTTTCATGTTTTTAAATTGTTTATGAGCATGGGGCTTTTTATGATTAAGGTGGCTTGCCGTCAAATTGTGAGAGGATTTCAACATATCAAAGTTATATATATACAAAAATGAGACTTTTGTCATCGTGGAGAGCAACTTTCTAATTATTTTTTTATGGATAAATAATTATAGGGGAAAACCTTATTTTTTGACTTGCAACTTTTCAGAAAATTAAAAGACTTGTGAATGCAGACGTATCCTTCACGTATAGACCACGCAAGACCAACTCCTTCACCAATACCCTGACAAAACTTACAATATCCAAGTCTGAACTATTTACGGTCTACTATAACGAATAGTTGTTGATGCATTGTAAGTATGACAGAGATATGAGAGAATTCAGTTTGTTGTTTAGTACTAGATATAGTTTGCTATTTTGTAGCATAGTTTTTGTTTTAAGGGTCATGGTAAATAGATATAGGTTTGACCGTTTTCTTTTTTAAGAGAGGGAGAACTGATCGTCAACATATTTTTAAGAAGTAATGGACTTTCATCATTCGATTATACTCCTTGGTATAGGAGTGGAATATTTTTAAAAAGGTGTTTTTCGATACAATTCTGATTAATTTACATGTTAAAAAAAAAAAGTAGACTTTTGAGGAATAGAAATTAAAGTACATGTAATACAAATAAATTGGTACCGGTATTGAGGTGTTCTTTGATTGCTTTAAAATTTTGATCAAATTTAATATGTACCAGTATATGGACTGGACAGTTGTCAATCCCGTGACCCTAATGCTTTGTTTGGATTTAAAGAAAGGTTGCGAAAGAAAAGTATAAAAGAAAGAATGTCAGGAGATAGAAAATGAAGAGAAAGCAAAATGGATTGGATCGAATTATATATATATATATATATATATATATATATCAAAGCATGACATAATTTCATAACTTATGTCACATACGTATTGGTGGTCTATTGGATCAAAGATATCGATTTAATGAAAGAAAAAAAATTAATGATGTTATTTGAAGTCTAAGAAGAAAATACGACGTGATCACTAACTTGGTATGAATTAGTTGTGAGAGAGAGAGAGAGAGAGAGAGAGAGAGAGAGCGTAGCACAAAATCTCTGAAATCGACTTCACTGTTAGGTTAGACAACCCGCTGTTGGGTGATTCTCTGAAAATTGCCGGGGACATAAAACAAATGGGGGCGGCCAATGTCAAGGTCAAGTAAAACTTGTTAAATTCAAACCTGCATGCCTCGTAATGGCCATGAAAGGCCAGAGTTGGTTTCATTTAATCAATAACTCCATGAACAATTCATGTCTGCTTCTTGACTATTTTTATTTTTTAAAATGATTTTAAATGGGGCATAAAAAAATGCATCATCATCATCTTTTGACTCGGTAACCAATCATCAGCAGGCCTCGACCATTTTACGGTCGTCTTTTTCTTTTCCTGCTATGTCCCTTTTTCTCTTAATTAATCTACAAGGAAGGAGAGCTGAGTATCATACAATTGACGATAATTAATTCTAAACAAAATACATTACACATCACATTGGATGCACGGGCGATCACAACAGCACGCAAATCAAAATAGTATCTTCCAAATCTTCCCTTACTCCAATTCAAAAATAAAAGATCAAAAAAGCAAACTCTGTTATGTCATACGAGGAGCGACGACAAAGGTAATAAGTCTACGAAATATCGGATAGGTATACCTTAAATTAATCACTTTTTTTCACAATTTATAACAATCCCTACACACACACAATGAGTTTTTTCTTTTTTTCTTTTTTTTCTGTGACAAGCACAATAACCTAGTCCAATATACAAAAAAAATAAGATTAATTATATTCATATCAAATATACATTTGGACTTGTCAACAAACATTAACATAAAAAACAAAAAAAAAATTAAAAATTGAAGTTATCTATAATCAACTTAGTAGAATATACAATATATGCGCCCCAAACAAAAAAAAAAAAAAACATTTTACAACCACAACATCACCATGTTCATGTTGTAATTTTTGAAAATTGGTTTGTCCTCAGCATTACATCCTATGTCATGTCATTCCCCAGTCCCCATATTTCCAAGCGATGGAATGAAGCTGTGGCAAGGTAGGAATTGGTACATAGACCACGAAGTAATGGTTGTGAAAGTGAATTAAATCAAGTGAAGAAGATGGCCATCATAACATGGCTATTCGGTACCCTCCTCTCGTTTAAAGAGATGCTATGACCAGAAAAAGGAACCCCGAGTGACCTACTTGTCCTTCAGATAATAGCCTGGTTGTCATTTGCTATACTTTTGTCGGAAAAAATAAAAAAGAAAGGTGGGAAAAAGAGAGGGCTTTTAAAATAGGTAACCAAAATTACCAAACATTTTCAAGTGTCTAGGTTCAAACCACTCGCTTTAAATGCCACCCGCGTGATAAACAAGGGAACAAAAAAGAAACAAAAAGACACATATTCGAAGAGAGAACGACATCCTTATGGCCTAATAAAAGCTTTGGGTCCAAATTCCATTTACATCAACCTCATTTGTAGCTAGATAGCACCATATGATGAGCAAGTTTTCAAGAAAAAGCAGTATAATTTAAAAGGAATGATGCCAACAAAAGAACATGAAGCTCTTGCAACTGTAGTGGTATACAATGATTTCAACAATCAATTTGAAGCACTTATGGTTACAGCATGTAGGAGGTTTTTTAATGATTTCAACAATCAATTTAGTAATTTCTTGAGGATGTATAAACTGGCAAACTATATTCCAAAAAATTGAAGAACTTATGGTTACCTAGTTCCTTTTTTTTTTTTTTTTTTTTTGTAAAGACTTCCTAGGAAAACTACTCATACCTAATAACACAAAATTATCAGCACTGCTTTAGCTCAAAAATCCATGTCAAATATTTACCTGAATTTTTTGCAGAAGTTTGCTTTAACTTTATTGCCCATGGAACCACAAGCACCATCACAACAACAGGCTTTGTCTGAGAGCTTCGCCCCAACCTGTAAAAACAAGATATGTCTCATCTAAACCCAGATGGCGGTCAAAACAATAAAATAAAAAAAATAAAAAAAGAAAAGCATTGATCACATAGTTCATCCTCAACCCCCCACCAGTGGCATATTACTCACTCACAAAATGCAGAAAACAGAGGTCAAAGCTGCACACACATTAGAAAGGGACCCACTTGAGAGCCCCACTGTACACAAACTCCCAACTGTGCTCCCTTCCTTTCTGCTCCCACCCAAGCCCATCCATGTCAACAAATAAACCAATAAAAAAGCAAAAAGGAAAAAACCAAGTGACAAACTTGAAAAGCCTCCTCCAGACACAAAGCATGCCAGGTCTAATGCCAAATAAAGGTAAAACTGATGAAGCATAGGCAAGCTCAACAATATGAGATTTGGATCCAAGAGAACTCACACAATACTTCAACTCTAGCTCTACACATACAAGAATCTAAGAGATTTGGATCCCAACACAAAGTAAATTGTTGTACTTGTAAAAAATCATTCCACCAAAAAACTTAAAACATGTGAGACCTATAAATGGATCATATATTAAACTCCAATACATCCCTTATGTGAAAGCTCAGTTCTCTTGGGCTGAAAGTGTAGATAAAGTATAGAACTGTGTTACATGCAAAAATTTATAATTAAATGTGAGGACAACACGATTTGAATTCATGATCTCTTGGTTATACTATGTTAAGAAACTATTTCAACCCAAAGATTAGACTGCTGGGTCAGGTCTAAGAATGGATCTTATATTAAACTCTAATAGCATTATAAACAAACATCAAAGGCACAGACACACTTCTAGATTACCATGTAAAGAATATCTCAGACCATTTGTGCTAATTTCCCCAATTCCACTGAAATTCAGAGATCTTAATCATGACTACTATTGCTGTATTCCCTGGAAATTGGAATGGTACATAATCCTTCAGGCCCCTAGCACTTATTGATTTGATCTTAATATTACACAGGCAACTCCAGCAGCCAGTCCATGTTTCCAGTTCCAACTACAGTGCAACAATAAATGACTTACTGATTCAGTAGCACTTCTAGATAGAAGCATCAATTCAACAATATTGTACTGCTTGGATGACTGTCCACTTACAAAATAGCTTCATATGGATTAAATTCCAAGTCCCAAGTAACTAGAAAATTAGCTTAATAAATATCCAATAGAAATATTTTTCACTGTTCAAACACCACAAACACCTTTTTGAGAGCAAGGAAATTCCTAAAACAAGCATGTTAAATAATATGGACCACTGCTTGTAAGTGTACATAAACAATTTAATAAAAATGTACTGCCAAGGTTTGTTCTAACTACAATCCAACCAAATTTGATAAAATTAATTTATTCAAAAACACTAACCCACTGTTTACACAACATGTGAGCAATTTCTTTTTTCAACTTCCATTTATTGTAAAATCTGATAAAAAATTAATTTCATTCAACAAAGTTTCACAAGAGATATGATTTTAGATGAATTTTAAGACAACAGAATTATGCACCACAAATCTTAGTTTTCCACTTTATAGGAAGATTTTGAGTTCCACATAAACACAATAACTGCATAATTTACCTATAGTACGAAGAATTATAAATCACAATTGTAGTGTCCAACATAAATGTCAGCAGTTAGAGCCAGTGCCTCAATATTCTCATGAAGAGAAGCAGACAACCAACATAAGGGCCATAAAAAGCCTAATTGAATCTATTTTATGTAAATAATATATTACAGTAGCAAAAGGTTTTTGAAATTCATATAAAACCTATTCTATTTTATGTAAATCCTTGAATATCCGTCTATAAATTTATCCTTGTTTTGCCATAATCTGATTGCCTTTTTTAGTTATAATAGGTGCACTTTCCAATTAAGATTGTTGTTAGTACATATTTGATTCTTGTTATTATGTAATAAAAACCAAACTATAATGGAGAAAATATAATCTATAAGGCTCAATTCACCATTAAAGATTATTCTTATTTAATTTTGTAATAGATTATTCAGTCAAGAACCCAAGTATAATCCTCTTAAATTTTTTATTACTGAATATCTAGATAAAGGTCTACTAAAAAATAAAACAGAAAGCCTAAATATGCAAACTCTAAAATATTCTTTTTGTATTTTAGTCTTTTATTTCATCGAAGCTGCATATCTAATAGTGAACTCGACCGTGTGGTTATGTTCTCAATTTGTTACTACAGAAAATTAATATTATTTCACGTAGTCAAGCAATTTTTACCTTTTGTCTACTTCATTTTATCATAGTTTGTCATATATAAACAGAGAGAAAGTATGCAAGGCTCTCACACTAAGAGGTACAAGAAAGGGTCAAATGTACTAGTTTTACCCTTGTTTTCATAAAAAGTCAGTTTCTGCAGCTTGACCCTGTGACTTTCTGGTCACAGTGAAGTATTCTTTTCATCACACCTAGGCTTGCCCTTCAAGCCATCATTTGTTTGCCATATATAAAACCAAAAAAAATTGATATCCAATTTTCAATTAAAAATAAATAAACAAAAAGATCAAATTCATTGATGCACCAGCTATCCTTATTATGAAATTTAATGTAATTTGCTGCAATGTCTAATGCTAGAGGGTAAGGCATAAGCAGATATGAGCTGATTGACTAGCTACATAGTATAGCTAAAAGAAAGTAAACAAGAGGGCATGCAGAATCCAAGATATTCCTGACTAAATCGAATCAAAATGTCACTGTAGGCCAAACCACGGTCAATTTGTTGAAGCTGCTAAAAAAGAGCAATCAATTCAGCCTCAGAATCTCCATCATTGTGAATGAAATAATGCAGTTGATGACAATGTCCCCATGCAAGGCAAATTAGATACAAAACCACATGGATGGGAAATATATCAACTGAGCCATTCTGCATAAATTTTACAAGGTAAAGCCCAAATACTGAAAGCATCTCTTCACAGTTATATGCCCCATAACTATTGTCAATGGTTGAGAGGCAACAGAACTTTAAGCAATCAGATGACAAAACTAAAGCAATTAATCCACACAATGTTTCGTGGATGGCAACAGCAATGTACAACAAATTTGTCCAACATAGATTAGTAAATGCTCCCATTAAGGGTGGTGATCAAATTCAAGTAATTGGTGAGAGGAGAGGGAGAGGAAGACCACAGTTGATGTGGGAATCTTTAGTTAAGATGGATTTAAAACAATTAGGCTTCTCAACTAACTTAGTGTATGATAGAACATAATGACAAGAAAAGATTCAAGTAGCAGATCCCAATTAAATTTGGGATTAAGGCTTTGTTGTTGTTTATTTCTCCTGTTCAACAATCTAAAGACATCAGAAAATAAGTTACATGTATAACAAACACCAGTATCAACTCTAGAACCTGAATCTCACACATCACAAATTCTGATCTATACAACATTAGAAAAGACCAATAAAATTCTCACCCCTTTAGCACTCAAGTACAATGAGAAATGAAGTTTGAGAAATATAAGATTGAAGTGCAACCTTTTAAGTAACATCTTGAGGTAAGAATCAGGTTGAACTTTGAAGTATACTGGGAGAAAATTGATATAGGTAAAATTATGTGTCTAATAACAAATAAAATAAATATCAAATGTCAACAGGAAAAGTGTCAAAAGGTTTGAAATATAAAGAGCTAAAAAGAGTAAAGGCCATAAGCTGTCAGCAACTTAATGCCAGAAAGTTTGAAACAGAATATCTATGAAGGCAAAAAATTGAGGCATATGAGGAAGAAGACATTAAATGTTGTCTCACATGGCACTCTAAAACATGGAACATAAGAAGTGTTCTGTAGATTCCAAGTTGCTAGCTTTGCCAATGATGCTAACATCAAGCAACTCAAGAAAGACCAATTTAAATGAAAATGAGATTAAAATGATGTCTTAGACCTCATCTTTATTTTGTAGAGTCCACTGCAGAGTAACTGTTACTGTACCAGTACTACTCATGACTGCTGTTCACATATTGTTTATCAAGTTCTGTTTTCAGACTGCAATTAGTAGTTGAGTTAGTACAGACTATGCCTACATTAAACAGGTTTATTTTCCCTAACTAGCACAATAGTCCAAATTCTACAAGTAGTGTCAGGAACCTATATATATGTGTGCTCATGTAATATTTTCAGGGAGAAGCAGTAATTAATTTCTGCAAGCTGATAATTTTTTTCCTAGACAGTGACACTTTCTTTCCCTAGGAATGATTCAGCAAACCCTGATGGATTGTGGCTGTACTTGTGAGACCCTAGAGAATCTTCAACACTATTAGTGTGAGCCAAGTAGTTTTCCATTTTTCCTTTCAATACCTCTACTTTGTTTCCATCACATTAAATCAACCAGATACCATTTGCTAGCCCTAAATCCCATCACCCCAAGCTTTCAATGGCCTAGCCTTACTCTCAATAGCTTAAATCTTCTAGCTATCTATCATCAGTTTGGACTCAGAGCTCTTGGTTTCACCACCTTGTTCTATAAGCATGGGAGATCCTTTGGTCAAGAATGATTGAAGAGGTCAGCTAATTGCAGCTTCCTTCCTCGAAGGTTGAAGAAGAAAAGAAAAGTTTCACACTACCTCTTACAAAAGTGAGATGTTGGAAACAGGTGTGGAAGTCTATTATTAATGAAGGTGTGGCATGAATATTGTGTGAGATGGAATGGTTTAAAATATGCAATTAGCCCCAGAGAAGCATCCACACCCTTATAAAGCATCACGGGCAAATATCACAGTACTATGTTTGTCTGTTACTAGGAGATAATCAGTTCCATTGAAGGAAGCCTCAGAGAATTCTGTTGAGTGAGATAAACTCCCATGAAGATGCATTTATACCTCTCAGACAACCAAATATTGTGTCACCATTTTACGGTAAGTCATTGACCTATCATTTTGTTTTGAATGGTAGACTTCGTCCTAGATTTCAAATTGGTGTTGCAGATCTCTGACTCTCCTTAGGAGTACTATTACTTCGGCAACTCTATCATGGGTAATGTTCACAGAAGCCTTTTTATAAAGTTTTTCTGCGAGAGTGGTCATAGTAATGGTTGCCCCTCCCTCACCCCAGAAGAAAAAACCATACTACATCAGACAATAGCTAAAACAGAGGAGTAAAGATAACCAAAGGATACAAGAACATAAGAAAGGGGTAACAGATCAAACAGTAAAATAGAATGTAGAAGTCATTTCCCAACGGGGGAACCAAAAAAAAATAAAAAAAACCACTAACGTAGAGTTTCAGGGGGAGAGAGAGGACAAAGAGAGAGGCAACAATACAAAGAAACAAACAACCAGATTAGTATGTCTTTTTCATCAGCACTTATCACGGAGTATAACAATCCTGTTATGACTCATAAGTTTTTACATAGGCACTAAATTGAATGCCCACAGACATAATGCTCTGTATTTCACCAATAAATATTGCACAAATTAATCATTTCAATAAAAGAATCATAAAACAAGAGTATTCCATCAGCTGTAGCAATAAGGGATGGCAAATATATTAATCTACCACTTTCAACCATAGCAACTCTATCTATCTCTCTCTCCGACCCCCATTCCACCCCATATTTCACCTTCAACAATGGTTTTCTACCTTCCACTCCTTTCAAATTCCCACAACTCGGCCAAAACTGCAAAGGAAAAGAATCTGAGAACCAAATGGATCTTGAATCGGTTCTTTCAAATCAAGAAAGAGATATTGGTGAAGACGTGTGGATAACTCCCCAAGACAATTCATAGAAGGCTTATTCTAAAAGTAATTGAATACATTCTCCAATTGACAATTCACTTTGATCAAATGGATCATTTTTTCTTTTTGGCTGGAAAATGGATTTCTCAAGTGTTAGTGTCTGGACCAATCTAGAACAACTTTCAGAGTGGTGGCAATCAATGAAATATTAGTACAGGAACTGAGTCAGAAAGAAACTTTATTTCCAAATCTTCACTACTAGCTTGAAAAAAGGAGCATGTGGCATTGGTAAAGGCACAGGAGTAAACGGTGCAGGTTGGGACACATGTTAAGGGTCTATTGATCAAATAAGAGTGGCTCCAAAAAGTTCACATATGAAGCTAACAATTCGCACTCTACAATAAGGCAGTTTTTTTACCTTCTCATTGTAAACTACATAAGTTGATAGTAATGCTGCTATGATCCATTTATAAATAACTAGTCCTAAGCACTAATCATATCAAACCTCTCTATGTAGACTAAAGCAAGCAAAGATAGGTCATTCACTCTTTATCTGTTTCAAATTCTTGACTAAAAGGTTTGATTAAGGGTTCCACAAGCACCATGGAGCATCATGCACTAAAAAGCAAGTTTTTGTCACCTATCAACCATGTTATAATTCAATTTGCACTACAATTTCCATTTTTTTTACATGAAAAAAATGAACATGAAAAAGGCCAGCCAAATCAGTTTCTGTTTTCAGCTCCCATACTTCACTAAAGAATGTACTTCCCTCAGTCCCTAACTCTGCAGTGTCAATTTGAAGAAAAGTGAGCACATGATCACAGTCATGCTACTGCCACATGAAGGCAACTGTCCATGGTCTAAAGTGACAGACAACGCATAATGATCAAGAAAGAAATTTCATTACTAACTTAAGCAAAAGCAAAACTTAATTGTGGATCAGAAATCTGAACACACGTTACTGGAGGAAATTAAAAAAATGCAATGCCACTGGGAAGTAATCCAAAGCACATATAATAACATAAACTGTCCCAAATATGTACACACACCAAAATTCAGTATAATTACAAGAGTTAAGAAGTGAATGCACTAACCAAGTCAGAAACATGGGCCCATACTCAGAAGCAAATGTTCCCTGGATAGATTTCTCACAAAAAAAATACAATATACAGTCATTTCTGCATGGTTTAAACACTGCCTTTCAATTGGTTATTTCATCCACAAGTGAGACCTTCATTCAAGGAGTACACGGCAAATTTACAGCTTGCATTCCCATTGAGAGCCCTGCAAGAACCATCAAACACACAGTTGGCACCTTCCAAAGAAAGAATTATACTTTTTTCTCCAAAACATTTGTGAAATATTTTCTTTTATACAGATAAATAATGCATTATACAAGTAGGAATGAATGGCCAGACCAAAATACTCAATCTTGAATTTTAATATGAAACTGTACTTCAACAAAAACACTACTTATCATGACAATAATGGTTATAACCTGTACATAAATAGTCCAATGGTCCACATAGGATCACTGAAAACAATGGAAAAAAAGACCCATAACTAGTGCAGCTCTGCTCATCAAGCAACTTCACCACCAAAACTAAAGAAACAAGCAAATATATGAGCCACCACAACTTTGAAGGAACTTTCTTAAAAGAATATAGAAATTCAGATTTTGACAGCTCATATGCTTCATAAGCCATACAAGAAGGATCACTTTTCGAAGTATCACATAAATAAAAAAGGTGCCACAATTTGGAAGAATTGTTCCTAAAAGAAAATGAAGTTCAATCATGATAAATCTTTTGCATGATTTCATAAAAATGCAGAAAATGAAAAGTGATGAAACTTGCATATGTCTGAAGAAGCCTTCAAAATTAATTCTATGATGGCCTCCAGCAATTAAGGGCAGACATGTCTGGTCTAAGAGGCAACATATGTGGAACTCCGTGACCTGAAAGAATACAACCGCAAAAATACTTTTAAGGCTATAATTGCTTTAAAATAATACATAAATGGACCTCAGCAACAGACACTGATAAAAAATCTCTTAAGACAAAAGAAGCAATTGTATAAGGGATGAGCTTACCTTGAATGGCAGCTCCAGGCGGCAAAGTGTTAGTGGAAGAGAGCTGAAAGTTCATATTATTTGAAACTGGTCCTTCAACAGGCGGCTGAATGGACCCTGCAAGGGATACATGATGTTCAATCCATCTTGACGAAAACAGAACAAACAAATAAAATTTTCTGGGCTGCTGCTGCAAAGGAAACTTATAATAATCAATGACACCTAAGCGAACTTAAATACACAATCTCCTCATAACCACATGCAAAACAGATAAAAAGAAGATGAATAACCTTAAGAACTAAACTAGAAAAAGCATTTTGAAGTTAAGACGAGGAAAGATACTTGGTCCCCAACCCAAAACTAGGGGCTTTGACCAATTCCATAAAAAAATTCACATGTTCAAATCAAGATGGCTAGGCATCTGCAATAACCACTTTAAGATATAACAACTCCTTCCTGACAGGAAAATATAGAAATGGCCCCACACAATGAACAGGTGAATTAATTGATTGAAATATTTTTAAAAAAAAAAAAAAACAAAAACACAGAGGTCCAAACCTAGCAACAAATAGGTTCCATAGCAAACATGTTTATATGCAATGTCTGTATAAGACAGACTTTGGAATTCTGAAGTAGTTAAACATAACAGCAAAAATTTAATACTGCATACCTTCCTGGCGAAAAGAAGGACCACTAAGTGTAGTTCCTGAATTCATCCACACGCCATGCTGACTGCTGCTACTAAATTCGCTCAAGGGCATCCTCCACTTATCATCAGCTACAAATCGCCTGACTCCATCTGGATGAGATGGCAATGGGTATCGAGGGGGATATGAATGCTGCACATGATGCTGAATTGTGGGATTTACAAATGAGAAATGACTGGGTGCTGGTTGTGGTAGGACAGGATGCAGAGGCCTTTGTGCAAGAGATGTATTTCCAGGTTGCATATGTGGATTTTGTTCGGAAGCTCGGGGACATCTATACATGTCATTGCGTCCATATTCCAATTGCCTTGACGAATTAAATCCTGAATGTTCTTGCGAGTTGCAGATGGATGAAGGGGCAAAGCAAGGGGATTGCGGCGGAAACAACTCAGTTTTCATGATACTGTCCATATGATGGCCCTGAGAAGCATTTACTGACACTTGGACAATTTGATTACCCTGAAGAGAAGCTAAATAGGTCACACAGTAGAATAGAAATCTACACACTGAAAATAAGATGCAAAAACAATGAGGAACCATACACTAGGTGTACAGGAATATTCATGAGGAATAGCTGGTTTATATGACAATTGCGGTGCTGACTGCAGCAATGACTGAGGTGGCAGGACTGATTGGGGCTTTAAGTTTGGTTGAATTGGTAATGAGACTTGAGGTGCCATTGATGGTGGTGGGCCTGCAGGTGCTACAGGAGGCGGAGGCAGTTCTAAAGGAAGAGTTGGCGGGGGCAGAGGTGGCGGCAATGGCAATTTTGGGGTTGGTGGCAGCAGGGATGAAGGTGGCGAGGGAGGTAAAGGTGGGGGTAACGGAGGAGAGTCTGGAGGCAGTGGTGGAAAGTCATCTGAAAGAGCCTGCAACCCAAGGGGATTTTCAACTGCAGATCCTCTGATTCCATCTGAGAAATATGGGCATACTTCCAGTTCAACAGAATCACTTGTCAAGAAGAATTTATCATCCCTTTGGTCTCCAGATACATCTTCCATTTCAAGCTCACCATCAACATCCTCTAAGATGCAATGGCGTCTCTCATTTGGAGCAATGGTATATGTTTCAGACTCTCCCAATGCAGAAGCTGGTTCTGCAAGTGACAACACATCATCTTCTTCCTTGACTAAACTGCTTGGAAAATCCTCTTCATCATCTTCCAACACATTACAAGGCAGAAGGCCAGGCAACTGAAATGTAGCATTGCTGATGCAACAGCCAAGACAACCAAATGTATTAGAAAATCAATTGACACCAGCTACAGCAGAGCAAAAAGTGATGAAACAGTTGTTCCAACAAACAATTCACTAATCACCTTCAGAAATTTTGGACTAAATCTTTAGCCTAATGTTTAAAGTTGATCCTCTATACTACAAGTTCTCACATTCAAAACCAACATTTGGCTCATCGGGGAAAAAAATATATTTCTTCAGCCATTTTTCTTTCTTTCCTTCATTCTTTTCTTTTTTCACCCTCATTGAAAGAATTTTGAATGGTGATCCAGATTAAAGTGAAAATAACAAATAACAAAAAAATAAATAAATAAGTAAAAAGTCACCTACCTTTGAATCTTGACAATACAGTATGTGAAAACCACAACTGCAACCCTACCTCTCTCCTTTCCCTCTCTTCAGCCCCAACATTATTTTCCTCATGATGATTTCTCCATTAAATTTCATTAACTTAATTGAACTCCCTGTTATATGAGTTAGAATTTTTGCTAAAAAGTTTTAAATTAAGTGCGTTCTGTGTTAGGATAGTATTAGAATTTCAGCACAAAGGCTGTACAAATATGCACACTGAGGTACCATCAGCAGACATAAAAAATGAGTTGGAGCAAATTGATTTTGCTGTGCCTCCTGAATTCAATTTGTCTTCAATTTTATTGGATCACAACTCCTATTGTCTTCTGTTTTATTTCATATTTTCATGTTTCTTTGGAGCCTATAAATAAGGCCCTCTATCATAGTTTGCAGTCCAGTTTAGTTCCAAGACTTGGTGTTAGGCACTTTTTTCTTCCTATTCTATGCTTCTGCTCCTCAGCTCACCTGTTTCCCACTACTGTCCACCTACTCTGCTTCACTCACTCTAAACTAATCTCCACTAGTTTCCTCCCTTGCTCCCTCGATTTCCTCTAGTCCTCTATTTTGACAAAATCATATACATTATCATATGGGGTAAGTCTAACTATTTTGCTGAACATGTAACCATATTCATGAGAAAGTTTATTGCAGCAAATGGCTCTTAAAGTGAACAGTAACATCACCATTGTTACTAATCAGATAAGGAAAAGCTCCAAAATAATACTTAAAAACGTCATGAAGAAAATACCATTATTTCATTCGCAATAAGTATAGAAATGGAAAAATAAATGACTGACCTGCCATACTCATCAACAAGCATTCCTTCCATTTCTCTAATAGGATCATCTACAGCTCTCTCAGCTCGAGATGGACGTCTAAGGGAGAATCCAGCAGAGGCAGCATCATTTGGGACTCCAATGTCATCTATATGGTGCTTCAGAAGAGCTTCAGGTAGGATTTTCCTCTCAAGCCACAACCGTAGGACCTGAGGAGGAAAGGATCAATTTTATCCTCAGCATGAGTTGGTTACAATTAAAAGGCATCCTAGTGCATGAGGTTCCAATGTGGGATCGGAGGAGTTCTAATGTATGAAGCCTTAACCTCGTTTTTCATAAAAAGGCAATTTTTATGACTTAAACCTGTGACCTCCGGGCCACAATAAAGTAACTTTACCATAACACCAAGACTTGCCTTTCAGTTAGTTGCCTGAAATAACATATAACTAAGATCACCTTAAGACATTGACGACGATTCTCATGAGCACTGGCTCCATGTGGCGCAGCAGCACCCAACAATCGTGGTAATGCTGCTTGAACTGTTGGGATGTATGATGCTCCAGCAATACCTGAATTTTGGAAATTGTTTAGAAGAACAATAACCTTCATAATTATAGATTGAATCATGCAGATCAATGTGAACTAAGTATCAGACATCAGTGTTCTTCTACAGCAAATGGATATTTATCATAGAACAGAAAAAATCATCATTATGAAGGAAGAATCAACCTTTCTGATTATGTGAACATTGTGTTATTGAATCCACAAGAAAGAACAGGTCCACTTTACGATGGAAACTAGGTTCACTTTCCAACTTCTGGATAAGAAGTTCTACAACCTGCAAAATCATTTTTCTATCTGTAAGTCAATCTACAGGCATATATCCACAACAACAGAACATAAAAATGACAACGCTGCAAGTGACAACATTTCAATAAATTTCATTCCTTCTGACAATGCATCCACATTGACTTGCTAATGCTTTCCTCATCTACTTGACTTCCCTCCACACACATGCACATGCCCCAAAAAAAAAAAAAAGAATGACTCGGGCAACAAAGGAAGGTCAAATAGTCACCGTGAAAGACCGCAGCCCTGTCAACTCTAAATCTAATTTAAAACTACACCATATAGCCTTACCAAACATCTAAGTAAAAAACTTCAACAACCAAATAGATGAGACAAAGATCCTAGTTAACAGAATTGTTAAACAAAATAAAGCCTTAACTCTATCATTTATCCTAAATATGCCATGTGAATTTTTCAAGGAATCAAAATTTATCCATTTCACCACTCAGGTTGATACACACAAAACATGCAACAACAATAAGGCTCTAAATCAGAATTTAGTGCAGTGAGTCTATATTTTTATATGAATGATCAAGATAAAAGTTAATACACGTTTTCATAAAGTTTGAAATATTTACCAACAAAGGAAAATGTCTGTCAAGAATGTTTGTGCAAATTTTTCAATCCCTAATGAGAAAACACATCAATAAATACCAAAGGAAGAGGCTATCTTGAACATTATGTTTAAGTTGAAGGAAATCATGGGAAGATACTAATGTCAAAAAGTGAGGGTCAAAGCTGGAGTTGATCTTACATTGTTTAGTCTGATGGAAATGAGGATAAAAAGGAGGGGGGGGGGAACAGAACACTCAGTCTATAGTGGCCTAAAAAGCCTGTTCCTAGAGGGAAAAGTGCAACAACAAGGCATTAAAAGCAAAGAAACTTTAATGATGCCATATTAGAATTATGCATTAAAACCTCACGTTTTCCAAACAAAGTAGAAAGGGGTACGCATTCTCCCTTGCTTAGCAGTTTCCACTTTTCCTTCCCTCCTTTTTCTTTTCCCTCAATAACATAAGTGTAAGTACCACCATTAAAAAAAAAAATCTAATAAAAGTAGATCAGCCATATACATAATGTGGAAAAAGGCCAAGTAGGAGGAGGCATTCAGCTGGCTGCTTCTTGCCATGAGATGCATATAGACACAAGATACTTCATCTAAATTCTCAAATGGATTACCATGTATCGTTTTACTGGTTTTCTAGGAACAATCTAACAAAGGCCATAGAAAACATTATGTTCTTTGCATCACACCAAAAACATGAAGTGTTCAAGCCATTATTTATCACAAAAGGCCATTGAAAGGGAGAAAATTTTGTTGAAAAATTCATTTGAAAACTAGGTTTCAAATTACAAAAATAATATACCCAATTGCTGACTTATCACTGGAATATTTTCAACAAAGAACTAAAATTCATAGCATATGGTGATTAACAATTGTAAAGGGTTCTGAGGAAAAACCAAGGTTTCATAAGAAACATGATCCCAAATCAAGAAAGAGTTAACTGAGACATTTAACCTACCTCATTTGCAATACCATACTTGGCACAGTCAATAGCAAGCCGAGTCGCACGTCCAATACTTTCTTTTGTCCTTGACAAAGTCTCTATCATCCCTTCAAAAGCATCACGAGCAACAGCAGCTTCAGTGCCACCACTCAGTGAACCTCCACCAGCCCTTTTTCCAGAACTAAAATCTTGCTCCTCAGTTTCTTCATTATCCATTTGACAATGTGGTACTGATTGATTACCATGAGCAGATGGGGAAATTAAATTTGACTGATGATGAATGCCCTGTATATCTGCCTGTATTGCATTGCAGGTGCCAGATAAAAATGGTTGGACCAGGGATGGGCTTGGACTAGTTTCTTGAATATCCTTAGCAGACAATATAGCATAATCAGGGTTTCCAAGAGAAAATTGTTGTGAGTGAGCTTGTCTCCTTTTTGCTTGGGCAGCTGCAATAAGATGCTTCATAGACATGACAGAATCTGGAGTTTTGGATTCAACCAAGGAACTGCTTCCATCTCCTATACCAGCTTCCAGTCTGAAATTACACAAGAAAAGATCCATAGAAAAATAAATGGCAATAACATTGTAGAGTCACAATACTCATCAGGTGAAGGACCATACTCTGTTATAGTTTCCATCAAAACAGTAGCATCATTCAACCTTGAAGTTCCTTTAGGAGCATTCTTCAACCTTTCTCCAGATAAAGTTGGCCTATTGGCTTGATTAGCCACATGACTTTCAGGAGCACTTGAACCCTCTGACACAAGAACTGATACCTTACCAAAACTAGGCTGAGTCTTTCTTTGACTACCCACAGAGGGAAGTTTAAGTAAAGGTTTAGTTGATTTATGTCGTTCTATAAATAGTTCACTGGCAAGCAGTGAATAAGGAGACCTCTCAGGTGAAGCCAAAATGGGTTTGGAATCCTTGGATGATGGTTTGTTAGGATCTAATTTCCCACGCATGGGCTCACCAGCATCAAGCCTCTTCATAATTTCTGATTGGCTAGGTGAAATATAACTCACACATGGCTGTGAAGATGGTTCCTTTAAAGCTGAACTACTATGTGCAAGCCCTGTCGAACCTTCAATATTTGGCTGAGCAGTCTTGGAAGCATCACGAACAGGAAAAGGTTCTTTTCCAATGCTGCTTGAACCACCGTGAACTGGAGTTTTCCGCTCTTCATCTTCATCATCATCATCATAAAGGCAGACAGCTCTCCGTCTTTTGGGTGGTTGACTAGTTGGAGCTTTACCAGCACTAGAAGACAGATCTTTCTTCTGTTCAACCACACTTTTTTCTGTTACCTCATTGGGTTTAAGGAGAACAGAACCAGACATCACCTCCAATGCCCGCCCATGACGTTTTGTCGCTGGCAAAACCGCTTCATCACCAGTAACACTGGCTTTAACTTTATCCATTGAAACAGGAAAATCAGACTTGTCTCCAACCATTTGGGCATGCAAATCAGAATTAGCTTTACTTATGAGAGCAGAAACATCAGATTTAATTTTATGTGCTTTGCTAGAGGCATTAGATTTTCCAATTTGGATAGAAGTACCAGAATTAGCTTTTCCTGTTTGGGCTTGTAAAGCCAAAAGGATTTCTCTTTTTTCATGTAACGTAGATTTTTTTTCATCAATAAAATTAGAGCTTAAAGAATCAGTCTTCGCATTTTTTGGAAAAGAAGCCTTGGAAGCACTGTCTTCCACATATCCACACTTTGACCTTTTAGCAGGTCGTGAAGTTTCAGAAGTTTCAACCTTTGGCTTTCCAAGTGCAATCTGAGTCCCCCTCTTCCTACCATAATTCTTGCCTATGAGATTGACCTTGTTTTCATTAATACCATCTGAGTCCTTGATACCCTTTTCAGTTTTTACCAGTTTTTTTGCCTTTTCTTTGCCATTGGGGTCTGGATCCGACCCACAAGCACTTGGTAAAAGCTCCTGTGAACAATCATCAGCAGAAGTTTTGCTTTTCGCTATGCCTGTCAGTTGATCACTAGAATCAGATAAAATATGATCATCAGATCTACTACACTTCAAAGATGTAACTGCAAAGCTACCACTTCTACCATGCTCATTTGAACCATCCAATTCCCTCTTTGACCCAGAAACTATCATCTTATACTTGTGGCCATTCATCCAAGCACCATTACCAGCTCTTTTCACACTAATAAGATCATCTTTTATGTAATTAGGGACTTCATCCTTTTCATCACAAGGATCATCTAAACTAGATGTAGATAATACCTCCTGTAGTTTGGCACTGTTGGATATTTTAGCATTTCTTGAGGAAGACATGATTGGAGACAATTTATTAACCACATCACCTGAAAGAGAAGGCTTTATGTCACCATCGTAAGTTTCACCTTGTTCATGTGAGTGATGCTTCAACTTAGAACAAGAAGTATCAGTGCTCTCACCCAATATTTCTCCATGGATTGCACCCATCCCATCATTTAAGTCAACCTCCATATCATCTGTCCTGTCAACAGATGAAGCATCACAACCAAGAGTTGATCTCTCAGCATTATCTCCCAAGCCACTGGATTTTTTCTTCTTTTCATATGCAGCACAGATTTCCTTCACAGCTTGGGCAAAGGACTTAACTGTCTTACCTTGACACCGTGCTGCCAATTTATTCTTCACTTCACTTGTGAATATCTGGATATCAGCAGCTGAAACAAAGGCTCTGCAAGAGGAGGACAGAATAAACAAACCAAGTATTCCAGACCCACAAATCAAGCCATAAAAATTCTTTTCAAACTCACCCCAAAATCCTAATATGCTTATTTTTCCTTTTTTTCTTTTTGTGTTATTAATATTGGCAATAAAGGAGGTAGAGACCAGCAGAAGCTGTTGTGGTATTGTAGCAAAATACACCCAAAAGCAGGTACTACAAATTGTAAGGCTCCAGTCTAAGCCAAACATTACCACCCCCACCCCAACCCTCACATGCGGGAGCAGGAAAATAACCCCATGAAAAATGGAAAGAGGCAAATGGAGCACTGGAATTGCCAGTAGTTGGCAGGAAGAGTATCACTAAGTTACACTTCCACAAAGGAACATCTTAAATCTGAAACTAAAACTATAATCCTGCCCCCAAAATGTGCATGGATATAATTTAATTGAAACATTTCATAATGCTAGATATGGAAATCCAATCATTAGTAGTGAAAAATGGAAAGAATAAATAAAATGATGACAGGGAGGCCAATGGGTGAGACTCAGCAAGGTTTGAAAAAACAAGTTGACAACTTTCAATGCTGTTCTGAGTTTCAGGCTTCCATATGTAGCCACATATTTGTGCAAATTTCATTTCCAATTCATGATTTGAAATGCATCCCATTACTACATACAATCCAACAATCTTCCAGTGTTTGCAATGAAAATAGAGAAAAAAACACACTTCTTACTCCTTTATTTTCTGGATTTGAAAAACTGTTGATAAAGCAAAATAGTCTCTAGGTTTTTTATCATTCATTAATTAGCACAATTTAGGAGTTCTTAGTGGTGCTGTTGTAAAAACAGCTCCTGTTCCTAGCATTTCTCTTTAATTTGACGTTGCCAATGCATCACTTGCCCCATCTACAAATGGATCAACATCTAAACAATATATACTGAAGCTTTCAGACTTAGTCTAAAGATTAATTGCCCATTAAATCACCCACACAAAAAGAATATTTTCCAGAAGTTGGGACAAAGAATTATTACAATGCAACATTTATTGCAGAGAGTATCAAACTGTAAAATGATCATCTATTTACCTCCCAGTTTCAAAGCCATTTCACCAAAGAATTTTCTAGCTGACAAACCACAAACCCATACTGTGAACTACAAATTACTAGAAGATAGTGTAAGAAAAACAGTAAATTGCTTCAGGGCAGTTGAGGCATAATGAGAAATCATGAACAATGCAAGGCAATAGTTAAAAGAAACCAGTTGTTCCAAATAGCACTAATGCCGCATTTTTCTTTTTTATTCCAAAACATAGCACACATGATAGTAGCCTTAGAAAATCCTAGGGCC
Source organism: Ceriops tagal (assembly GCA_021533255.1). Taxonomy (NCBI): domain Eukaryota; kingdom Viridiplantae; phylum Streptophyta; class Magnoliopsida; order Malpighiales; family Rhizophoraceae; genus Ceriops; species Ceriops tagal. The sequence continues at coordinate 4,810,537 of CM038610.1, read as the reverse complement.
AAAAACACCCTCTAACATATAAAATCAGAAATTGCAATAATATGATACTGCTATGTTGTGCCTTGAAGTGTGGGTACTTATGTCTTCTCTTTGTTATGTTGTTAAACCCCCTCCAAAGAAATGAAACCACACAAATAATGTACAAGGCAGCTGATTTGATGCTAGAACCTAGTGTAGCTTCTATATGCTTGCTGACTTATTACAAAGTCTTTAGGGTGTTTTGAGGGGAGTGTTACGGTGTCTTTTAAAGTGTCTAGGTACTCTGGTTTATTCTTGTATCTTGTTGACCTACATATAAAGACATCCAAAGTAACTTGCACAAAGACTGCTTACAAACACCATCAACTCAACTAAGCATCAATATAAATCTAGTTGAATCGAGCATAAAATTTCCAACCCACTCAAAAATCTTAAAATTCAACAAACCACATTTTCTTCATCCCTTGAGAAGAAGGGTAGAGAAGGAGCACAGAAGCAAATTTTTCAGCTGCAGCTAACATGCTTCAAGTAATTTACCTTATCAAAATTTTTCCTGCCTAACAAGCAAAACTGCCAAACAATGTACTATTAATTACTTCATCATATGCACTTCAATAAAGTCATCATCATTACAGTTCAGCATGCATGGACAATGTGTCCAATTTGAAATAAATATACGTACATCTCCTCAGTTCCAAAGAATTCAACAAAATATCTCTTGGGGTCAGGAGCTTTATCCCAGTCTTCTGGCTGGCTGATCTGAAAATTCAAAATCCACAAATCTAGATCAGTACTTTACAAATTGGCATATACCAGAAAAGATTCCACAAATTAACATTAGTCTGCAAGGGAAAAAAAGAAAGGTTTGATAAAGTAAAATCACAATAATCCAAAACAGAAGCACCATTCTAAGTAAATACCAATACCATCATGTTACACCAAAGCCTGCAAAATATAGCTCACTCTAAAAACAATGAACAAAATAATGACTTCAGTGTATCAGAATTATGTAAAAACTGAAAAGAAGAATATATAAAAGAACATCTCAGGAAGAAGGAGAGAGGACTTATAAAAAAAAAAAAAATCCAAGATGCTCAAAGAAACCCTTGTTACCAGTTAAGAAAGATAGCTAAATCCAACTGTAGGATGAAGCCCACAAAATTAAGCATCACCTTGCAAAGACTTCAACAACGGATGCAGAACAAGAAATGATAAAAAATGTCCATGCCAACAATAAAATGATTAAAACTCACACACACACATATACACACAACACCCTTCACTAATCAATCAAAGATCATTCATTAAATCCAAAAACCTTAGCAAATATACACTTGTTTCACAGTTCAGCGACACAACTTAGTACATCAGAATGCACAGCAGAGAGCAACAATAAAAATATACCGAATTACATAACAAACAAAACAACCCAACGTACATCAAAAGAAGCTATGGACCTAAACAATCCATTTCTAATAGCTGCACTTTGCATTTTAAAACCAAGTATGCATACCACGATTAATCCTAAAAAACAAAAGAGTCCCAAAGCAAAACAAGGCAATGAAAGTCCAAACAGCACTGCAGAAATTGAACTTAACCTAATTAGAAATCCTAAACAGTCCAATTAAACTGCCAAAAATAAATCTTGGAACCCATTTCAGATTACCGAGAAACGAAGAAAGAAGAGATAAAACAAATATGTCAAAAATTGAATCTTGGAAAATGTTCAAAGAAAAAGCAGAGACCTTGGCAGGCCAAAAAGGGTGACCTTTGACTTTAGCAAGAACAAGATCGCCCAAACTCAACTGCTTCTTGCCCTTCGCCTTGCTTGCTCCTTTTTTACGCCCCGGAGCCATAGGCGTACTTTTCGTTTCGTTGATCAAGCAAGTAGACACTAACAAGATTCAGACAAATAGAAGAATGGAAACCCTAATATCCCGAAATCAAAATCGTAAATGACAAAATTGGGCGACAGGGCTTATAATCCAGCGAAAGAAATTTAAGAAAAGAAAAAACTCGAACAGTCCCAGACGGACATATTGTCGGCCGATAAAAGCCGGTTAAGGTTCCGGCGAGGGGAGCGTCAGAACATCGAAGGGGAAGAAGAAGAGAGAGACCGACGGTTCTTCACTAAAATTGCAAGACGGAGAGCGAAAGCAAGAGATGGTTGGTTTTAGAGAGAGAGAGAGAGGAAAAACAGAGAGAGAGATTGAGGCCGTCGGGACAGAAGGAGAGAGACAGAGAGAGAGAGAGAGAGAGAGAGAGAGACACGCGGCTTTATTCGGCCCTGGGGGAGGGCTTGGATCAAAGGGCACGGTCTTCGTGGGGAGTGCTTTGTAATTTTACCTTTGACTTTTAGGGCACAAACAATATGCCCAGGGTTTCGCTCTAAATACTGCGGCTACAGTTTTAGAAGTTTATCTTTCAGAATTCAATATAATTTTATTAATATTTAATAAACAGTATGATTTATATTTAATAAAATTCACTGTAACTTATATTTATAGTTTAAAAATACAATTTGTTAATATAAAAATATATCATAATTTAATAATTAAAAAATAATAATTTTTATTACTATATAAAACATTTACAATTTAAATTTATTAAAAAAATTAGTATTATTTATTTTACTAAAAATTTTATATTTTATTTTTAAAACATTGTCAATAATTATTATTCAGTTAATTATATTTACTAATAAAAAAATTTTATAATTATTATTTTATCACTTCTATCAATAAAATTTAATTACAATCTCATACAAAATCTAATAGTTAAATATTCTTATCATACATAGTGGTTAAATTACATTAATATTTTGTAAAAATAAAATATATTTATTAATCATATCTTACATTTTTAAAATTTATTTAAAATATTATTCATTATTTTGTTGTTAAAAATAATATAAAATAATCAAATTTCCCTTCTTTCACAGTTGTAAGCTAATTAGAACTATCAACACAAAGGAATTTTATAGTCATTTTTTACCACTTTAAGATACCAATTTGCTTATGACATTTTTGAGTTATCATCGTGAGATCGTTATAGAATGGCATCAAGCAAAGAAGCTATTACACCTAATTATACTTAGAAAAATCTCTGCGCGTACTTCACTTTTATGATAGTATCCTTTTGTGATAAATAAGAAGAAAACAAAAAGTGTCCTTTCTTTTTGCTTTCTTACTTTTTATTTATAACTTAAGTCAACAATTTCTTTACTCTGATTATTACTTTTTTATTATTAATATCTTGTAACCTATTTTCTTTATGGGCTTTTCTATAACTATTTTATTTTTAATCTAAAAACAACTTGATTGATTGTCTACATTTTATTTTAAATTAAGGTGTTTACTTATACTAACAAAGTAAAAAGGTAATAAGAAACAATTACTTTATTAACCTAAATTTTTTAAAAGCATCCATCTTTTTAATAACTTGATTATTTGGTTATTTTCCTCTTGTAAATACATGAAAGCAAACCAAGAAAAAAGGCAAAAATAAAAATGTCACAAAAAAATTCAATCCTCGTTATAAAAGAAAAACTCTTTCTTATTCATTATTCATAATACAAGTTATTAATATAAATATAAAAAAAGAATCAATTTTTTCCTAAAATAAAATCTTATAATCAGTCTTATGATTATTTTATATTAAAATAATTATATATATATATATAATAATATATTGACTTATTATATTTACAACACTTTTTCTCAAGTTGGAATATAAATGTTAATTATACCTAATTTGTTACAAATATAGTTGATTTTAAGACCACTTAAAATTTTTATGAAAATATTACCTAACTGCTCTCTAATTAAAATATAGTTAATCAAAATAAGATTTTGTTAAATCTTTTTATGAATGAAATAATAATCAATTTCAATATATTTTGTCCTCTTGTAAAAAACTATATTTGATACAATGTGAACAATAACTTAATTGTCATACCATAGTTTCATAGGTGTCAAATTTTTAATTATAATCTCACATAATAATTGATATATCCATAATAACTCATATGTAGACTATGTCATGGCTTTATTCTTTATCTTTACACTAAATCGAAATACCATACTTTGTTTCTTACTCTTTTAAGGTATCAAATTTCCTCTAACAAAAGCATAATAACATATAGTAAATCTTTAATCAATTTGAAATTTAACTAATCTACATTTGACAAACACTTAATATAAGTATGACTATAATTATTATATAATATACCATGTCTTAAAACTTCCTTAAGATAACATAAAATTTATTCTAAAGTTGCCCAACGAGTATATCATGGAGAAGACATAAACTAACTTACAATATTAACAAGATATGTAATGTTAAGTCAAGTCATTATAAGATAGTTTAATTTTCCAACCAATCTCAAGTATCTCTTAAGGTCTACAAATAATTCTTTATCATTTATTATAAGTTGCATGTTAGTATCCATAGGAGTATTGCAAAGTTTGACCTAAACTTTGTAATTTCTTGCAAAAAATCAAAGATGTACTTTCTTTAATATAAAAAGATACCCTTCTTATTGCTTATAATTTTAAAACCTAAGAAATATTTTAATACACCTAAGTCTTTGTTTAAAAATGTGTTTTAAAGAAAAACTTAAATGTTAAGATACCTACACTATTACTTTCTATTATAATGATATTATTAATATAAATAACCATACCAGTTTTAAATTACTAATAGAATACAAAGTCATCACAATTACCTGTTTTCACACTAAACTGTTGAACTACATTACTAAATCTACCAAACCAAGTACATGAACTTTGTTTCAACTCATATAAAGATTTTTTAGGTCGACAAACCTTATCAAATTTATCTTAAGCAACAAATCCAAGTGATTACTTTATGTATAATATTTCTTGCAAATCATCATTTAAAAAGGTATTTTAACATTTAATTGGTACAAAGACTAATCATTAATAGTAGTATGAGAGATAAATAATTTTATAAAAACAAGTTTAGCCATTAGAGAAAAAGTTTTAGAATAATCTACCTTATAACTTTGAGTATGTCCTTCAATAATAAGTTTAGCTTTAAAACAATCCATAAAACTATCAAGATTAACTTCCACAATAAATACCCATTTGCAATTAATAGTTTGCTTAACTTTCGATAGATATGTTAATTCCCAAGTACCATTATGGTCTAAAACCATAATCTTTTTCTTCATTATAGCCCACTAACTAAGATTATATAAAGTCTCAACTATTGTCTTAAGAACATAAAATAAATCTAAAAAAGAAATAAAGTAACACAATGGTGATGATAAATGTTTATAAGATACAAAGAAAAAAATTAGTTGAGTATGTATTCATGTACCTTTAGATGAGGGAGTCAATGGAGGATGTGAATCATGATATAAAACATGATGAAAATGCATTTAAGTAATAAGTGGTTTAGTGGATTTAGTTAAGCCAATAATAGTTGTTACATTGTAGACAAGAAAATCATCTTACTCCTTTTACTACCATAAATATGAGAATCAAGAAAGAATGAAATATTTTAAAAAATTGTAATATTAAAAGAGACCAAATAATATCCTAATTTGAGAAAGTAATATCTATATCCTTTTTAAAGATAAAAATAACCCAAAAGACATACTTGAGTGATTTAAAATCTAATTTAGACTAACGAGGATAAACATAATGAATAAAACAAGTACACCTAAAAATATATGGTTCAATTAAAAATAATAAATAATATAAAAATAAAACAAAATAAGGAATATCACCTTTAATAATTAATGAGGGTAAACAATTAATTAAGAAATAAGTTGTACAAATAACATCAGCCCAAAATTGTGTAAAAATCTTCATTTGAAAAAGAAGTAATTTAGCAATTTTTATTGAATGTCCATTTTTCTTTTTTTGCAACACCATTATAAGTCAAAATGTTAATACATAAAGATTAATGAAGTATTTCATTTTCAAATAAGAATTAAAAGGTTCTAATAAGTATTTTTGGGTATTATCACTTTGCAAAATAGGGACAAAAACATTGAATTGTGTTTTAATCTTAGTATAGAAGGTACAAAATATGAAAAATAATTATGAACAACTTTTCATTAAATATAGTCAAGTAACTTGAGAATAATTATCGACCAAGGTAATGAAGTATTGAAAACTAAGTTTAGAGACAACTAAACATAGACTTTAAACATTATTTTGTACTAACTCAAAAAGAGACATAACTTGTTTATTAACCTTAGACAAATAAGATGCACGATTATATTTGACAAACTAATAAAACTAATAATCTAAAGATGACAAATGTTGTAAATTGGGAAATAATTTTTTCAAAATGAATAAGGAAGGTGCCCCAATTAATAATGAAGTTTAAGAAAGGTTAGAGCACTTAACTAAGTATTAAGTTTTATTACTTTCGAAGTTATAGTTTCTAAAACATATAAACCTTTAAACTTAATTCTTTACCAATAATTTTTCTTATTATAAGATCCTAAAAGACATAATAATTAGGAAAAAATAAGACTAAACAATTTAGAACTTGAGTAATCTAATAGAGATTAAATTGAATAAAAAATTAGGTAAACACAAGATGAAAGACAATAATAGGTCTAATGTAGGAATAATAATTCTAAAATTCACAACAAAAGTAATTAAACCATTAACTAAAGTGACACTTAAAGATTTTTAAGAGAGGTAAAAGATGATTACTTATGTTACTTATTATTTGATCAATTTCACTTGAGTCAATGACCCATTTTTTAAAGGATGACACAAGACATGTAGTTGGTTTACTTGATTGATCATTAATGACTAAACTATGAGTAAAGAATCATTATGAGGCTTAATATTGATTGAAGCAAGCAAACTCATTAGTAAAAATAAGCATAAACCTATTAGCAATATGATCATTCTTTTGAATCATTAATATTAATGACATAATACTTGAAGTTCCCGACTTCTCCCTAGGATCTACTAGTTTGTGATACTGAGAGGGGGGGTGAATCAGTATCACCACAATTCGCAATTTGCAGGTAAGTGAACAACTTCAACCTCTTCTTAAAAGCAAACTCTTTCTTAGACTCAACTAAGGTAGATTTATTGCTACCTATTAATCACAATAGTCCCTAAAGTCATATTTCAGACACCTTGCCTAATAGATAATACAGATGTTCTTGTTTAGGTCTTCGTTAGGTTATGGGTTGGCTGATATTTTAATTGCGTTCACAACTTAATTCAAAGCACAGAACGTAAAGCAAATTAAAGACACACGAGATTTACATGGTTCCGTCAACGTGACGTACATCCACGGTGGTAGGGACTCTCCCTCTACCGAGACTATCCACTATACTTGTGAATATAGGTTACAATGGATGTCTTTAATTCTCTACTCCTTTCAATATTGGAATTACTAAGCAAGTACAATACAAAGAGTGTCACTTACTGTGTCTACCCTTCTTCTAGCTTGTCTTGCTTCTGTTGAATTGAAAGACTGCTCCACTGCCGCTTAGAAGTTCACCGCAACGCTCTCTAACCTCTCTTGAAGAAGTCTGGAAATACGTTGAGTTCAATGCTTCGTTGAATTCCTACGTTGTATCACACAATTCCTGCTTTCACCGTCTTACGGTCTCACCCGTCTCCTTGTCTCACGATCTCACTGTGTCCCGGCTCGCCTGTCCGTTTCTCTCTCTCTCTTACTGTCCAGTCGAATTTCTCTCTCTTCCGCCGAGTTTCTCTCTCTTCACCGGATTTCATTTTTTCGTTCACCCACTTGGCCGGATTTCCTCCCTTTTCTGCCGGTCTGCTCCGATTTGGTCATCGAGTTTCTCTCTCCTTCTGATCTGGCCCTATAGGTCTTTGTCGTCCACCCACTTTCGGCCGTCCAACCGTGTCGTCTCCTCGCTGACCGCTGGTGTACCGGTGGTGTGCCGTTCCTCACGGGTTTCTCTCCTTCTCCGGTCTGCGTTTTCTCTCTCTTCATTCGTCGGCTGTGTTTTCTCTCTCTTCGTCCGCCGGTTTGCTCGATTTTCCAGTCATCGATGGCTGTGTTTTCTCTTTCCTTCCCGTCAACGACTCCGATTTGGCCGTCCTCTGTTCACTGCTCTTCGTTCAGCCCCTAATTTCAGCGTCTCCTTCATTCTCTCTCTATGCTACTGTTCACGACGGTACTGTTCACGATTACTGTTCACGACGACTACTGTTCACTCGATTCGTCCGTCGACTGCACTGTTCACTCTCTTCGTCCTTGCCGGTGGTGTTCTTCTGTGTAGGGTTTGGTGTTCTCTTTGGTTGGTCGGTTGTCTAGGTTTTGCTGAATGCTCAATATTGCTGACTCTCTGTTCTTTGTCTTCCAAGACCATTATATACTCTACTCTATCAAATCCTAATAGGGCTTACGTGGTGGATTTACGTTCTTACCCTTACGCGGCGAATTTACTTTCTTACCCTTCCATGTGGCTTTACTTTTTTGCACACTTAAACCTAGTTGACAACAATTACAACCCATACAAGGCTGTGGGAACAACAATACTATTATTGAGGTTTGATATGAAGTTTTCAACAATTATGTCATGTATAACCAATTCACTGCAATAATAGTAGGTTGTTTTAGTTTGATCTTTTTGTCCACAACCACCATTCCAACCAAAACCACGACCATTGCTATCTTGGCCACCTTTATCACTATAATTACTACAAGTAGTCTCATTCTAAGTACTTTAACTCACAGGGGCACTAATAGTATTAGGAGGAAGAGCCTAAAATCTCTTTACACATTTTAATTAAGTAAAGATGTCATAAAAAGAAGTAATCTTTTAGTTGAAAAGAAGTAATCTTTGAGTTTAAGTAACATTAAATTCCTATAACAACTATATAAGGAAACTTATAATAGTCATTTGCTTATGTTGAAATTATTAAGTTCTCACATCAAAACTAAAAGGAAAAGAAGCATTAAACTCTTTGTACACTCATTTAAAATATTTTGCTTCTTTACACAATAAAACTCCTTGCAAACATTGTATATATAAGATAGGTTATCATTGCTAGAATATAAAAAAAATCAAATAGTTCATAAGTTCTTTAAGTAACTTATAATGATTAACAATTTAATTACATTAGCATCAATAAAATTATGAATTGTAAAAATATCTTGGCATCTTCTTTTAACCAAACGTTTTTTGCTTTAGAGTCAAATAGTAGTTTGTTAATAAGATAATCATCCTTATCAACACTATAGAGATACACTTGTACCATTTTGCTCTAATCTAAATAGTTTTGTCATTAAGTTTGTATTTTGTAATCTTTATTATTATAAGAACAACATATAAAATTACAGCCTTCACATTTATACATTTAGCCATTATTATCAACCATTATAATCAAAATAAATAATGTCAAATAAATGGCTTAATAAAACCACACAATTCATAAATTAAACTAAAGAAATAAAAAAAAAATGGCAGAATATTATTACTATAGCACAACTAGGGTTTCTTTCACTTGAGAGAATGTTAAGTCTCTCTCTTATTAGATTTTCCCTTTTTAAGGGAATTTTTTTAAATCAACTTTGATACTATGTAAAAGAAAAACCTTTTTTTATTCATAGTTAATAATATAAAGTGTCAATATATATATAAGTAGAGAATCAATTTTCTTTTAAAATTAAATCTTATAATTATTCCTTTATTCATTTTAAATTAAAGTAATTATATTTACTTACCATATGAGAGAATGTGTAAGAAAAAGACTATTTAGATCTAAGGTTCATATGCTGTTTTAGTTAATATGTATATATTCCATTTATTTTGAACAACTATTTATCATAGTATGTATTTTGCAATTTTTCAAAATAAGGAACATGATTTGTAAGTATACTATATTTATATAGGATGTTAGATGTAATTTATTTATGCATAATCTTTATATTTCTCATCATCCTTGCCATATTTAGTTGATTATGTACAATTATGCACTAACTAAGATTATTTTGACACTTTCAACCAAAATTTTTTGACATATTATTACTTTATTAATGTTTTAAGTTAACATAAATTTGATACATAATATTACATGGCAAACTAAGTATAATTGAAATTATATATCACATTTAGAAATGACTAAATACATTAACTATTACATATAGTTTAGTAATCACCATGTATTATCAATCAAATTTTAAGATCAAAACTCACTCATAGATAACTTCTCCTCCTCTAATTCAATTTGACAAAACAATTAACTTAATTAATCTATTTACATACATTTAAGTGTTATACTAAGTAAAAACTTTAACTCTCTTCTTTTTAATTGTAAAGAGTAAATATATTAAGTTAGCACACTTCTTACTTTTAAGAAATCTTAATTTTCCTAATAAAAAAAAAACTTAAGAAAAGTAACTTATATACACTTACACTCACACTAACCTATTAGAGAATATCATGTTAAGATCATTCATGTATGTGTAATTGCCAACATTTGTTTATCCTAAGAAACCTAGGCTTTGTTTAGTATAATTAGCATTTTTCAATTTTTGATTAAATTTCACATGGATAATAGACAACTTATTTGGTAAAGGTTATTCCCTTCCAATTTCCTTTTAAAATCTAAAATCAATTCTTAACTTAAAAATTAGATTTTTTAAAATGTAAAAATTATGTTTTTGCACTTTGCTTTCTTTAACTCTTAAGCTTTAAATCCTTACAACACCTCCTCTAAAGCTAGTACTTATGCCACCCCTTATCACTATCATCATCATCCCACATTGTTGCTACCACCACTCTTGATTATTATCTCTTTTTTCCTACCATGTTACTACCTCATGCTTATTAATTGATAAAATACCTTTTTTTATTAATAATTTTTTTTCTTTTACTAACTAATGGGAATTTTTTGATTTCTTCTATTTAAATTGTGATTGAATTTAGATTTGTTGGGTGTTAAATAAACATCCAAATTCATAACTATCAAAACCTCTTATTAAATTTTTATCTTTAGCACTAACTTTTTCAACAAAGTTAAGTCTTTGGGTAATTTTTTATTGAAGCCATATTGTACCAGTTCAAATCAATAAGGGAGTTGATGCTTTACAAAACTTTGAAGGACCAATGACAAAGGCAAGGTCAAAGAAAATAAAGGAAACTCTCAATAACTTGTTATGTGACATTTACTATTAAGAAGTTGCTAGATACGAGTTAAGGATGATGGAGGCTTCATTAGGGCTTACAAATGTGTCATATATGAAGGAATTTGAGAACCATGGCCTTGGGAAAGAAAGTAGATTTGGGAGCCCATGTTTAGGCATTTAAATGGGTTATTTTCATGTTTTATATTGTTATGTAGTGGGTTGGACGAATTTCGGCATCTTAATGAGTTATTTTCATGGGTTTTTATTATTATTTAGTGGGTTGGAAAAATTTCCTTAATAAGCCCATTTTATTAGTTATGGTTTTTAGGGGTTAGCATACAAAAAGGGCAAAAAGGGTGGCTAGAGGAGGCAAACCTGTTTTCATGAGTGTATGAGGTATTTTCTCTGGTTCTTTGATAATTAATTCTGAACTTTCATACTTAAGTGTGTTGGTTCAATAGACTTATCTTTTTAACATTGTTATTGTTAGGAGTGGTGTTTGAATCTTATAATTCTAGTTCTTGGTTGTTTATAATCATTGGATCAGAACTTCAAATCCTTTAACCTTTATTAGAATGATTCTGTACCAATATTGGTGTTGGGTTCTATTTACATATAATCGAAGTTTGTATCATTTGGTATCAGAGCCTTAACTCTAACTCAGTTTAGTTATACTTTTGTCATTATTTTTTTCATATGTTCTTCATTATTAGTTGAATAATCAAAAAAGAAAACAAAAGAAAAGAAGAAATTTGTGTGTTTGTTGTGTTTGGTTGCTATTGTCATTCATTCTACAGAAATACCCATCAATTAACAAAAAAAAATCGTGTATTTCTTGGTTTTCTTTTCGGATATTTGTTTCTTCTATAGAAATACCCATTAGTTAACCAAAAAAAAAATTGTGAATTTCTTGAGTTTCTTTTTTGCTATTTGTTCCTTCTATAGAAATACCCATTAGTTAACAAAAAAAATAAAAAGGCTTCATTGTTCAATTAGTCATTTACTCAATTATATTTGATAATCGATTGTTGTCCGATTGCACTGCTTATAGCATTGAATTCCTTGTCATTTTATTTGCTTTATTATCCATCTTCTTTGATCATGTCATTTCTCTGAAGAGGTAGATTTAGGATTGATATATTCAAGTTTTGTTTGTTCTGAATTTAGTTTACTTAAAATTATTGAAAGAGTTCTTAGAGTCTTATAATTCATTGTGTGAAACAAGAGAGTTGAGGACTACTATAGTTGAGTGGAGAGTAAACACGTAAGGGAGTGAGTTTTGTGAGGTATATTCTTTATTTATTAACAATCTTGCATACACAATGTCTGATGCTAAAGAAGGCAATTTCCCACATGGAGAGGAGGAGAAGTTTGATAGGATTGACCAAATATTTTAGGAAGTTTGGGACAAGATAGATAAAATAGAAAAGGAATTAAGTGTGAATCATAAGAGGCCAGTTGGGAGGGTCATGAAGGAGTAATTTGAACATGATTTTGGTAAAGATGGTGTGATTATTATGATGATAGAGATAATGCTAGTAGAAACTTCAAAGGTGGATTTAAAAGAGGATATGGTAATAGGAATGGTAGAGGAATAAAAGGCAATGGAAATGTTTATGATAGGTATAATAGAGGTAGGGATAACAGAAATAGAATAGAGGAAGGAGTAGATAAAAATCTTAGTAGCATGAAAATGAAAATACCTTCTTTCCAAAGGAAAACTGACCCTGATGTCTATTTGGATTAGGAACGAAAGGTAGAATTAATGTATGAGTGCCACAACTTCTTTGAGGAGAAGAAAGTGAAGTTAGCTGTGGCAAAATTCACTGATTATGCTTTAGTATGGTAGGACCAACAAGTTACTACTAGGAGAAGAAATTTTGAAAGAACCATAAAAACTTGGAATAAGTTGAAGACTGTGATGAGGAGATTTATTCCCAACTCTTATTATAAGAATTTGTCTAACAAGTTGCAGAGCCTTACACAAGGTTCCAAGAGTGTAGAAGTATACCTAAAGTTCCTGACTTCTCCTTAGGATCTACTAGTTTATGATACTGAGAGGGGGGTAAATCAGTATCACCACAATTCATAATTCGCAGGAAAGTGAACAACTTCAACCTCTTCTTAAAAGCGAACTCTTTCTCAGACTCGACTAAGGTAGATTTATTGCTACCTACTAATCACAATAGTCCTTAAAGTCACCTTTCAAACACTTTGCCTAATAGACAATTCAGATGTTCTTGTTTAGGTCTTCGTTAGGTTATGGGTTGACTAATGCTTTAGCTGCGTTCATAACTCAATTCAAAACACAAAACATAAAGCAAATTAAGGACACACAAGATTTACGTGGTTCCGTCAATGTGATGTACATCCACGGTGGTAGGGACTCTTCCTTACCGAGACTATCCACTATACTTGAGAATTCCAGTTACAATGGACGTCTTAATCCTTTGCTCCTTTCACTATTGCAATTACTAAGCAAGTACAATACAAAGAGTGTCACTTACTGTGTTTACCCTTCTTCTGGCTTGTCTTGCCTCTGTTAAATTGAAAGGCTACTTTACTGCCACTTAGAAGTTCACCGCAATGCTCTCTAACCTCTCTTGAAGAAATCTGGAAATACGTTGAGTTCTTTCCGATGCTTCACCAAATTTCTTCTCTAGGTTGTCTCACATAGCTCCTGCTTTCACCGTCTCACAGTCTCACCCGTCTCCTTGTCTTACGCCGACGCACGTTCTGGTCTCACGCCGTCGCACGTTCTGGTTTTCTTCTCTTCCAGGGGTGGTGCGTTTCTGGTTTTGCCGTTGGTGTGCCAATGGTCTGTCTCTCTCTTACGATGGTGGCCTTCTCTCTTACGGTGGTGGCTCTTCGTTTACGGTGGTAACTCTTCTTTGGCTGTATATCGTTTTTCCTTTTCCATCGGTGCTTTCTATTTTTCCCGTCTACCCCTATTCTGCCATTGGCTCTTCCTTTTTCCGTCTCTGGTTTTCTTTCTTTTAGCCGGTTTTTCTCTCCTTGGCTGTCTAGCCGTTCACCTCTTTCACCATCTAGCTAGATCTCACCGTCCACTCTGTTTTGCAGTCGACTCGTTTTGTCGTCCACCTTTTTGCTGTGTTGTCTCCTTGCCGTCCAGCTCCCTTTTCCTTTGTCGTCCATTCCTGATTTTGTCGTTCACCTCTTTGCCGTCCACCTCTTTTTCGGCCGTTCTTATGTTTTTGCCAGTTGTCTATTTTTGCCGTTCTACTCTCTCGGTGGTGTATTTGTCGTTTTGCTTCGGTGGTGTATTTGCCATTTTGCTCACTTTTCGGCCGTCTCCTCTCGACCTCTGTTCTTCGTTCAGCCCCCCTTTTTACCGTCTTCTCTTTCTCTCTCTCTCTCTCTCGACAGTATTTTGTTGTCCACCAAAATTGTCTTCCAATTTAGGGCTTACTTGTGGTGGATTTACTGTCTTGCCCTTCCATGTGGCTTTTACGTTCTTGCCCCTCTATGTGGCTTTTACCTTCTTGCCTTTCCATGTGGTTTTACTTTCTTGTACACTTAAACCTAGTTGGCAACAATTACAACTCATACAAGGCTGTGGGAACAATAATACCATAAGGAGATAAAGATTGCTATGGTTAGGGCAAATGTAATGAAGAATAGAGAGGTAACCATAGCTAGGTTCCTTCAAGGGTTGAATAGAAGTATAGCTGATGTGGTAGAACTACAACACTATGTAAAGCTTGAAGACATGGTACACATTATCATGAAAGTTGAGAGGCAACTTAAGGGAAGGAGCACTTATAGATATAATCAGAACTCAAGTTCATCTGTTTAGAAGCCAAAATAGGGGAAGAAGGAAAAGAAGATGACTCTTAGGCTTAAAACCAATTCACATAGATCTAAGACTAGTGGGGGCGGCCTTGAAAAGGGCAAATTTGAAGAAAAACTTAAGGGCACCCAAGGAAAAACTAGAGATATCAAATGCTTTAGATGTCTGGGTAGGGGTCATGTGGTTTCACAATGTCCTAATAAGAGAACCATATACCTTAAGGAGAATAGTGACTATATGTCTAGTAGTGAAGCTAGTAATAAAGACCAAATGCCACCACTAAAGGATGCTAGTGATATTGATGAAGGGATAGAGTATCTAGAGCATGGTGGAAGGCTTTTAGTAGCAAGGAGAGCCTTTAATATGCAGGTTAAGGAGGAGGATGATGTTGAGATACAATGAGAAAATATTTTCCATACTTAATATTTAATTCAAGATAGACTCTGTTGTTTGGTCATAGATGGAGTTAGTTGTACTAATGTAGCAAGTATAGAGTTAGTGGAAAAATTGAACTTGCTTACAACCAAACATCCTAGGCCATATAATTTGCAATGGTTGAATGACAGTGGAGTGGTGAAAGTGATTAAATAAGTTGTAGTTTCATTTTCCATTAGTAGATATAAAGACAAGTTGTTTTGTGATGTTGTACCTATACAGGCCAAGCATTTGTTATTGGGTTGTCCTTGGTAATTTGATAAAAAAGTTTTGCATGATGGTTATAAGAACCATTATTCTTTCACCATAAATGGAAAACCATTCACATTTGTTCTATTGACTCCAAAACAAGTGTATAAAGACCAAGTAAGACTTTATTAAAATAAGCAAAAGAAAAGGAGTGAAAAGAAAGAGAGAGTAAAAAGAAAAGAAAATGAAAGAGAGAAAAACAAGGTGAAAGCATTTGAGAGTGCTAAGTATAAGAATAGTTAATGTTGTTCCCACAGCCTTGTATGGGTTGTAATTGTTGTCAACCAGATTTAAGTGTGCAAGCAAAAGTGGCTCATTTAAGCATTTAAGGGATGGGTTTTTCAATATAAAGAAAAGAGCAAGAAAAATAAATTAAGAAGGAAGATAATGCTGAATTTTAAATGAAACAGTAATATGAAGCCACATGGAGGGGCAAGAAAGGAAATTCGCCACGGTTCCAGTAAACCCTCTAGGGTTTGCATAGAAGGGAGTATATAAACCAAGACTTATCTCTTTGTTGAGGGAACCACTGTAAGAAAAGAAATCAGAGAAGACGGTAGACTTGGAAACATGAGGTGAGAGAACAAACCTGGTATCCATGAGACGGTAAGAGTAGACCAAGACCAACAAAGCCAGAACATACAACGGGGTGTGACAGACTAGAACGTGCGACGGGGCATGATAGACCAGAACGTGCGACAGGGAGTGACAGACCAAAACGTGCGATAGGGCATGATAGGCTAGAATGTGCGACGGGGCGTGACAGACCAGAACATGTAACAGGGCGTGATAGACCAGAAACGGTGAGAGCAAACCAGAAACGTTAGAGCAGACCAAAAACGAGAGACCAGAGAAGCGTGAAATGGGAGAGACCCGACTTGGAAACCGTGAGACGTGAGAGCAGACCAGAAACGGGAGAGACCAGATCTGGAAACCGAGAAACGTTAGGGATACAAACTAGAAATGTTGGGATACAAACCAGAAACGTTGGGGATACAGACCAGGTAAGACGTGAGATCAGGTGAGGTGTAAGACTAGGTGAGACGTGTGACCAGGTGAGACGTGAGACTAGAAAAGGGTGAAACTAGTGAGACCAAAGGAGACGTGCAACCTAGAATCGGTGAGACCAGAAATGGTGAGACGTGAGACCAGAAACGGTGAGACGTAAGACCTGGAGATGATGTGACGATAAGACCAGAAAAGAGTGAGACGGTGAGACGGTGAGACCAGAAGTTGTGTGAGACAACCTAGAGAAGAAATTCGGTGAAGCATTTGAGAGAACTTAACAAATTTTTCAGATTTCTTCAAGAGAGGTTAGAGTGTTTTGGTGATCTTCCAAGCAGTAGTGAAGTAGCCTATTCAAATCAAATAGAGACAACACAAGCTAGAAGAAGGGTAAACACAATAAGTCTTTGTATTGTGATTGTTTTGTATTTGCAATAGTGAAAGGAGAAAAAGATTAAGACATCCATTGTAATCATAGGGAATACCACACTGGTGTTCTCAAGTATAGTGGATTGTCTCGGTAGAGGAAGAAACTCTACCACTATGGAGTACGTCACATTGATGAAACCACGTAAATCTCTCGTGTCCTTGCTTTGAATTTACATTCTATGTTTTGAATTGAATTGTGAACACAACTAAAAAATCATCAAACCCATAACCTAAAAGAAGACTTAGTTAAGAACAACCGATTCGTCTAATAGGCAAGGTGTCTGAAAGGTAACTTTGGGGATTATTGTGATTAGTAGGTAACAATAGATCTACCTTAATTGAATATGGGAAAGAATTCATTTTTGGCTTAAATTATCAAAGTTTTTTAAGGGGTGTGATACTGATTCACCCCCCTCTTTGTATCACAGACTAATAGATCTTAGGGTGAAGTTGGGAACTTCAATTGGTATTAGAGCCTGGTTCACCAGTTTGAAACTTAACTGCTTGGTGTACTAGTTTGAAGGGTTTTAGAAGTTTTAACTTGTTCAGCATACTGAGAAATGGATGCCAGTACCAGCACCAGCACTACTTACAGCAAAAAGGTTCCAATCTTTAATGGAACCAACTACCATATGTGGAGAGTGAGAATGCAAGTGGTATTTGTAACCATGGGCATGAACGTGGTGAAATCTATATAGAAGGGTTTTGAGCTTCTGAAAGAAGGTAAAGATCTAACCCTAGAGAAATTAAGGCAGTTTGAGATTAATGGGAAGGCCTCAAATGTCATCATTTCAGCATTGATACATGCTGAATATGCTAAAGTTATGGATTGCAAATCTGCTAAGGAGATATGGGACAGATTGCAGAAGGTCTATGAAGGTGATGGCAGAATGAAGGAGGCCAAGCTTTAAGTTTTCAAGGAGAGATATGAATACCTCAGAATGCAGAAGAATAAGACAGTCCAAGAGTTCTTCACCAGAGTTATTGATGTTGTAAACGACCTTAGAAGTCATGGGAAGAACAAGAAGGACTCATCTATTGTGAAGAAAATTCTAAGAATTTTGCCTGAGAGGTTTGCCTCAAAGGTGGCAGCCATAGAGGAGAGTAGAGATCTCAATTCTATGTCACTGCATGATCTCTAGTGCAATCTCATTGCATATGAGATGAGAATAAAGTCAACTGAAAGCTTCTTAAGATCAAAGTTATCAAAGGAGGCAGCTTTTAAAGCTATAAGACACTTGAAGATACGAGAAAAGGAAGAATCATCCAGTAAGGATGATAATGATGATGAGGAAGAAAGTGAAGGTGAAGTGTTGGCTTACTTCACAAGGAAATTCAAAAAAGGGTCTAAGAAGGCAAAAGGACAGTTATCCTTGAGATGTTATCGTTGTGGGTAGACTGGACACTTTACTTCTCAGTGCAAAGTGAAACTTGATGATGAAGATGAGGATGGTGATGATGAGCATAATTCAAAATGGAGAAGACCGTCATTCAAGTCAAGGAAGTCCAGTAAGAAGATTGCTAACCCACAGAAGAAGAAGAGAGGCTCATTCAAGAGTTATGTGAGCCAGACAAAAGAAGTTGATCAGGAGGAAGATATAGACTCATCAGATGAGCATGCCTTTATGGTAGTTCAACCTCTGAAGAGGAAGAGGAGATTGATGAAGAAGAACCAGATCTTGAAGCTGAGTTAGAAGCAGCTTCAAAGGAGATAATCAGAAGGGGCAGAACCATAATAAGGTTGGAGGCCCATATAAAACAAGTTGAAGTAAAGATTGAGGAAGTAGAAAGTCAAAAGGATGGAATAAGGGCTGAACATATTGACTTGAAGAGAAGATTTGAAAAACAGATCAAAATATGTGAAGACTTTACTATGGAACTTGGCTCAAGGACTTCAACAATTGAAGAAATGGAGATAGAGTTGCTAAGACTTTAGCAACAACTCAAAAAGAGTGAAGAGAACTTACAGAAACTTGAAGTGGTAGGAGAAATAAGCTTTGCAAGAGAAAAAAAGAATGAAGAGAAAGTGTAGCAATTTGAGGCTGCATTGCCTAAAGATAATGAAACTTTGCCACAGAAGTTGAAAGAGAATGTTAAGTCTCAGAAAGAAAAGACTAATCAGCCAGGAACAGTGAAGGCTGAAATAAAGAAGATTTGAAGAAGCAACCTAGGGTTGCAAACAAAAATGAAGAAAAGAAAGTCAGCCAGCAAAGGGATACGACTAAACAGAAGAAGGAGAAGAAGGTAACTGAAATGAAAGTCACACAAGCAAAGAAGCCAGCAACCTTGCCTACACAGCAAGTAATGAACAGAAGAAAACAAGTTGTGATTAGACCCAAGAAGAGGTAGTTTTAAGGTTACTGTCTTTATTGTGAAGTTTGGGGTCATAAGGCAAGTAAATGCTGATGGAAAAGGCCAGTATATGTCTCTAACTTGAGAAGATACGATGCTGCATACAGGGGGAGACAATACAAAATTTAGAGGAGAACACTTGTCGTGAGTTCTTACACATTGAATTTCCCGACTTCACCCCAGGATCTACTAGTTTGTGATACTGAGAGAGGGGGTGAATCAGTATCACCACAATTCAAAGATATGTGAACAACTTCAACCTCTTCTTAAAAGCGAACTCTTTCTCAGATTCGACTAAGGTAGATTTATTGCTACCTACTAATCACAATAGTCCCCAAAGTCACCTTTCAAACACCTTGCCTATTAGGTCTTCGTTAAGTTATGGGTTGGCTAACACTTTTGCTGCGTTCATACAACTCAATTCAAAACACAGAACGTAAAACAAAGTAAGGACACACGAGATTTACGTGGTTCCGTCAACGTGATGTACATCCACAGTGGTAGGGACTTTTCCTTACCGAGATTATCCACTATACTTAAGAATTCCAGTTACAATGGATGCCTTAATCCTCTGCTCCTTTTACTATTGCAATTACTAAGCAAGTACAATACAAAGAGTGTCACTTACTGTGTTTACCCTTCTTCTAGCTTGTCTTGCCTTTGTTGAATTGAATGGCTGCTTCACTACCGCTTAGAAGTTCACCACAACGCTCTCTAACCTCTCTTGAAGAAATCTGGAAATACATTGAGTTCTTTCTGATGCTTCACCGAATTCTTCTCTAGGTTGTCTCACACAGCTCCTGCTTTCACTGTCTCACGGTCTCACCTGTCTCCTTGTCTCACGGCTTGCCTCACGTTTCTGGTTTGCCGTTCCACATCTCACGGCCTGTTTCACGTTTCTGGTTTGGCGTTATACGTCTCACGCATGTTTCTGGTTTGCACCCTTTGCTGGTCACACGCCTCATGCACGTTTTTGGTTTGGCGTTTCACGTCTCACGTACATTTCTGGTTTGCACGCCTTACTGGTCATATGCCTTACCACCATTTCTAGTTTGCACTTGTTTGTTTTACACCTCCAGATAGCTTGGTTTGCTCTTCCGGTGGTCTCCTCTTTTATAGTTTCTCCTCTCTTTCCTTACGGACGATGTGCTGTCTTCTCTCTTACGTGAGTCACACAGTTTTCTCCAGCCATCACACAGTTTCCCTTGCTGTCCAAGGTATCCCTTGGTGTTATCTCCTTTTGTTGTGTGTTGTCTCCTTGCCGTGCTATCTCCTAGCCGTCCACCTTGATTTGGCTGTCCGCTCTTGGTTGGTCGTTCTCCTCTTTGCTGTTCACACCTATTTGGTCGTTCACCTCTTTGCTTGGTCGTGTAGGTTGGTTGGACGTCCTCTCTTTTTCAGCCGGTGGTGGTTTTGCCGTCTAGCACTTGCTGTCTAGCCGTTCCTCCCTTGTTTTTCTCTCTTTGGCCGATCACACACACGGTTTTCCTTTCTTTGGACGGTTTTCCTCTTGGGCTTTGGATGGTTGCTCTAGGTTTTGGCCAACTCCTCTTGCTTTGCTTTGTCTTTTTGGCCGACTAGCACCTATTTTCTGCCGTGTATACTCTTTTGGTCGGTCCTACTAGGTTTTCTGTTCACTTTGGTTGCTGTCCAGCCGTGTCTTCTCTCTTTGGTGTAGGGTTTTGCTTTCTCTTTGGTCGGCCGATTGCTCCCTCTTCTTCTTTGCCGAATAGTTTTGCTTTAGGTTTAGCCGTTTTTGCTCAATTGCTAACCTTTATATTTTGCCATTTGCTGTAGTTGGCCGTATATGATTTTTCTCCTTCTTCCAACGACTGTGTTTTCTCTCTCTTTCAACTCTTTGTCGTTTTTCTCCTTCAGGCGTTTCTCGGTATTGCTCTCTCTTTACTGCCGATGGTATATTTTTGGCCATGTTTTCTCTCTTGGTGGTATGTGACGTTCCTTCTCTCCTTTTGCCATCCAACACTTGCTTGTGTTTGTCGAGTATTCAATTGTGTTGGCCTTGCCCTAGTTTTGTCTTCCAAGGTCTATATATACTCTCTTCCATAAAACCGTAATAGGGATTACGTGGCGGATTTACGTTCTTGCCCTTCTATGTGGATTTACTTTCTTGCCCTTCCATGTGGCTTTACCTTCTTGTACACTTAAACCTAGTTGACAACAATTATAACCCATACAAGACTGTGGGAACAACACACATACTGTAAAAAGCAAGGACACACTGGTAAGGATTGTTGGTGGAAGCCCAAACCAGTGGTTTCAAAGAACAAGTTTGCTATAATGGGAGACTTTGAACAGTGTGAAATGTGCGGGCAGGATGGCCATAATGCTAAGAGATGCATGACACTTCTCTCTAAGCAAGAGAAGGCACTCAATAACACAATAAAACCAACTGGTACAGTCAAAGCTAAGAAAAAGGAGAAAGCTATCTTCAAGCCAGTTCAAAAGAAGAAATATAGAGCTAAAAAGGAGAAGGCTAATATAGCTGAAATTGCACTAAAGGCTGACTACAAGGATAAGTAATGGATCCTTGATAGTGGATGCATTTCATACATGACAGGAGATAAGAGTAAATTATCAAAGCTGAACAAGTCAAGAGAAGGCAAAGTTAAGTTTGACAATGATGCTTTACTCAACATTAGTGGTCAAGGGTCAGTAAATATTGGAAAAGGAAAGCTGAAAGATGTTCTGTATGTTGAAGGACTCAGATATAATCTAGCATCTGTCAGCCAACTATGCAATGAAGACCATAAAGTGATATTCACAAAAACAGGTTGCCAAGTAAAGAGTAAAGAAGGCAATACTGTTGCAGCCGGGAAGAGAATAACTGGAAATTTATATGTGATTGATGAGGACAAGACAAACAACTGTTTACTTACAAAAGAAGAAAAAAATCAACTCTGGCATAGGAGGCTGGGACACTTAACACAAAAGAACATGAGGAAGCTGACCACTACTCATGCAATTAGAGACATTCCAGACCTCAAGAGAGAGAGGGAGTATGTCTGCTCAGTATGCTTTAAAGGAAAACAGGTCAGAAAGCAGTATAAGACCAAAGAGTTCAGTTCTAAAGCAGTGCTTGACATTGTACATACTGATTTGTGTGGGTCGATGAGAACAAAAGGGTTGAATGGTGAGAGGTACTTCATCTTGTTTGTTGATGATTATTCTAGAAGGACCTGCATTATGCACCTTAAATGCAAGTCAGAAGTTTTGAAATGCTTCAAGAGGTACAGAAGATTGGCTGAAAATGAGAGTGGAAAGAAGATCAAAATATTGAGGTCAGATCAAGGCATTGAATTCATAAATGGAGCTTTTGAAGATTACCTTGAGAAGCATGGAATTTACCATCAGATGGCAGCAGTAAGAACACCTCAACAGAACAGGGTGGTAGAGAGGAAAAATAGAGCTGTGGTTGAAATGGCAAGAACTCTACTGCTGGAATCCAAGCTTCACACAAGATTTTGGATAGAAGCAACATTTACAGCCGTGCACCTATTGAACAGAGTTTTACTAAGGCCCAATACTGATAAAACTCCATATGAGCTATGGAGTGGGAAGAAGACAACAACCAAGTATCTTAGAATCTTTGGCAGCCCATGTTTTGTGAAGAACAAGGAGCAAAACTTAGGAAAATTCCATACTAGGTCAGATGGAGGCATCTTTGTGGGATACTCAGCAAAGACAAAAGGTTACAGAGTTTTTTTGCATAAACTGGGAAAAGTGGTCACTTCCAGTGATGTGAGAATAGATGAAAATTGGAAAACAATGTATAATGGAGAAGCTGAAGACAATGAAGAAGATGACTTCAAGATAGACAAAGAATCTGACCAACATAAAGAAGAGGGAAAAGAAGTAAGTTCAGACTCAGAGAAGAGTGAGTCTGAAGATGAAGAAAGAGATTCTCTTGCAACTAAGACTATGCAAGAGAGAAAGACAAAGAAGACATAGACTAGTGCTCATCAAGGAAATTAGATAATAGGTGACCCATCAGCAAGAGTTACAATAAGAAGAAGAATTATGGGAGCTACTGCTTTACTCTCATAAGATAAACCTAAATCTGTTGAAGAGGCTGTACAAGACAAAGCCTGGGTCAAAGCTATCAATGAGGAGCTGGATCAAATCGAGAAGAATGAAACATGGGAGCTGGTTCCAAGACCCACTAATAAGAATGTCATAGGAACAAAATGGGTGTTTAAAAATAAACATAATGAAGATGGCAATGTGGTGAAGAACAAGGCTAGACTGGTTTGCAAAGGCTACACTCAGATAGAAGGAGTAGATGTTGATGAAACTTTTGCACTAGTAGCAAGGTTGGAAACTATCAGAATGTTCTTAGCTTTGACAGCACATAAGAGGTATAAAGTTTACCAGATAGATGTATCAGCCTTTCTGAATGGGCTCCTGAAAGAAGAAGTGTATATTGAACAACCCGATGGAGTACAAATCAGTGAGGATAAGACACACGTGTGCAAGCTGAAGAAAGCCTTATATGACCTTAAATAAGCCCCAAGAGCATGGTACAACAGGCTGGATGCGTATTTGAGAAGGTTGAACTTCAGAAGAGGAACTATTGATAATAACCTATATGTGTTCAACTTAGAGAAAGGCCAACTGATAACCATAGTATATTTAGATGACATCATCTTTAGAGGGGATCACTCTGAGCTATGCCAAGAATTTGCATAAAAGATGAGTGAGGAATTTGAGATGTCATTGATTGGAGAAATGACTTACTTTCTTGGATTACAGATAAAATAGTGTGAAGAAGGTATTTTTATTTCTTAGACAAAAAATGCCAAAGAGATGCTAAAAAAGTTTGGCATGGAGGATAGCAGACCTGTCAGTATCCCTATGACAGTAGGCTGCAAGTTAACAAAAGATCAGGAAGGAAGGAGTACAAGTCCCACAGAATACAAGAAGATGATAGGGAGCCTTTTGTACCTTACAGCATCAAGGCCTGATCTCATGCAAGCTGTGTGCAACGCCAGCAGATTTCAAGCTGATTTTAAGGAATCTCAGGTGTTGGCAGTGAAAAGAATCCTAAGATATCTCAAAGGGACACTAGAAATGGGTTTGTGGTATCCTGCTATGGATTCTGTAAAACTACGAGCATACACTGATGCAGGCTGGGCAGGAAGTACAGATGACAGAAAATTAACCAATGGCTGCAGCTTCTACTTAGGTTCAAAATGTGTTGCATGGCTAAGTATAAAGCAAAATAGTGTTGCTTTGAGCACAGCAGAGGCTGAGTATATGGCTGCTTGTGCAGCATGTACTCAGGTGATATGGATGCAAAGACAATTGGCTGATTTGGGTGTTGAAGAGAAGTTACCAGTGAGTGTACTTTGTGATAATCAAAGTGTAATTGATCTCAGTAAGAATCCAGTTCAACATTCAAGGAGCATGCATATTGACATCCGATATCACTTTATCAAGGATCAAGTGGAAGAGGGCACAATTTAGTTGGAGTATGTCGACATTAAAGATCAAATCTCAAATATTCTAACTAAACCTCTGTCCACAGAACTGTTTGAAAAGCACAGAATGAGTCTGTCTGTGCAAATGCCTCTTCAAGTCTGAAGTTCAGGTGAATCCTCCATTTCTACTTTGCGGGTTTTTCAAATTTGTAATTGGTTGGCAAAGGGGGAGAGAAGCAACAGTGCAGGGGGAGCTGTTAAGGAAGGGGGAGTGCATATTTAAGGGGAGTTGTAATCCATTGGCTTCTGGATTATTACTCTAAGAAGATTATGAAGAACTGCTACATAATGGCTTCCGTTGTGAGTGTTGCCAACAATTACAAAGGGGGCGATTGTTGTTCCCACAGCCTTGTATGGGTTGTAATTGTTGTCAACCAGATTTAAGTGTGCAAGCAAAAGTGGCTCATTCAAGCATTCAAGGGATGAGCTTTTCAGTAGAAAGAAAAGAGCAAGAAAAATAAATTAAGAAGGAGGATAATGCTGAATTTTGAATGGAACAGTAATATGAAGCCAAATGGAGGGGCAAGAAAGGAAATTCACCGCGGCTCCAGTAAACCCTACTAGGGTTTGCATAGAAGGGAGTATATAAACCGAGACTTATCTCTTTGTTGAGGGAACCACCGTAAGAAAAGAAATCAGAGAAGACGGTAGACCTGGAAACATGAGGTAAGAGACCAGACCTGGTATCCATGAGACGGTGAGAGCAGACCAAGACCAGCAAAGCCAGAACGTGCAACAGGGCGTGACAGACTAGAACGTGCGACGGGGCGTGACAGACCAGAACGTGCGATGGGGCGTGACAGACCAGAATGTGCGACGGGGTGTGATAGACCAGAATGTGCAATGGGGCGTGATAGACCAGAAATGGTGAGAGCAAACCAGAAACGTTAGAAAAGACTAGAAATGAGAGACCGCCGAAGCGTGAAATAGGAGAGACCAGACCTGGAAACCATGAGATGTGAGAGCAGACTAGAAACAGGAGAGACTAGACATGGAAACTGAGAAACGTTAGGGATACAGACCAGAAACGTTGGGATACAGACTAGAAATGTTGGGGATATAGACTAGAAACGTTGGTGATACAGACCAGAAACGTTTGGGATACAGACCAGGTGAGACATGAGACCAGGTGAGGCGTGAGACCAGGTGAGACATGAGACCAGGTGAGGCGTGAGACCAGGTGAGACGTGTGACCAGGTGAGACGTAAGACCAGAAAAGGGTGAAACCGGTAAGACCAGAGGAGACGTGCAACCTAGAATCGGTGAGATGTAAGACCAGAAACAGTAAGACGTGAGACCTAGAGATGATGTGACGATAAGACCAGAAAAGAGTGAGATCATGAGACGGTGAGACCAGGAGATGAGTGAGACCGTGAGACGGTGAGACCAGAAGTTGTGTGAGACAACCTAGAGAAGAAATTCAGTGAAGCATTTGAGAGAACTCAACGAATTTTTTAGACTTCTTTAAGAGAGGTTAGAGAGTGTTTTTTGGTGATCTTCCAAGTGGTAGTGAAGCAGCCTATTCAAATCAAATAGAGGCAACACAAGCTAAAAGAAGGGTAGACACAGTAAGTGACACTCTTTGTATTGTAATTGCTTTGTATTTGCAATAGTGAAAGGAGTAGAAGATTAAGACATCCATTGTAATCATAGGGAATACCACACTGGTGTTCTCAAGTATAGTGGATTGTCTCAGTAGAGGAA
Organism: Ceriops tagal; assembly: GCA_021533255.1. Lineage (NCBI taxonomy): Eukaryota > Viridiplantae > Streptophyta > Magnoliopsida > Malpighiales > Rhizophoraceae > Ceriops > Ceriops tagal. The sequence continues at coordinate 4,783,966 of CM038610.1, read as the reverse complement.
GAAACTCTACCACTATGGAGTATGTCATATTGACGAAATCACGTAAATCTCTCGTGTCCTTGCTTTGAATTTACATTCTGTGTTTTGAATTGAGTTATGAACATAGCTAAAGAATCATCAAACCCATAACCTAAAAGAAGACCTAGTCAAGAACAACTGATTCGTCTAATAGGCAAGGTGTCTGAAAGGTAACTTTGGGGACTATTGTGATCAGTAGGTAACAATAGATCTACTTAGTTGAATCTGGAAAAGAGTTCATTTTTGGCTTAAATTATTATAGTTTTTTAAGGGGTATGATACTGATTCACCCCCCTTCTCAGTATCACAGACTAGTAGATCCTAAGGTGAAGTTGGGAACTTCAGTTAGGTTCACAAGAGTGAAGATGAGAGAAAATAAGTGAGTGTGTTTACAAAAGGAGTAGATGTTAGGGTTACTTTCCAAGTTAGGCAACAAATGATCTTAATCCTTTACAAGGATTCTTATTTCTTTAATATTGACCTTGATTCATCTTTGCTTAGTGCCATTTTATCTTTGTTATAGGATTATAATGATGTATTCCCTGGAGAGATCCCAAATGGTTTACCACCAAGGAGAGGAATTGAACATCACATTGATTTTTTTCTTAGAGCTCCCATTTCCAACAAGCCAGCATATAGAAGTAATCTTGAGGAGACAAAAGAGCTTCAGAGGCAAGTTGATGAGTTGATGAAGAAGGGACATGTAAGGGAGAGCATGAGTCCATGTGCAGTGTCAGTGTTGCTTGTGCCAAAGAAAGATAGATCCTGGAGGATGTGTGTCAATTATAGAGCTATCAACAAAATCACAATTAAGTATCAACATCCTATACTTATGCTTGATGATATGCTAGATGAATTACATGGTGCTTATTACTTCTCTAAAATTGACCTTAAGAGTAGGTATCATCAAATTATGATGAGGGAAGGTGATGAATAGAAAACTACATTCAAGACCAAGCATGGTTTGTTGAATGGTTAGTTATGCCCTTTGGTTTGACTAATGCATCTAGTACTTTTATGAGATTAATGAATCATATTTTGAGATCATTTTTAAGAAAGTTTGTTATGACTTATTTTGATGACATTTTAGTATATAATAGGAATTTAAAAGAGTATGTTGAACATTTGTATTATGTGCTTGATGTTTTGAGGAAAGAGAAATTGTATGCCAATTTGAAGAAATGTGATTTTTGTAAGGATTATGTCATTTTCTTGGGTTATGTTGTGTCTACTCATGGCACAGATGTTGATAAAGAGAAGATTAAAGCAATTCAAGAATAGCCTACACCTAAGAATGTGAGTGATGTGAGGAGTTTCCATGGTTTGGCTAGCTTTTATAGGAGGTTCATTTAGGATTTTAGTACCATAGCTACACCATTAATTGAGCTGATTAAAAAGAATATGGGTTTTAAGTGGAGTAAGGAACAATAAGATGCCTTTGATTTGCTTAAATATAAGTTCTGTAATGCACCATTTCTTGCTTTACCTGATTTTTCTAAGATCTTTGAAATTGAATGTGACGCATTAGGCATTGGGATTAGGGGAGTTCTCATGCAAGAGAAACGACCTATTGCATTTTTTAATGAGAAGTTGAGTTGGGCAACATTGAATTATTCAACTTATGATAAAGAAATGTAGACACTTGTTAGGACTTTAGAAACGTGGCAAAATTACCTTTAGCCCAAGGAGTTTGTAATTCATATTGATCATAAGTTTTTAAAACACTTAAAAGGGCAAGGTAAATTAAATAGGAGACATGCAAAATGAGTTGAGTTTATTGAAACTTTTCTTTATGTAATTCAATACAAATCAGGTAAGAAAAATGTTGTTGCTGATGCATAGTCACGTAGGTACACATTGATTAACACTTTGAGCGTTAAGTTTGTTGTTCCCATAGCCTTGTATGGGTTGTCATTGTTGTCAACTAGGTTTAAGTGTGCAAGAAAGTAAAGCCACATGGAAGGGCAAAAAGGTAAAAGCCAAATGGAGGGGTAAGAGAGTAATTTGAAGCGACATGGCAAAAGAGTAATTTGAAGTTATATGGAAGGGCAAGAAGGTAAAAGTCAAATGGAGGGGCAAGAGAGTAATTTGAAGCTACATGGCAAAAGAGTAATTTAAAGTTACGTGGAGGGGCAAGGAAGTAAAAACACACAGCAATGGTAAACCCTACACAATCAGGTGGGAAGGAAAGAAGAAACGAGAACGGCCGAGTGAAAAGGAACAGATGACAACAAAATATATAGTCAAGAGAGAGAGAGAGAGCAAATAAGGAAGCCATCGAGCAAATAGGGTAGCCGTCGACGGGAAGAAGAAGGGTGTCGGTAATTGAGCAAAACGAAAAACCTAGAAGAACCACTTGGAAAACAAGCAAGAGAAAGCAACTGGCCGACCAAAGAGAAAACAAAAAGAAGACGTCAAACCAAGGTGAGTCGGAAATTAAGCTTTGGAATGGCAAACCTAGAGCAACCGGCCAACCAAGGTGATCACTCGGCAAAACCCTACAAGACAAAGAACACCATCGAAAAGGAAGAAAGAGTCCATACAACACAAGAGACAACCGGCAAAACACAAAGGTTGGACGACAAAACCAGCACGGCAGAACACATAGTGGATGACAAAGAAGAGTGACCGGCCAAAGGAGACATACGTCCAAAACAACACGGCAAAACAAAGAACGGACGACAAGAGAGAACACAGAACAAAGGAACCGGCCAAAGTAGTAAACTGCAAAACAGGGGTTATCCAGCCAAACAATCTCTCGGCAAAAACCAGCAAAACAAAAAAACACAAAAAACAGAGCACCCGACTGGACGGTGAGAGAGACGATACATCCTGGAAGAGAAAACGTAAACACCACCTGAAGAGAAACGGATAGGAACGTGTGATGTCTAAAACCAGAAATGGACAGGCCGTGTGACTTAAACCAGAAAAATCAGAAGAGTGGTGCAGGCCAGCAGACGTGCAATGGCAGTGAGGCAGGCCGTGTGACTTGAACCAAGTTGTCCGGAGGTGTTAAACGGACAAGTGCAAACCAGAAACATGCGTGAGGCGTGTGACCAGCAAGGCGTGCAAACTAGAAACATATGTGAGGCGTGTGACTAGCAAAGGGTGCAAACCAAAAATGTGCATGAGACGTGTAATGCCAAACCAGAAACGTGAGGCAGGCCGTGAGACGTAGAATGGCAATCCAGAAACATGAGGCAAGCCGTAAGACAAGGAGATGGGTGAGACCGTGAGACGGTGAAAGCAAGGGTTGTGTGAAACAACGTAGAGAAGGAATTCAGCGAAACATTGAAAAAACTCAATGTATTTCCAGATTTCTTCAAGAGAGGTTAGAGAGCGTTGCGGTGAACTTCTAAGCGGCAGTGGAGCAGCTTTTCAATTCAACAGAGGCAAGACAAGTTAGAAGAAGGGTAGACACAGTAAGTGACACTTTTTGTATTGCACTTGCTTAGTAGTTGCAATAGTGAAAGGAGCAGAAGATTAAGACATCCATTGTAACTAGAATTTTCAAGTATAGTGGATAGTCTCGGTAAAGGGAGAGTCCTTACCACCGTGGATGTACGTCACGTTGACGGAACCACATAAATCTCGTGTGTCCTTAATTTGCTTTACGTTCTGTGATTTGAATTGAGTTGTGAATGCAGTTAAAGTATCAGCCAACCCATAACCTAACGAAGATTGTCTATTAGGCAAGGTGTCTGAAAGGTGACTTTGGAGACTATTATGATTAGTAGGTAGCAATAGATCTACCTTAGTCGAGTCTGAGAAAGAGTTTGCTTTTAAGAAAAGGTTGAAGTTGTTCACTTACCTGCAAATTGTGAATTGTGGTGATACTGATTCACCCCCCTCTCAGTATCACAAACTAGTAGATCCTAGGGAGAAGTCGGGAACTTCAAAGTTGTTAGGGTTTGAGCATATTATTGATTTGTATGCTAATGATGCTAACTTTGGTAACGTATATGCTGCATGTGAGAAAGCTGCCTTTGGTAAGTTCTATAGACATGAGGGGTATTTGTTTAGAGTAAATAAGCTTTGTATTCCTCAAGGGTTTATGAGAGCATTATTTGTGAGAGAAGCTCATTAGGGTGGTTTAATAGGACACTTTGGCATTTAAAAGACTTTTTATGTTTTAAATAAATATTTTTTTTAGCCACATATAAAAAGGGATGTTGAAAGAGTCTATGCCAGGTGTATTACCTGTAGACAAGCTATGTGTAGGATTTTTCCCCATGGTAAGTATATGCCCTTAGAAATTCCTTGTGAACCTTGGACTAACATTTTTATGAATTTTATTCTTAGGTTACCTAGGTCCAAAAAGGGCCGAGATTGTATTCTTGTTGTAGTTGATAGGTTTTCAAAGATGGCACATTTTATTGCTTGCACCAAAATAGATGATGCCACACACATTATAGACTTATGTTTTAGAGAGATTGTTCGCCTACATGAAGTGCGGAAGAGTATTGTGTCAGACCATGAAGCAAAATTTTTGAGCCATTTTTGGAAGACATTATAGGGTAAGCTTGGAACAAAGTTGTTGTTTTCTACAACTTGCCATCCATAAACCAATAGACAAACTAAGGTAGTAAATTGAACTTTTGGTACATTGTTGCGTGTTATTATTGGTAAGAACTCTATAACCTAGGAAGAATGTTTGCTTTTTATGGAGTTTGCCTATAATCATGTTATTTATAGTGCTACAAGTTATTCTCCTTTCAAGCTTGTTTATGGTTTTAATCTATTATCTCCTTTAGATTTAGTACTATTGCCTATATAGGACAGGGTTAATTTAGATGGGAAAAAGAAGGCTAAAGTGTTTAGGCAACTTTATGAGAAAGTTAGGCTTAACATTGAGAGAAAAACTAAACAATATAAAACACAAGCCAACAAAGGTCGTAGGTATATCACTTCTAAACTTGGTGATTAGGTTTGGGTACACTTGTGGAAGGATAGATTTCCTATGCAAAGGAAATCAAAGTTGTAACCAAAGAGAGATGACCCTTTTCAAGTGGTGGCAAGAGTCAATGATAATGCATATAAACTTGACTTGCAAGGTAAGTATAATGTGAGTGCAACATTTAATGTTTCTGACCTTTCTCCTTTTCTCTTTGATGATGTAGGTGCTGATTTAAGGACAAATCATTTTGAGAAAAGAGGGAATGATGGAAGTCATATTGTACTGGCTTAAATCAATAAGGGAGTTGATGCTTTGCAAAACTTTAAAGGACCAATGACAAAGGTAAGGTCAAAAAAAATAAAGGAAGCACTCAACAACTTATTTTACGACATTTACTATCAAGAAGTTGCTAGGTATGAGTTAAGGATAATTAAGGCTTCACCAGGGCTTGCAAAGGTGTTATATATAGAGGAATTTGAAAACCATGGCCTTGGGAAGGAAGTTGGATTTGGGAGCCTATGTTTAGGCATTTAAATGAGTTATTTTCATAGTTTATATTATTATATAGTGGGTTGGACTAATTTTAGCATCTTAATGAGTTATTTTCATGGGTTATTATTATTATTTAATGGGTTGGACGAATTTCCTTAATAAGCCTATCTTATTAATTAGGATTTTTGGGGGTTAGCATATAAAAAGGGCAAAAAGGGTGGCTGGAGGAACCAGACCCATTTTCATGAGTATATAAGCTATTTTCTCTAGTTCTTTGAGAATTAATTTTGAACTTTCATACTTGAGTGTGTTGGTTCAATAAACTTATCTTCTTCAACACTGTTGTTATTAGGAGTGACCTCTAAATCTTATAGTTCTGATTCTTGGTTGTTTATAATCATTAGATTAGAACTCCAAATCCCTTAACCTTTATTAGAACGATCCTATACCAACATTGGTGTAGGGTTCCATTTACATATAATCGGAGTTCATATTAATTTTGTTTTCTTTTCTTCTCTTTTAAGCCGTAAGATTCCATATGCAAAATAATGGGATGAGTCTTAAATATAGTTGAAATTTTTTGGTTTATAAGACCTTTGGTACCTATTTGTTATGGATGATAGCTTTTCTCTCTCTCTCTTTTTGTAGGAAATTTATTGTAGTAGAATTTAAGATAAATCTAACTTTAAAAGTGAACCTATAATTGTGTATCGAGTGCGTATGCATATTTGTTTTTTATTTAATCGTATAATTTCTTATCTTGGTTTGTAATATAATGACAAAGGAGATGATATGGTCTCGCTACTTTAACTTAACTTCAAAGTCTGTAAATATGATCAATGATATTAATAATTACTTCTTATTTTTGTATTTAAATGTGGCACACCTTGGTTTATCATTTTAGTGTATTAAAACTGTCAAATACTGCATTAAGGAGTAGCCATTATATAAATGAATTTAAAAATTTTCCAATATGAATGAAGTCGAAACAAATAAAATCCAAAGAAATAAATTTTTCCAAAGAAATAAAACTTTCATTAAGAGCTACAACAATTAAGATTTCGAGCTCTTAGGTTAGATATCTTGGTTTCAAGTCCAAACAATTAAAAACTAGTTGTATTTTATTGATAAACTCTAATTTAGAGGTCCTTTTGTAGTTTTTAATAAGATTGGCTGTACATGAAAGAAAAAATTACTAGTTAACATTAAGTAAGATTAGTCCTAAAGTATAATGGTTCACACTTACAACAATAACAATGGTCTTTAATATAATGTAAAGATTGGGACACTTAATGTCTTAACTTATATATTATGATTAGTTTAATGCTTTTAAAGTTTTAGTCTTACACTTTCATTTGTAAATCTTAATTTATAGGTCCCTTTTTAGTTGGTACACATAATGATAAGGACTTTTTGGATCTCATACTGAGAGGGGAAGGGGTTGAATCAGTGTGAGATGCTTATTTTTTATAAATCTATTCAGATTAAACCTCTGTAACTAATTAAAGTCTATGATTCAATTTTATTTTGCTTCTTTATATGAGAACGACTGTATGGATATCAAGTAAGCGCAAACATCCGAGAACATATAGAATTTTTATGTGGTTCACCCATAATGTGTGAGTTACATTCACGATGTGATAGGATCACTCCTAAATTACACAATCCACTCTTGTTATCAAGGGATATAGTTGATGTTGTGGAAAGATCTCTTCTCAACCACTTACAATGATCTCTTGATCACCCTAAAGGTTTCCTACCCTTTTTCAAATAAGTTCACAAAAAGTTTATGACAAAACTTTTCTTAAGAAAGATCTCTCCATGTGTACAGGCTGTTGTGACAACAAACTGATCTTTTCATTTCTCCCTGTTGTTCTCTCTTTCCTCACTACTAGTCTCAACCTTTTGCATTGCTGGTCTCTACTTTCTGCAATGTCAGTCTCTACCTTTTACACTGTCAGTCTCTCCCTTCTGCACTGCCGGTTTCTGCCTTTTGCACTACTAATCACTACCTTCTACACTGCTGGTTATAGCTTCTGCACTGCCAGTCTCTGTCTTCTACACTGCGGGTTTCTACCTTCTACATTGCTAGTTACAGCATCCTGCTATTGTCTCCTTTTTCTCTTTTGTTTCTATCGCTCACAGCTTCTTGCTGCTTGTTGTTTTTGCTGTGACATTGCTTATTATTTTCTGCTATGCCACTACTTGTTGTTTTTTGCTGTGCTATTGCCTATTATATTCTGTTGTGTTGCTGCCTGTTATTTTTGTTGTGCCACTTTTTCCTTTTATAGGTTCTCTCCTCTACTAGTTTTCTCCTCTGTAGGTTCTTTCTTCTGTAGGTTCTGTTCAAGCTTTTCTGCTGTTGTCTCTCTTTTCTTTATGTTTTGTTTTTGTTCTTACTATTGGTCCTCTCCTTTGTAAGTTTTCTCATTTGTAGATTTTCTCCTCTGTAAATTCCTCCTTCTGCCTCTGCAGGTTTCTCCTTTTACTTATATAGGTTCCTCCTTTTACCTCTGCAGGTTCTTTCTTTTGTAGGTTCTCTTTTCTGTAGATTCCTCCTTTTACCTTTATAGGTTCCTCCTTCTGTAAGTTCTTTCCTTCTACCTCTGCAGGTTCCTCTTTTTGTAAGTTCTCTTCTCTATTACCAGTTCTCTCTTGTCTTTATAGGTTCCTCCTTTTGTAGGTTCTCTTCTCTTTACCAGTTCTCTCTTGTCTTTATAGGTTCCTCCTTTTGCCTTTGTAAGTTCCTTCTTCTGCCTCTACAAGTTTTTTGCCATCTCTCTACTATTTTTCTTTTGTTGTAGTTCTTAATGTTGTTTACAGCTCTCTGCAGTTCTCTATGTTCTGCTGCTCTTTATTTTAAGGTCAATATTGATTCCTTGAATTCAGGGTTAATGGTCAGTATTGACTCCTTGAATTTAGGGTCAATGGTCAGCATTGACTCTTAGAATTTAGGATCAATGGTTAGCATTAACTCCTAAAATTTAGGGTCAATGGTCAACATTAACTGACACTCAGCAAGTGACTTGCAGTGTCATTGCTAAATGCAATGTCAAAAGCAATAACTAATGCTTTCTTTACAGTAAAAATACCACTAGCAATCTGAATCAATTCATCGTCTTTAGCAACATAAGGTGGGGCTGGCAACATCTTGATTTTGGCCATGCTTTCTCTCATTATTCTTGTTACATTCCATCAACGTCGTTTTCTTTAACCCTTGAGTAAATTTGCTGCTGTTAAGCCCATCTTTGATGCTTAATATTGGATTTGTTATCAACAACATTTCACATAGTTATTTGTGTTGATGTAATGTTTTGAATGCTATTAAGAAGGTCGTTAGGTAAAACTGTTGATGGCAGGTCAACTTTGAAGTAAATGAGTCAAAACCCTAAATTATATGGGTTAAGGCTAACTGTTGACCGTTGACCCTTGACTATCGATCTTAAATTTAAGAAAGTCAATGTTGACCATTGACTTTAAATTTTAAGAATAAAATCTGACCATTAATTATAGGGTAACCTTTGGGAATTAATGCTAGCTGTTGATGAGTGTGCAACCTTAATCTCAAGGCTATATAAATAACCTTATACATTTTAAAAGATGTGAGTGGGCTGCCAGAGAGAACGATCAGCTGCAAAAAAATAAGAGAGAATGACAAGCTGAAAAGAAAGGGTGGGCAAAGTGAGGTTGAGCAGTAAAAGGAAAGGTAACCACCAAAAAAAAAGAGTGATTGACCAATGAGAGTGCAGTAGTCAACTAAGAAAAGTGTAGCAGTCGACTAAGGAGATTACAGCAACAGCTGGCCAAAGAAGAGGTGACAGCAACCACCAAAAAAGGAGGTAGCCACACCAATCGAAGGAAGAGTTGTAGCAACTGGCAGCCATACCAAAGGGAGAAGAAGAAGGCAACAGCTGACTAAACCAATCAAGGAAGAAGTTGCAACAGCCATACCAAACCAAAGGAGAGCGCTTGCAGCAGTCACAATAAAGAAAGAAGAAGGTAGTAGACAATTAAACCAAGGGGAAAAGGAGTTGTAATAGCCACCCAAGGAAACCTACAATTGTAGCAAGGAAATCAACAAATTGCAATAAGGAGAAGGAACTTATTACAGCAAGGGTAAGGAGCTATATTAGCAGCAGTCTGTAATACCAACAGCAACCCGCAACACCTGCAGCAACCCACAACACTTGTAGCACATCCCGCAACATTAACAAGTGCAGCAAGTACAGCAGGCAATACCAATAATTGCAACTCCAGCAGCAAGTCCAGCAAGCAATACCGGTAATCGCAGTACCAGTAGCAACCAATAGCAGCAAGGGCAAGGAGCTATACCAGTAGATTGTAGTAGTACAACAAGTAAGTTGCAACAGCACAACCTGCAGTAGCACAATCTGCAATAGTGGGAAAGAGTAACATGCAACACAACTAGCAATTGCAGTAGTAGGAGAAGCAGTATGTAGCATAACTAGCAATTGCATTAGTGGGAGAAGTAGCATGCAGCATAACCAGTAATTGCAGCAGTAGGTGAAAGCAACGTGCAACATAACCAGCAGTAATTACAGTAGCAAGGGAAGCAGCAATAATAACAAATGCGGGTAGTAATAGTAGCATGTGCAAATAGCGATAGCAACAAGTGCAGACAGTAATAGTAGCACATGCAGGTAGCAATAGCAACAAATGTAGGCATAACCAGCAGCAGGTCTAGTAGCTTACAGCAGTAGGGAAGAAAATATGCCTTAATAGCAAGTCCAGTAGCTTGCAACAGCAGAGAAGAAAACATGCCCCAACAGTAAGTTCAGCAACTTGCAGCAGTAAAGGAGAAAAACATGCCCCAGTAGCAAGACCAGTAGCTTGCAATAGCAAAGGAGGTAACCTACTAAAGCAACAGGTGAGACAACTTGCCAAGGTAGCAAAGGAGGAAACCTACCAAGGCAATAGGTGAGGAAACCTGCCAAGGTAGCAGGTGAAGTAATACTGGCAGTAAAGGAAGAATACTTGCCAAAGCTGAAGGAGGCAGCACTAGCAGCAGGAGGAAAGAACTTGTTAAGACAGTAGGGGAAGCAACACCAATAGCAAAGGAGAAAACCTATCGAGGTAGTAGTTGAGCCAACACTAGTAGCAAGGGGAGAGAACTTACAGCAAAAATAACTGGCAGCAGAGAGAACCTGCAAAGGAGAGAGCCTGCAGTGGAGATAACTTGTAGAGAAGAGACCAGCAAAGCTTGAGCAAAGACTGTTAGTGAGAAAAGGAAAGATTCATTTTCTGAAACAGTAGCCTGTGCATATTGAGTAATCTATCTTAAGGAAGTCATTATTAGAAACTGTATATGTATTTTGTGAAAATGGGTAGGATACCCTTGTAGTGATCAGGAGATCATCTTATCTAGTGATCAAGAGATCATCGTAAGTGGTTCAAGAGTAATCCTTCCATAACTAAATTGTATCCCTTGATAACAAAAATGGATTGTGTGATTTAGGAGTGATCCTATCACACCATGGACGTAGCTCACACATTATAGGTGAATCGTGTAAAAATTGTCGTGTGTTCTTAAGTGCTTGAGTTTAATTGATATCTGTACAACCGCTTTCATAGAAAGAAGAAAAATAAAAATTAGATCATCGGCTCTAACAAGTCACAGAGGTTAAATCTGAAAAGATTTATAAAAAGCAAACATCTTACACTAATTTACCCCTTCCCCCTCTCAGTGTGAGACTTAAGAAGATCCTCATCAAGTAGTATGAGAGTTAGTTTCCTCTGTTGATCCAATTTTGTTTGCTTTGATCTGAAGTTGCTTATTGTTACTATGAATTGTTACTAGTTGATATTATATATAACATGAACAGTGTTAACAGTAAGGGCATTCCTACTTTTGATGGATAGAATTATTAGTTATAGAAGAATAGAATGCTCCCATATCTGATGTCTCTTGGTCTTGATGTGTTTGAATATGCTGTTAGTGGCTTTATCCTTGTCGCTGAAGTTACTACTATGACACCTACTAATAAGAAGAATTTAGATTGTGATGGAAAAGTGAGAAATGTCTTGTATGCCTCTTTATCAAACAAAAAATTCACCAAATTTATAATGTGCAACATAACCAAACAAATTTAGGACAAATTGAAGAATATTTACGAAGGAGACAAGGTTGTGAAGGAAGCTAAGTTACAAATCTAGAGGAATAAATTTGAAAACATAAAGATGCAAAATGATGAATTTGTGGATACCTTTTTCACAAAAGTCAATGAAATTGTGTGCTCTATTGGAGGTTATGGAGAGGAGATCAATAATGCTACTATGGTAAAGAAAATAATTAAAACTTTACTGAAAGCTTACAATGCCAAAGTTTCTTTCATAGAAGATAGAGACTTGAATAGGCTACCTATAAGGCGGAGAAGGAGTTGACCTTCAAGGTAATGAAGAACTTAAAGATTAAAGACCAAGAAGAAGAATTTGAAAACAACTTTGAAGAATAAGATAATGATACTAAATTGGATGAAGTCATGACATATATTACCAATAATATGAGGAAAGGAAAAGGAAAGTACAAGGGACAATTACCCTTAAAGTGTTTTAACTGTGGAGGCATAAGGCACTTTGCCATAGACTGCCCAAAGAGAAGAGAAGTAAATAGTGATGATGATGATAAGCTAGTCCCATGGAGGAGAACAAAGAAATCTAACCATTCTAAAGTTGAAAATTCAAGTGTCAACAAGTGTTGTTCCCACAGCCTTATATGGGTTGTAATTGTTGTCAACTAGATTTAAGTGTGCAAGTAATTTGACAAGGAGGGGCAAGAAAGTAAAGCCACACAGAGGGACAAGAGAGAAATTTGAAGCTACATGGAGGGGCAAGGAAGTAAAACCACACATCAACCCTACATCATCAGTAGAAAAGAGGTATACGGCCAAGTAAAGGGACAACGAAAAAAAAACAGAGAATAGACCGTCGGCAGAAAAATAGAGAAAACCAAAGACGGCCGAAGGGGGGCTAGACGGCAGGACGAAAGATATACCACTGGAAAGAGCAAAACGGCAATAAAAGGCTGGACGGCGTAAACGAAGAGCCACCACAGCCACCACCGCCACCACCGTAAGAGAGAGTGGATGAAAAAGAAAGGAGACCCGACTAGACGGCAAGGAGAAAACACGGCTGGACGGTGAAGGGGAAAACCCGTGAGAGATGTACAGCCATCAGGAGAGAAACGGACGAGGAGAGTAGATCTGGTATCCGTAAGGCTTGAGAACAGCGAAGCGGGTGCAGATCTGAAATGTGAGACCAGAACGTGTGTCAGCATGAGACCAGAATGTGCGACGGCGTGAGACTAGAACATGCGACAGTATGAGACCAGAACGTACGACGGCATGAGACCAGAATGTGCGTCGGCGTGAGACCAGAACGTGCGACAACGTGAGACCAGAATGTGCAACGGCGTGACTGATCAGAAGCGTGGGGCAGGCTGTGAGACGTGAAACGGCAGACTAGAAGTGTGAGTGCAAGCCGTGAAGCTGTGAGACGGTGAAAGCGGGGGTTGTGTGAAACAACCTAGAGAAGGAATTCGGTAAAGCATTGGAAAGAACTCAACATATTTCCAGATTTTTTCAAGAGAGGTTGGAGAGTGTTGTGGTAGACTTCTAAGCGGCAGTGAAGCAGCCGGTTTAATTCAACAGAGGCAAGACAAGTTAGAAGAAGGGTAGACACAGTAAGTGACACTCTTTGTATTGTACTTGCTTTGTATTTGCAATAGTGAAAAGAACAGAGGATTAAGACATTCATTGTAACTACATTGTGGACATAGGGAGTACCACACTGGTATTCTCAAGTATAGTGGATTGTCTCGGTAGAGGAAGAATCCCTACCACTATGGACGTACCTCACATTGACAGAACTACGTAAATCTTTTATGTCATTACTTTGATTTACATTCTGTGTTTTGAATTGAGCTGTGAATGCAGCTAAAGTATCATTGAACCCATAACCTAAAGAAGACCTAATTAAGAACATCCGATCTGTCTAATAGGCAAGGTATCTGAAAGGTAACTTTGGGGACTATTGTAATTAGTAGGTAACAATAGATTTACCTTAGTCGAATTTGAGAAAGAGTTCACTTTTAAGAAGAAGTTGAAGTTGTTCACATACCTGCGTATTGACGAGAGCGAAAGTATTAAAGAACTAGAATACTTTGGCTTAAATTATCAGAGTGTGTTTTTAAGGGGTGTAATACTAATTCACCTCCCCTCTCAGTATCACAGACTAGTAGATCCTAGGGTGAAGTCGGAAACTTCAATTGGTATCAGAGCACAAGTTCACCAGGATAAAGCTTAACAGCTTGGTGTACTAGTTTGAAGAGCTCCAGAAGTTTTAACTTGTTCAGCATACTAAGAAATGGACGCCGGTACCAGCACCAGCACTACTTACAGTAAGAAGGTTCCAATATTCAATGGAACCAACTACCGTATGTGGAGAGCGAGAATGTAGGTGGTATTTGCAACCATGGGCATGAACGTGGTGAAATCTGTACAGGAGGGTTTTGAGCCTCCAAAAGAAGGTAAAGATCCAACCCCAGAGGAATTAAGGCAGTTTGAGATCAATGGGAAGGCCTCAAATGTCATCATTTCAGCATTGATAGATGCTGAATAGGCTAAAGTTATGGACTACAAATCTGCTAAGGAGATATGGGACAGATTGCAAAAGGTCTATGAAGGTGATGGCAGAATGAAGGAGGCCAAGCTTCAAGTTTTCAAGGAGAGAAATAAATCCCTCAGAATGTAGAAGAATGAGACAGTCCAAGAGTTCTTCACCAGGGTTATTGATGCTGTAAACAACCTTAGAAGTCATGGAAAGAACAAGAAGGACTCATCTATTATGAAGAAAATTCTGAAAATTCTGCCTGAGAGGTTTGCCTCAAAGGTGGCAGCCATAGAGGAGAGTAGAGATCTTAATTCTATGTCTTTACATGATCTTCAGTGCAATCTCATTGCATATGAGATGAGAATAAAGTCAACTGAGAGCTCCTCAATGTCAAAGGTATCAAAGGAGGCAGCTTTCAAACCTATGAAACACTTGAAGATAAAAGAAGAGGAAGAATCATCCAGTGAGGATGATGATGGTGATGGGGAAGAAAATGAAGGTGAAGTGTTGACTTAATTCACAAGGAAATTCAAGAAGGGGTTTAAGAAAGGAAAAGGACAGTTGTCTTTGAGATGTTATCATTGTGGGCAGATTGGACACTTTGCTTCTCAATGCAAAGTGAAACTTGATGATGAAGATGAGGATGGTGATGATGAGCCGAATTCAAAATGGAGAAGACTATTATTCAAATCAAAGAAGTCCAGTAAGAAGACTGCCAACCAACATAAGAAGAAGAGAAGCTTATTCAAGAGTTATGTGAGTCAGATAAAAGAAGCTAATTAGGAGGAAGATGAAGAATCATCAGATGAGTAGGCCTTTATGGCATCAGCTCAAGGTGGTAGTTCAACCTCTGAAGAGGAAGAGGAGGTTGATAAAGAAGAACCAGATCTTGAAACTGAGTTGGAACCAGCTTCAAAGGAGATAATCAGAAGGGGCAGAACCATAAAAAGGTTGGAGGCTCATATAAAACAAGTTGAAGCAATGTTTGAGGAAGCTGAAAGTCAAAAGGATGAAATAAGGGCTAAACATATTGACTTGAAGAGAAGATTTGAAGAACAGATCAAAATATGTGAAGACCTTAGAATAGAGCTTGGTTCAAGGACTTCAACAATTGAAGAAATGGAGATAGAGTTATTGAGACTTTAGCAACAACTTAAAAGGAGTGAAGAGAACGTACAGAAGCTTGAAATGATAGGAGAAACAAGTTCAGCAAGAAAAAAGAAGAATAAAGAGAAAGTGCAGCAATCTAAGGCTGCATTGCCTAAAGATAATAAGAATTTGCACGGATGTTGAAAGAGAAGGTTGTGACTCAAGAGAAGATAGCTGAGAATAAAGAAGATCTAAAGAAGCAACCTAGGGTGGCAAACAAAAATGAAGAAAGAAGGTCAGCCAGTAGAGGGCTACGGCTGAAAAGAAGAAGGAGAAGAAGGTGACTAAAATGAAAGTCACATAAGCAAAGAAGCCATCTACGTTGCCTACACAATAAGTAATGAACAAAAGAAAACAAGCTGTGATTAAACCCAAGAAGAGGCAGTTTCAAGGTCACTGTCTTTATTATGGAGTTTGGGGTCATAAGGCGAGTAACTGCTGGTGGAGAAGGCTAGTATATGTCTCCAACTTGAGAAGATATGATGCTGCATATAGGGGGAGACAATACAAAATTCAGAGGAGAACACCTGTTGTGAGTTCTTACATATACTATAAAAGGCAAGGACACACTGACAAGGGGTGTTGGTGGATGCCTAAACTAGTGGTTTCAAAGAACAAGTTTGTTGTATTGGTAGACTTGGAGCAGTGTGAAAGGTGCAGACAAGATGGTCATAATGCCAAGAGATGCATGACACTTTTCCCTGAGCAAGAAAAGGCACTCGATGGCACAGTAAAAACAATTGGTGCAGTCAAAGTTAAGAAAAAGGAGAAAGCTATCTTTGAGCCAGTTCAAAGGAAAGAATATAAAGCAAAAAGGGAGGTAGCGAATATAGCTGAAATTGCACTAAAGGTTGACTACAAGGATAAGCAGTGGATCTTTGATAGTGGATGCACTTCACATATGACAGGAGATAAGAGTAAATTATCAAAGCTAAACAAGTCAAGAGAAGGTAGAGTCAAGTTTGGCAATGATGATTCATTCAATATCAGTGGTTAGGGGTCAGTAAATATTGGAAAAGGAAAGCTAAAAGATGTTTTGGATGTTGAAGGACTCAGATATAATCTAGCATCTGTTAGCCAGCTATGCAACGAAGACCACAAAGTGATATTCACAAAAACAGGTTGCCAAGTAAAGAGTAAAGATGGCAATACTGTTGCAACCGAGAAGAGAATAGCTGGAAATTTATATATGATTGATGAGGACAAGACAAACAGCTGTTTACTTACAAAAGAAGAAAAAAATCAACTCTAGCATAGGAGGCTGGGGCATTTAACACAGAAGAACATAAGGAAGCTGACCACTACTTATGCAATCAGAGACATTCCCGACCTCAGGAGAGAGAGAGAGTATGTTTGCTCAGCATGCTCTAAAGGAAAACATGCCAAAAAGCAGTATAAGACCAAAAAGTTCAGTTCTGAAGCAGTTCTTGACATTGTGCATACTGATTTATGTGGACCAATGAGGACAAAAAGGTTGAATGGTGAGAGGTACTTTATCTTGTTTGTTGATGATTATTCCAGAAGGATCTGCATCATGCACCTCAAACACAAGTCAGAAGTTTTGAAATGCTTCAAAAGATACAGAAGATTGGCTGAAAATGAGAGTGGAAAGAAGATTAAAGTATTGAGGTCAGATCAAGGCACTGAATTTACAAATAAAGCTTTTGAAGATTACCTTGAGAAGCATGGTATTCACCATCAGATGGCAGCAGTAAGAACACCTCAACAAAACGGGGTGGTAGAGAGGAAAAATAGAGCTGTGGTTGAAATGACAAAAACTCTACTACTGAAATCCAAGCTTCACTTAAGATTTTGGACAAAAGCAACATTTACAGCTGTACATCTATTAAATAGAGTCTTATTAAGGCCCAATACTGATAAGACTCCATATGAGCTATGAAGTAGGAAGAAGACAATAGCCAAATATCTCAAAATCTTTGGCGGCCCATGTTTTGTGAAGAACAAGGTGCAAAACTTGGAAAAATTCAATGCTAGGTCTGATGAAGGCATCTTTGTGGGATACTTAGCAAAGACAAAAGGTTATAGATTTTTCCTGCATAAGCTGGGAAAAGTGATCACATCCAGTGATGTGAGAATAGATAAGAACTGGAAAACAATACAGAATGGAGAAGTTGAGGACAATGAAGAAGATGACTTTAATGTAGATGAAGAATCAAACCAACCTGAAGAAAAGGAACAAGAAGTAAGTTCAGACTTGGAGAAGAGTGAGTATGAAGATGAAGAAAGAGATCCTCTTACAGCTAAGACTGTGCAAGAAAGAAGGACAAAGAAAATGTGGACCAATGCTCATCAAGGAAATCAGATCATAAGTGACCCATCAGCAGGAGTTACAACAACAAGAAGAATTGTGGGAGCTATTGCTTTACTCTCATAAGTTGAACCTAAATTTGTTGAAGAGGCTACATAAGACAAAGCTTGGGTCAAAGCTATCAATGAGGAGCTGGATCAAATCGAGAAGAATGATACATGGGAGCTGTTTCCAAGACCCACTAACAGGAATGTCATAGGAACAAAATGGGTGTTTAGGAATAAACACAATGAAGATGGCAAGGTGGTGAGGAACAAGGCCAGGTTGGTTTGCAAAGGCTACACTCAAATAGAAGGAGTAGATGTTGATGAAACTTTTGCACCGGTGGCAAGGTTAGAAACTATTAGAATGTTCCTAGCTTTGGTAGCACATAAGAGGTATAAAGTTTATTAGATGGATGTGAAATCAGCCTTTCTGAATGGGCTCCTGAAAGAAGAAGTGTATATTGAACAACTCGATGGAGTACAAATCAGTGACGATGAGACACACATGTGCAAGCTAAAGAAAGCCTTGTATGGCCTTAAACAAGCCCCAAGAGCATGGTATAGCAGGCTGGATGTGTATTTGAGAAGGTTGAACTTTAGAAGAGGAACAGTTGATAATAACCTATATATGTTCAACTCAGAGAAAGGCCAGTTGATAACCATAGTATATGTAGACGACATCATCTTTGGAAGGGATCACTCTGAGCTTTGCCAAGATTTTGCACAGAAGATGAGTGAGGAATTTGAGATGTCATTGATTGGAGAAATGAATTACTTTCTTGGATTACAAATAAAACAGCGTGAAGAAGGTATTTTTATTTCTTAGACGAAATATGCCAAAGAGATGCTAAAAAAGTTTGGCATGGAGGATAGCAGACCTGTCAGTACCCCTATGACAGTAGGCTGCAAGTTAACAAAAGATCAGGAGGAAAGGAGTACAAGGCCTATAGAGTACAGGAAGATGATAGGGAGCCTTCTGTACCTTGCAGCATCAAGGCCTAATCTTATGCAAGCTGTGTGCGTTGCCAGCAGATTCCAAGCTGATCCTAAGGAATCTCATATGTTGGCGGTGAAAAGAATTCTAAGATACCTCAAAGGGATACTGGAAATGGGTTTGTGGTATCCGGCCATGGACTCTGTAAAACTACGAGCATACACTGATGTAAACTGGGCATAAAGTATAGATGACAGAAAATCAACCAACGGCTGTAACTTCTACTTAGGTTCAAAGTGTATTGCATGGTTAAGTAGAAAGCAAAACAGTGTTGCTTTGAGCACAACTGAGGCTGAGTATATGGCTGTTTGTGCAGCACGTACTCAGGTGATATAGATGCAGAGACAATTGGCAGACTTGGGTGTTGAAGTGAAGTTACCAGTGAGTGTACTTTGTAATAATCAAAGTGTTATTGATCTGAGCAAGAATTCGGTTCAACATTTAAGGAGCAAGCATATTGACATCTGGTATCACTTCATCAAAGATCAAGTGGAACAGGGTACAATTCAGTTGGAGTTTATTGGCACTAAAGATCAAATTTCAGATATTCTAACTAAACCTCTATCCACAGAGCTATTTGAAAAGCATAGATTGAGTCTATCTGTGCAAATGCCTCCTCAAGCCTGAAAATCAAGTGAATCCTCTATCTTTACTTTGCAAGTTTTTTGTAATTAGTTGGCAAAGGGGGAGAGAAGCAACAGTGCAGGGGGAGCTGTTAAGAAAGGGGGAGTGCATATTTAGGGGGAGTTGTAATTGTTGCATAATGGATTTTGTTATGAGTGTTGTCAATAATTACAAAGGGGGAGATTGTTGTTCCCACAACCTTCTATGAGTTGTAATTGTTGTTAACTAGATTTAAGTGTGCAAGTAATTTAACATGGAGGGGCAAGAAAGTAAAGCCATATAGAGGGGCAAGGAAGTAAAACCACACGGCAACCCTACACCATCGGTAGAAAAGAGGTATACGGCCAAGTAAAGGGACAATGAAAAAAAACAGAGAATAGACCGTCTGCAGAAAAATAGAGAAAACCAAAGACGGCCGAAGCGGGGCTGGATGGCAGGACGAAAGATATACCACCGGGAAGAGCAAAACGACAATAAGAGGTTGGACGGCAAAACGAAGAGCCACCACAGCCACCACCGTAAATGAAGAGCCTCCACCACCACCACCGTAAGAGAGAGCGGACAAAAAAGAAAGGAGACCTGACTGGATGGCAAGAAGAAAACACGGCAAAACAGGGGTACATGGTTGGACGGTGAAGGAGAAAACACGGCTGGATGGTGAAAGAGAAAACCCGGCTAGACGGTGAAGGAGAAAACCCGTGAGAGACGTGTAGCCACCGAGAGAGAAACGGACGAGGAGAGCAGATCTGGTATCCGTGAGGCTTGAGAACAGCGAAGCGGGTGCAGATTTGAAATGTGAGACCAGAATGTGTGTTGACGTGAGACAAGAACGTGTGACGGCGTGAGACCAAAACGTGCGTCGGCAGGAGACCAGAACGTGCGACAGCGTGAGACCAGAACGTGCAATGGCGTGACTAATCAGAAGCGTGGGGCAGGCCATGAGACGTGAAACGGTAGACCAGAAGTGTGAGTGCAAGCCATGAAGCCGTGAGACGGTGAAAGCAGGAGTTGTGTGAAACAACCTAGAGAAGGAATTCGGTGAAGCATTGGAAAGAACTCAATGTATTTCTAGATTTCTTCAAGAGAGGTTAGAGAGTGTTGTGGTAGACTTCTAAGCGGCAGTGAAGTAGTCTATTCAATTCAACAGAGGCAAGACAAGCTAGAAGAAGGGTAGACACAGTAAGTGACACTTTTTGTATTGTATTTGCTTTGTATTTGCAATAGTGAAAGGAACAGAGGATTAAGACATCCATTTTAACTACATTGTGGACATAGGGAGTACCACACTGGTATTCTCAAGTATAGTAGATTGTCTCGGTAGAGGAAGAATCCCTACCACCGTGGACGTACGTCACATTGATAGAACCACGTAAATCTCTTATGTCATTACTTTGATTTACATTCTGTGTTTTGAATTGAGTTGTGAACGTAGTTAAAGTATCATCGAACCCATAACCTAAAGAAGACCTAATCAAGAACATCCGATCTATTTAATAGGTAAGGTGTCTGAAAGGTGACTTTGGGGACTATTGTGATTAGTTGGTAACAATAGATCTACCTTAGTCAAATCTGAGAAAGAGTTTGCTTTTAAGAAGAGGTTGAAGTTGTTCACATACCTGCGTATTGACGAGAGCGAAAGTATTAAAGAAGTAGAATACTTTGGCTTAAATTATCAGAGTGTGTTTTTAAGGGGTGTGATACTGATTCACCCCCTCTTTCAGTATCACAGACTAATAGATCCTAGGGTGAAGTTGGAAACTTCAACAAGAAAAAGCAATTCTTTAAATCTAAAAGAAGAAATTATTTAAGTAAGATGGATAAAGAAGAAGTTGATAATGATTCCGATGATGATGCTATAAAGAATGTGCTGGTTACTAAAATAGATGATGATTAAGAATCTTCAAGTGATGGGGAATCAACTGAAGAAGAAGAGGATGAGTTGGTGTAGTAACTTGAGAATGAATTGAGAGCTTGTTTGCACAAAAATAGCAAGCTGGAAAAAGAGGTAAAGTATCTCAAAAAGTTGTATGAAAATTTTATTGTTGATGAATCTGATCTTCAGGTGAAAGAAAAGGAATTTGATACAAAAGAGAAGGAGTACTTGAAAAGAATTGAGGAGCTGATTATACTTGAGGGAGAACAAGGCAAGATACACAAAGATCATAGCGCTAAGGTGATTGAATAAGAGCAAGAGGTGCTGATTTTGCAAACCAAGCTCTACAAGGATGAGTCCAAACTAATGAAGCATGAAGAAAGCTTTATGCAATTCATGGAAGTGAACAAAAAACCTCATTCCATCGGGGAAAAAGGCCTTGGCTATATCGAAAAGCCAAATGAGAAGGTAGTAGAGAAGAAGAAAATTGTGTTTGTACCTAAAAATAAGCACAATAATGTGATGGAAAAGAGAAACAAACCTAAACTAATATGGGTTAGGAAAGATGTGGTGGAAACTCCTATCCAAAAGTGACAAGTTATCAAAGATAGAGAGAAGGTTCCCACAATAGTTGCTGAAGATAGGAGACATGAACCCATATTTGAAGGATTTTGCTAGAGTTGTGATAAATATAGGCACAAGGCTAATGTGTGTTGGAGTAATGGGTTGATAATAAAAAGGAATGTGAGGTAAGAGTTTAGGGGGAGACTTTATTAAGAAAGGAGACTGTCTTAGGTGAAAAGAAGTCATATTCCACTGAGAAATAGATCTAATTTACTGGGAGAAATTTGTAGAAAATACAAAAGGGCTGGACACACTGCTGAGGATTGCTTAACATTACTGCCTGGTCAAAAATTGTAAAGGAGAATACCTACACATGCTCCTACATTTGGCCAAAGAAGAAGAAGAGGAAGAGAAATGATTATGATTATGGAAGTAGCCTCAAAAGCTTCTAAGAAAGAAAAGTCATGGATCCTAGATAGTGGTTACTTTTCACACATGATAGGAGACTCTAAGATGTTCAAGAAAGTAGTAAAATATGATGAAGGGTCAATCAGATTTGACAATGATGGTGCCTTAAATATTTAAGGTATCGGTGCTACTGAAATTAATGCAGAAAAACTGAAATTAATAAAAGTGCTTTACATTGAAGGGCTAAAACACAATCTCATCAGTGTTAGCTAGCTTTATGATGATGGACATGAAGTTACTTTTAATAAGAGTAGTTGCACAGTAAAAAGATCAAGAGATGGTGCTATTCTTACTAAGGGTGAAAGAACAAGTGGAAACTTGTACTAAGTTTCCAAAAGCAAAAACATATACTACATGGGCACCAAAGATGAGAATTTGTTGTGACATAAAAGATTAAGACATCTTGGGCAAAAGAGGCTAAACTTATGCATTTAAACACCTTATAGAGGCTAAGGTATCCTTTAACCCCACTCTTCTTTCCTCTTTTATTGTTCTTTGGATTTGTTGTTAAAGGGAGAAATATTTTGCATAAATCCAAAGAAAGTATATATTGATTAAAAGGGGGAGTAGCTTGATAAACAAAGGGGGAGAAACTGTCAAAGGGGAGAAGCAGAAAAAAAGGAGTTAAAGGTACAAGTATATACAAAAGGGACATGCATGTTTCAGGGGGAGTTGTGAATGTTAAAGGTTGCTATGTGTGTATTACTGAATATTGGATTTAATGTGTTACTAACAAATCCAAAGGGGGAGATTGTTAAGTCCATCTTTGATGGCTAATGTTAGATTTATTGTCAATAGCATCTCTCATAGTTCTTTATGTTGAGGTGATATTTTGAATGCTGTTAAGATGCAGAAAGGTTGTTGGGCAAAATCGTTGATAGTAGGTCAACCCTAAAGTCAATGAGTCAATGTTGACCATTGACCCTAAATTTTAGGAATCAAATTTGACCATTGAGTGTAGGGTAACCTTTGGGAATCAATGATAGCTGTTGATGAGTGTGCAACCTTTATCTCAAGGCTCTATAAATAACCCCATGCATCTTGCAAGATGTGAGTGGGCCGCCAGAAAGAACGATCAACTATAGAAAAATAAGAGAGAATGACCAACCACAAAGAGAATAGCAAGCAAAAAAGAGAGGGCAGCCAAAGTGAGGTTAAGTGGCAAAGGGAAAGACAACCACTAAAAAAGAGAGTGATCGACCAAAGAGAGTGCAGTAGTTGACCAAGGAAAGTGTAGTAGCTGGCTAAGGAGATTGCAACAGTCGGCCCAGGAGATTGTAACAGCAGCCGACTAAAGAAAAGGTGATAGCAACCACTAAAGAAAGAGACAGCCACACCAATTGAAGGATAAGTTGTAGCAACCAGTAACCATACCAAAGGGAGAAGAAAAAGGCAGCAACTAGCCAAACCAATCAAGGAAGAAGTTGCAGCAGCCATTCTAAACTTGAGGAGAGGGCTTGCAATAGCCACACCAAAGAAAGAAGAAGGCAGCAGCCAGCTAAACCAAAGGGAAAAGGAGTTGTAGCAACCACCTAAGGAAATCTGCAATTGCAGCAAGGAAATCAACAAATTGCAGCAAGGAGAAGGAACCTATTGTAGCAAGGGTAGAAAGCTATACTAATAGCACATCCCGCAATACCAGCAGCACATCTTACACAACACCAGTAGTAGCCTGCAACACTTGCAGCAACTTGCAACACTAGCAGCACATCCCGCAACACCAACAGGTGCAGCAAGTCCAATAAGCAATACTAGTAATTACAGCATCAGCAGTAAGTCCAATAGGCAATACCAGTAATTATAGCACCAACAGTAAGCAATAACAATAAGGGCAGAGAGCTATACTAGCAGATTATAGTAGCACAACCAACAACTTGCAGCAACATAACCTATAGTAGGACAATCTGCAACAGTGGGAGAAAGTAGTGTGCAACGCAACTAGCAATTGCAATAACGGCAAAAGCAGTATGCAACATAACTAGCAATTGTAGTAGTGGGTGAAAGCAGTGTGCAGCACAACTAGCAATTGTAGCAGCGAGAAAAAGCAGTGTGCAGTATAACTAACAACAATTGTAATAATAAGGGAAGCAGCAATAACAACAAGTGTAAGCAGCAATAGCAACATGTACAGGCAACAATAGCAATAAGTGCGAGCAATAATAATAGCACGTACAGGCGATAATAGCAGCAAGTGTAGGCACGACCAGCAGTAGGGAAGAAAACATGCCCTGACAGTAAGTCGAGTAGCTTGCAATAGCAAAGGAGGAAAACTTGCCCTGACAGCAAGACCGGTAACTTATAGCAAGACCAGCAACTTGCAGTAGCAGAGGGGGCAGCATGCCAAGGCAACAAGTAAGGCAACTTGCCAAGGCAATAGAGGAGGCAATCTGCCAAGGCAACAGGTAAGGAAACCTCCCAAGGTAGCAGATAAGGCAGCACTAGTAGCAGAGGAAAAGAACCTGCCATGGACGAAGGAGACAACATTGGCAGTATAAGGAGAGAACTTACTGAGGCAACACCGACAGCAGAGGAGAGAACCTGCCGAGGTAACAAGTAAGGCAACACTGGTAGCAGGGGGAGAGAACTTGCAGCGAAGATAACCAATAATGAAGAGAACCTACAGAAGAGAGAACCTGTAGTGAAGAGACCGGCAAAACCTAAGCAAAGACCGACAATGAGGAAAAAGAAGATTTGTTTTTTGCATAAGAATGCATATTGAGTGATTTATATTAAGGAAGTCATCATCATAAATTGTTTATGTATTTTGTGAAAAAGGGTGGGATACCCTTAGAATGATCGGGAGATCAATCCGTTGAGTGTTCAGGAGATTATCGTAAGTAATTAAGGAGTGATCCTTCCATAAGTGGTTAAGGAGTGATTTTTCCACAACCAAACTTTATTTTTTGATAACAAAAGTGGATTATATAATTTAGGAGTAATACTATCACACCATGGACGTAGCTCACACATTATGGGTGAACCATATAAAAATTGTCATATGTTCTGGGGTGTTTGCGTTTGATTGATATCCGTACAGTCGCTCTCATATAAAAAGAAAGATAAAAATTGGATCATCGGTTTTAACAAGTCACAGAGGTTAAATTTGGAATGATTTATAAAAAGCAAACATCTCACATTGATTCACCTCCTCCCCCAATGTAAGACCTAAGAAGGTCTTCATTAGCTACCAACACTTCGTAACTGCAACAAATACATCTCAATGGCACTCATAACATCTAATCAACAAGGATATATATATATGAGATGTTGTTAACAACAAATCCAACACTAGCCATTAAAGATAGGCTCAACAATCTCCTCCTTTGAATTTGTTGGCGGCACATTAAATTCAAAAATCAACAATTAAAAACAGGTAGTGGCTTTTGACATTCACAACTTTCCCTGAAACATACATCTCCCTTTTTGCATGTAAGCATGATACCAACTGGAAACAACCCTAATTTTAACTCCCTTTTTTTTCTGTTTCTCTCCCTTAACAATTTCTCCCCCTTTATTTGATTTTTCCTCTTTGGATTTATCACACTACTCCCCCTTTTGATTAGTACATACTCTCTTTGGATTTATGCAAAATATCTCCCCCTTTGACAACAAATCTAAATAATAATATGTTGAGCCTATCTTTGATGGCTTATGTTGGATTTGTTGTTAACAACATTTCACATTATTACTCGTGTTGATTTAATGTTTTGAATGTCGTTGAGATGCATAGAAGTTGTTGGTCAAAACCATTAATGGAAGGTCAACTAAAGTCAATGAGTTAATATTAACCATTGATCTTAAATTTTAAGGGTCAAGGTTGATTGTTGATCCTTGACCATTGACCCTAAATTTTAGGAAGTCAATGTTGACCATTGACCCTAAATTTTAAGAATCAAATTTGGACGTTAATTGTATGGCAACCTTTGGGAATCAACGATGGTCGTTAATGATCGTGTAACCCTAATCTCAAGGCTCTGTAAATAACCTCATGTACCTTTCAAGACAAATGTATGTGCTGTATATTTTTCTAAAAGGAACAACAAACCTAAAGGTAGCCAAAAGGAGAGGTGAACGGCAAAGAGGAGGCAGCCACTAAGGGAGGTGCAACTGGCCAAGGAAAGTGCAGCAATCGACCAAAAGAGTTGCAGTTGACCAAGGGAGTTGCAGCAGTAACTGGCTAAGGAGGAGGTGACAACAACCACCAAAGAAGAAGGCAACCACACCAATTAAAGGAGGAGTTGCAGCAACTGGCAGCCACACCAAAGGGAGAAGAAGGCAACCTTACCAAAGGGAGAACAAGGTGCAGCAGCCAACAGCCATACTAAATCAGCAAAGGAGATATGCAGCAGCCACACCAAGGATAGAAAAACATGTAGCAACCACTCCAAGGAGGGAAGGACATGCAGCAGCCACCAAATAGGGACATTACAGTAGCAAGGCAGCAAGCAATAGTAGCAAGGGCAGGCAATAAACTAAGGAGAAACTAGTTGCTTGCCGGCAATACCAACAGCAACCTATTATTACAGCAGTAGCACGCAACAACCAGTAGTAACCTATTAAACCAGCAATCCACAACACCAACTGTAACTTGCAACAACTAGCAACCACCCAAAGAATAAGAGAAGTGCAGCAAGGGTAGCACAACCAGGAGTAGTAGTAGGCTTTAGTAGAAGGTGTAAGCAAACCAATAAGTATAGCACTCTTAAGGGCTATAACAGCAAGTACAACATGTCCAGCAGCCAACCCAAAAATTGCAGCACGTCGAGGAGGCTATACCAGCAAGTGAAACACATCTAACAAGCTATATTAGCAAGTGCAGTACATCCAGTAGCCAAACCAATAAGTGCAACGCGTCTAACAACCAAACCAGTGATTGTAGCATGTC
Source organism: Ceriops tagal (assembly GCA_021533255.1). NCBI lineage: Eukaryota > Viridiplantae > Streptophyta > Magnoliopsida > Malpighiales > Rhizophoraceae > Ceriops > Ceriops tagal. The sequence continues at coordinate 4,757,061 of CM038610.1, read as the reverse complement.
TAGCACGCAATCCTCGGAGTGCAACACATCTAGCAAGTTATAACACATATAGCAAGCAATCCCAGCGAGTGCAGCACGTTTAGTAGCTATAGCACGTACAACAGTAACCTCCGGGCAATAGGAGTAGGTAAACTAGTAGCTGTAAATTACAGGAGCAGCAGCAAGCTCAAACAGAATGTGTAGGCAGTGATAGTAGCCCGTGTAGGCAGTGATAGTAGCTTGTGCACATGCGGCAATAATAGCAGAATGTGCAGACAACAATAGCAGCCCGTACATGTGTAAATAGCAAAAGCAGAACATGTAAGGAGCAAGAGTAGTGCATACGAACAATAATAACAACCCATGCACGTACAAGTAGCAAAAGTAAAACGTGCAGGGAGTGATAATAGCTTGTGCGGACAGCAATAATAGCCCATGCACTATAGGCAGCAAAAGTAGAACATGCAGGGAGCAATAGTTGCACATGCGGATAGTAATAACAACTCGTGCATGTGCAGGGAACAAAAGCAGAACATGCAGGGAGTGATAACAACACATGCAGACAGCAAAAGCAGAACATACAGATAGTGATAGCAAAATGTGCAGGCAACGATAACAGAACATACAGGTAGTGAAAGTAGTAGGTGCGAACAACAATAGCAAAATGAGCAAGTAGTAATAGTAGCATACGTAAGCAACAATAGCAACACGTGTAGGTAGCAATAGTAGAAGGTCTACTAGTTTGCAGCAGCTGAGGAAAGAACATGTCCCAATAGTAGGCTCGATTGCTTATAATAGCCAAGGAAAGAACGTGTCCTAATAGTAGGTCCAGCAGCTTGTTGCAGCCGTGAAGAGAATGTGTCCCAATAGTAGGTTCAACAGCTTATAGCAACCAAAGAGAAAACATGTCTCGACAGTAAGTTCAGCAGCTTGCAGTAGTACAAGAGAAAACGTGCCCAGCAGTAGGTCTAGCACCTTACAACGACAAAAGAGAAAGCGTAACTAGGCAATAAGTTCGGTAACTTGCAACAACAGTAAAGGCGGCATGCTAAGACAGTAGGAGAGGCAACACTGATAATAGGAGGAGATAACCTACCAAGGTAGTAGGGGAGGTAACACCGGTAGCAAAGGAGAGATCTTGTTAAGGCAATAGGTAAGGCAACACTGGTAGCAGGGGGAGAGAACCTGTAGCGGAGAAAACCAGTAGGGGGAGAGAACCTGCAGCGAAGATAACCTATAAAGAAGAGACCGGCAAAGCCTGAGCAAAGACCAATAGTGAGGAAGGAGAAGATCCGCGTTCTGCACTAACAACTTCTGCACATTAAGTGATCTTCTCCGGGAAAGTTTTCATTATAAACCTTTTAATAAACTTGTTGAAAAGGGTTGGGATACCCTTGGAGTGATCAGGAGATCATTGTAAGTGGTTATGGAGTAATCGTTCCACAAATGGTTAAGGAGTGATCCTTCCATGACATTAACTGTATCCCTTGATAACAAGAGTGGATTGTGTGATTTAGGAGTGATCTTATCACACCATGGACGTAGCTCACACATTGTGGGTGAACCACATAAAAATTGCTTTGTATTCTTGGGTGCTTGCATTTGATTGATATTCGTACGACTGCTCTCACATAAAGAAGAAATAAAAGGGATTAGAGGCATACCTTAGCCTCTAAGGGGTGGCTAAATACATAAGTTCAGTCTTAACTTCTAGAACATCTCTCTTGACAGAGGTTTGGTGAATATATCTAAATGAATAAGCTCTAATAGCTTATTTGTTTAAATCTTCATATTTTGATGAGTAGGATTCACCATCTTTCCTTTTTGACAAATGCTACAAATAGTATTTCTTTCTCTTCTCAGCTTGGGTACATCTTTCACAACTTCATTTTTGGACAACTTATTCAACCCCTTTTGTCCAAGATGTCCCAATCTCTTATGCCACAGCAAATTCTCATCTTTAGTGCTCATATAGTATGTGTTTTTGCTACTGGTAACTTGGTATAAGTTTCTATTTGTTTTTTCTTCCTTTGTAAGGACAGTACCATTATTTAGTCTTTTTACCATACAGCCACCCTTGCTAAAAGTAACTTTATGTCCATCATCATAAAGTTGGCTAACATTAATTAAATTGTGTTTTAGCCCTTTAACATAAAGCACTTCCTTTGATTTCAACCTTTCTATACAAATTTCAATAGCACCAACACCTTTAATCTTCAAATCATTATGATGAGGACCTTCTTAAGTCTCACACTAAGAAAGGGAGGGGGTGAATCAGTGTGAGATGCTCGTTTTTTACAATTCTTTCTGAATTAACATTTATGATTTGTTAAAGTTGATGATCCAATTTTTATCTTTCTTCTTTATGTGACAGTAGCCATATGGATATCAATCAAACATAAGCATGCCTTCTTGCTTGGGTGGTTAATTGCTTGCTACATGTTCTCTTCTAGTTTGGTGTGGCTACTGCAAGTCTTCTTCTTTTCCCTTTGGTTTGGTTAACAGCTGCCTTCTTCTTCTCCCTTTAGTTTGGATGGCTACTACCTTCTTCTTCTCCCTTTGGTTTAGCCAGCTGTTGCCTTCTTCTCCATTTGGTAGGGCTACTGGTTGCTGCAACTCTTCCTTCGATTGGCATGGCTGCCTCCTTTTTTGGTGGCTACTGTCACCTTTTGGTCAATTGCACCTCTCCTTGGTGCTATACCTTTCCTTAGTGTTACACTCCTGGTTGGCTACTACTGCACCTTCTTTGATCGGTCACTCTCTTTTTAGTGGCTACCTCTCTTTTTATCATTCTCTCTTTGCAATTGGTTAGTCTTTCTTTTGCAGCACACACACATTTTGAAAGATACATAGATGTATTCATAGGTTTGAGATTTATGGTTGCACAATCATCAACGATCAGCATTGATTCCCAAAGGTTGCCAATCAATGACCAAATTTGATTCCTAAAATTTAAGGTTAATGGTCAATATTGACTAATTGACCTCAAAGTTAACTTACCATTAACGGTATTGACCAACGACTTCTATGTATCTCAACAACATTCAAAACATCAAATCAACACGAACAATTGTATGAGATGCTATTGACAACAAATCTAACATTAGCCATTAAATATGGGTTTAACACACAATCATTGCCAAATGCGGCTAACCCTCCATCATAGTTTTCTACTTCCTTCAACACCTTAGAGTCTCCTTTTTGTGTAAAGAGCAGTCACTATCCAAGATTTATATCTTTTCTTTCTTGGAAGCTTTTAAGGCTATTTCCACAACCATAGTCATTTCCCTTCTTCTTTTTCTTCTTTGGAGCATATGTAGGTTTTCTCCTTTGCATTCTTTGACCAAGTAGCAAGGTCAAGCATTCCTCAGCAATATGTCTAGCCTTTTCACATCTTCCACAGATTTCTTCTAACATATCAAATTTGTTTCTTAATGGAATTTGACTTTTTATCACTTGAGGCTATCTTCTTTCTTGATAAAGTCTCCCCCTAGACTTTTGCCTTACATTTCTCTTTATTATATGCTCATTACTTTAGCACACACTAACCTTGTGCCCATACTTACTACAATTCCAACAAAATCCTTCAAATCTGAATTTTCTTCTTTCATCAAGTTCATATCCCCTATCTTCAGCACTTGTTGTGGCAACCTTCTTTTTATCTTTGACAACCTATCTCTTTTGGATAGGAGTTTTCGTCATATCTTTCCTAACCTATTTTAGCTTAGGTTGGTTTCTCTTCTTTATCACGTCATTGTGCTTACTTTTAGGTATAAACACAATTTTCTTCTTCTCTGCTACCTTCTCATTTGGCTTTTCGATATAACCAAGGCCTTTCTTCCCCATGGAATGAGGGATTTATTTGCTTGGACACTTATCCAATTTTTTGGTAGCATCCTTCTTGATGGCATTTGCTAAAGCTAACTCTCCTCTCACTTTCACGACTTGCATAAAGCTTTCTTTATACTTTTTCAATTTAAATTCAGCCTTGTAGAGCTTAGCTTGCAAATTCAACACTTTTTACTCGTGTTACCTTAACGCCAAGATCTTTGTGTACCTTACCTTACTCTATCTTAAGTACATTTAACTCTTTAATTCTTTTCAAGTACTCCTTATTTTTTGCTTCAAACTCCTTTCCTTTCACTTGGAGATCAGATTTATCAACAGCAGAATTTTTATTCAGCTTCTTGAAATTTTTTACCTCCTTTTCCAGCATGCTGTTTGTTGTTCCCACAGCCTTGTATGGATTGTAATTGTTGTCAACTAGGTTAAGTGTGCAAGAAGGTAAAGCCATATGGAAGGGCAAGAAAGTAAATCTGCCACGTAAGCCCTATTAGGGTTTCATGGAAGAGAGTATATAAAGACCTTGGAAGACAAAACTAGGATAAGGCCAACACAATTGAATACACGGCAAAACACAAGAGGGTGAACGACATAATTGAATACTCGGCCAAATACAGCAAACGGCAAAACACCAACGACTGGAAGAGAGAAAACCAGCATGGCAACCAGTACAGCAGAACACTAACACGGCAAAACAGAGGAACCGACAAAAGTGGTACACGATAAAAAGAAGTGAGGGGTGGACGACAAAGAGAAAACCCGAATGGCCAAAAAGAAAAACTGAACAGATACGGCTGAAGTAGGGGTGGACGGTGAAAATATATGACCAAAGAGAGAAAACGTGAGGAAGGAGACATCCATAGCAAACCACAATGCATTCCCCCTTTCTTAATAGCTCCCCCTGTACTGTTGCTTTTTTTCCCTTTTGCCAACCAATTACAAATCTAAAACACTTGCAAAGTAGAGATGGAGGATTCACCTGAACTTCAGGCTTGAGGAGGCATTCGCACAGATAAACTCATTCTGTGCTTTTTAAACAGCTCTGTGGATAGAGATTTAGTTAGATCTTGTGTAGCCTTTTCAACAAATTTAGGTTCAACTTATGAGAGTAAAGCAGTAGCTTCCACAATTCTTCTTCTTGTTGTAACTCCTGTTGATGGGTCACCTATGATCTGATTTTCTTGATGAGCACTGGTCCATGTTTTCTTTGGCTTTCTTTCTTGCACAGTCTTAGTTGCAAGAGGATCTCTTGCTTCATCTTCAGACTCACTCTTCTCCAAGTCTGAACTTACTTCTTGTTCCTTTTCTTCAGGTTGGTCTGCTTCTTCATCTACATTAAAGTCATCTTCTTCATTGTCCTTAGCTTCTCTATTCTGTATTGTTTTCTAGTTCTCATGTATTCTCACATCACTGGACGTGATCACTTTAACCAAGTTATGCAGGAAAACTCTGTAATCCTTTGTCTTTGCTGAGTATCCCCTAAAGATGCCTTCATCAGACCTAGCATTGAATTTTTCCAAGTTTTGCTCCTTGTTCTTCACAAAACATGGGCTGCCAAAGATTCTGAGATACTTGGTTGTTGTCTTCTTGCCACTCCATAACTTATATGGAGTCTTATCAGTATTGGGCCTTAGTAAGACTCTATTCAATAGATGTACAGTTGTAAATGTTGCTTCTGTCCAAAATCTTGTGTGAAGCTTGGATTCCAGCAGTAGAGTTCTTGCCATTTCAACCACATCTCTATTTTTCCTTTCTACCACCTCGTTCTGTTGAGGTGTTCTTGCTGCTGCTAATTGGTGATGAATTCTATGCTTTTCAAGATAATCTTCAAAAGCTTTATTTGTAAATTCAGTGCTTTGATCTGACCTCAATACTTTGATCTTCCTTCCACTCTTATTTTCAACCAATCTTCTGTATCTCTTGAAGTAATTGAGAACTTCTGACTTGTGTTTGAGGTGCATGATGCAGGTCCTTCTCGAATAATCATCAACAAACAACATGAAGTATCTCTCACCATTCAACCCTTTTATTCTCATCAACCCACACAAATCAGTATACATAATGTCAAGCACTGCTTCAAAACTGAACTCTTTGGTCTTATACTGCTTTCTGACATGTTTTCCTTTAGAGCATGCTGAGCAAACATACTCTCTCTCTCTTTCCTGAGGTCAAGAATATCTCTGATTGCATGAGTAGTGGTCAGCTTCCTCATATTCTTCTATGTTAAGTGTCTCAGCCTCCTATGCCATAGTTGATTTTCTTCTTCTTTTGTAAGTAAACAGCTGTTTGTCTTGTCCTCATCAATCACATACAAATTTCCAGCTGTTTTCTTCTTGGCTGCAACAGTATTGCCTTCTTTATTCTTTACGTGGCAACCTGTTTTTGTGAATATTACCTTATGGTCTTTATTGCATAGTTGGCTGATAGATGCTAGATTATATTTGAGTCCATCAACATGCAGAACATCTTTCAGCTTTCCTTTTCCAATATTTACTGACGCCTGACCACTGATGTTGAGTGAATCATCATTGACAAACTTGACTCTTCCTTCTCTTGACTTATTTAGTTTTGATAATTTACTATTGTCTCTTGTCATGTGTGAAGTGCATCCACTGTCAAGGATCCATTGCTTATTCTTGTAATCAGCCTTTAGTGCAATTTCAGCTATATTAGCCATTTCTATTTTAGCTTTATATTCCTTCTTTTGAACAGGCTAGAAGATAGCTTTCTCCTTTTTCTCAACTTTGACTGCACCGCTTGTTTTTACTGTGCCATCGAGTGCCTTGTCTTGCTCAGGGAGAAGTGTCATGCATCTCTTGGCATTATGGCCATCCTGCCCGCACCTTTCACACTATTCCAAGTCTGCCAATATAGCAAACTTGTTCTTTGAAGCTACTAGTTTGGGCTTCAACTAATAATCCCCGTTAGTGTGTCCTTACCTTTTACAATATGTGCAAGAACTCACGACAGGTGTTCTCCTCTGAGTTTTGTATTGTCTCCTCCTATATACAGCATTGTATCTTCTTAAGTTGGAGACATATACTGGCCTTCTCCACCAGCAGTTACTCGCCTTATGACCCCAAACTCCACAATAAAGGCAATGACCTTGAAACTGCCTCTTCTTGGGTCTAATCGCAGCTTGTTTTCTTTTGTTTATTACTTACTGTGTAGGCAACATAGTTGGTTTCTTTGCTTATGTGACTTTCATTTCAGTCACCTTCTTCTCCTTCTTTTGTTCAGCCATTGCCCTTGGCTGGCTGACTTTCTTTTCTTTCTGAGACGTAGCAGCTATGGGCTACTGCTCTTTAACCACATATATCATTTTTGGCCCTAGCTTTGGTTTGATAACTGTCTTCTCTTCTTCAGTTATCTTCTCCTGAGTCACAGCCTTCTCTTTCAACTTCTGTGGCAAAGTCTCATTCTTTTTTTCTCTTGCAGAGCTTGTTTCTCCTACCACTTCAAACTTCTGTAAGTTCTCCTCACTCCTTTTAAGTTGTTACTGAAGTCTTAGCAACTCTATTTCCATTTCTTCAATTGTTGAAGTCCTTGAGCCAAACTCTATTGTAAGGTCTTCACATATTTTGATCTGTTCTTTAAATCTTCTCTTCAAGTCAATATGTTCAGCCCTTATTTCATCCTTTTGACTTTCAGCTTCCTCAGACTTTGCTTCAATTTGTTTTATGTGAGCTTCCAACCTTTTATGGTTTTGCCCCTTCTGATTATCTCCTTTGAAGCTGCTTCCAAATCAGCTTCAAGATCTGGTTCTTCTTCATCAACTTCCTCTTCCTCTTCAGAGGTTGAACTACCACCTTGAGCTGATGCCATAAAGGCCTGCTCATCTAATGATTCTTCATCTTCCTCCTCATCAGCTTCTTTTATCTGACTCACATAACTCTTGAATGAGCCTCTTTTCTTCTTCTGTGGGTTAGCAATCTTCTTGCTAGACTTCTTTGATTTGAATGATGATCTTCTCCATCTTGAATTCTGCTCATCTTCATCATCAAGTTTCACTTTGCATTGAGAAGCAAAGTGTCCAGTCTGCCCACAACGATAACATCTCAAGGACAACTGTCCTTTTCCCTTTTTAGACCCCTTCTTAAATTTCCTTATGAAGTAAGCCAACACTTCACCTTCACTTTCTTCCTCATCACCATCATCATCCTCACTGGATGATTCTTTCTCTTCTTTTATCTTCAAGTGTCTCATAGCTTTGAAAGCTGCTTCCTTTGATAGCTTGTTGTTGAGGAACTTTCAGTTGACTTTATTCTCATCTCATATGCAATGAGATTGCATTGGAGATCATGCAGTGACATAGAATTAAGATCTCTACTCTCCCCTATGGCTGCCACCTTTGAGGCAAACCTTTCAGGCAGAATTCTCAGAATTTTCTTCACAATAGATGAGTCCTTCTTGTTCTTCCCATGACTTTTCAGGTCGTTTACAGCGTCAATAACCCTGGTGAAGAACTCTTGAACTGTCTCATTCTTCTGCATTCTTAGGGATTCATATCTCTCCTTGAACACTTGAAGCTTAGCCTCCTTCATTCTGTCATCACCTTCATAGACTTTCTGCAATCTATCCCATATCTCATTGGCAGATTTATAGTCCATAACTTTAGCATACTCAGCATCTGTCAATGCTGAAATGATGACATTTGAGGCCTTCCCATTTATCTCAAATTGTCTTAACTCCTCTAGGGTTGGGTCTTTACCTTCTTTCGGAGCCACAAAACCCTCCTGTATGCATTTCACCACATTCATGCCCATGGTTGCAAATACCACTTGCATTCTTGCTCTCCACATATGGTAGTTGGTTCCATTGAAGATTGGAACCTTCTTGCTGTAAGTAGTGCTGGTGCTGGTACTGGCTTCCATTTTTCAGTATGCTTAACAAGTCAAACTTCTAAATCCCTTCAAACTAGTACACCAAGCTGTCAAGTTTCAAACTGGTGAACCTATGCTCTGATACCAATTGAAGTTCCCGACTTCACCCTAGGATCTTTTAGTTTGTGATACTGAGAGGGGGGGTGAATCAGTATCACTACAATTAACAGATATGTGAACAACTTCAACCTCTTCTTAAAAGCAAACTCTTTCTCAGATTCGACTAAGGTAGATTTATTGCTACCTACTAATCACAATAGTCCCCAAAGTCACCTTTCAGACACCTTGCCTAATAGATAATTCAGATGTTCTTGTTTAGGTCTTCTTTTAGGTTATGAGTTGGATGATACTTTAGCTGCGTTCACAACTCAATTCAAAACACAGAACATAAAGCAAATTAAGGACACACGAGATTTATGTGGTTCCGTTAACATGACGTACATCCACAGTGGTAGGGACTCTCCCTTACCAAGACTATCCACTATGCTCCTTTCACTATTGCAATTACTAAGCAAGTACAATACAAAGAGTGTCACTTATTGTGTCTACCCTTCTTCTAGCTTGTCTTGCCTCTGTTAAATTGAATGGCTGCTTCACTACCACTTAGAAGTTCACCACAATGCTCTCTAACCTCTCTTGAAGAAATCTAGAAATACGTTGAGTTCTTTCCGATGCTTCGCTGAATTCCTTCTCTAGGTTGTCACACACAGCTCCTGCTTTCACTGTCTCATGATCTCACCTGTCTCCTTGTCTCACGGCTCGCCTTACATTTCTGGTTTGCCGTTCCACGTCTCATGGCCTGCCTTACGTTTCTAGTTTGGCGTTACACGTCTCACGCACGTTTCTGGTTTGCCCCCTTTGCTGGTCACACACCTTACACACGCTTCTGATTTGGTGTTTCACGTCTCACATACGTTTCTGGTTTGCACGCCTTGCTGGTCACACGCCTTACCACAGTTTCTGGTTTGCACTTGTCCATTTTACACCTCCGGACAGCTTGGTTTGCTTTCCCGGTGGTCTCCTCTTTCACGGTTTCTCCTCTCTTCCCTTACGGATGGTGTGTTGTCTTCTTTCTTACGTGAGTCACACGATTTTCTCTAGCCGTCACACCTCTTTGCTGTGTGTTCTCCCTTGATGTCTAGCCTTGCTTTGGCCGTTCTCCTCCTTGCTTGGCCATCCACCCCTTTGCCGTTGGTTGTGTTTGGCCGTGTAGATTAGTTTATACGTTTACCTTGTTTGGCCGTGTAGGTTGGTTTGGACGTTCACCTTTGGCCGTGTAGATTGGTTTGGACGTTCACCTTTGGTTGGCCAGTTGTCTCCCTTTGGTTGTCCCTTTGTGTTTTGCCATCCAGCTCTTACTGTCCAGCCGTTCCTCCCTTGTTTTCTCTCTTTGGCCAGTCACCCTTTGTGTTTTGCTGTCCAGCACCTTCTGATTTGTGATTTGCTATTCACCTTTGGTTGCTGTCCAGCCGTGTCTTCTCCTTTACAGGTGGTGGTTTGCCATTTGCTCCCTTGTGTTTGCCGAGTGGTTTGTTTTGGACATCATTTCACCACGTTCATGCCCGTGGTTGCAAATAACACTTGCATTCTTGCTCTTCACATATGGTAGTTGGTTTTGTTGAAGATTGGAACCTTCTAGTTGTAAGTAGTGCTAGTGCTGGTATCGGCTTCCATTTCTCAATATGCTGAACAAGTCAAACTTCTAGATCTCTTCAAACTAGTACACCAAGCTGTTAAACTTCAATTGGTATCAGAGCATAGGTTCACCAATTTGAAGCTTAACAGCTTGGTGTACTAGTTTGAAGGGATCAAGAAGTTTGAATTGTTCAGCATATTGAGAAATGAAAGCCGATACCAGTACCAGCACTACTTATAGCAAGAAGGTTCCAATCTTCAACGAAACCAACTACCATATGTGGAGAGCAAGAATGCAAGTGGTATTTGCAACCATAGGCATGAACGTGGTGACATACGTACAGGAGGGTTTTGTGGCTCCAGACGAAGGTAAAGACCCAACCCCAGAGGAATTAAGGCAGTTTGAGATAAATGGGAAGACCTCAAACGTCATCATTTCAGCATTGACAGATGCTGAGTATGTTAAAGTTATGGACTGCAAATTTGCTAAGGAGATATGAGACAGACTGCAAAAAGTCTATGAAGGTGATCGTAGAATGAAGGATGCTAAGCTTCAAGTGTTCAAGGAGAGATATGAATCTCTCAAAATACAGAAGAATGAGATAGTTCAAGAGTTCTTCACCAGGGTTATTGATGTTATAAATGACCTGAGAAGTCATGGGAAGAACAAGAAGGACTCATCTGTTGTGAAGAAAATTCTAAGAATTCTACCTGAGAGGTTTGCCTCAAAGGTGGCAGCCATAGAGGAGAGTAGAGATCTCAATTCTATGTCACTGCATGATCTCCAGTGCAATCTCATTGCATATGAGATAAGAATAAAGTCAACTAAAAGCTCCTCAACATCAAAGTTATCAAAGGAGGCAGCTTTCAAAGCTATGAAACACTTAAAGATAAAAGAAAAGAAAGAATCATCCAGTGAGGATGATGATGGTGATGAGGAAGAAAGTGAAGGTAAAGTGTTGACATACTTCACAAGGAAGTTCAAAAAGGGGTCTAAGAAGGAAAAGGATAGTTGTCTTTGAGATGTTATCGTTGTGGGCAGACTGGACACTTTGCTTCTCAGTGCAAAGTGAAACTTGATGATGAAGATGAGGATGGTGATGATGAGTAGAATTCAAGATGGAGAAGATCATCATTCAAATCAAAGAAGTCCAGCAAGAAGACTGCCAACCCACAGAAGAAGAAGAGAGGCTTATTCAAGAGTTATGTGAGTCAGCTAAAAGAAGCTGATAAAGAGGAAGATGAAGAATCATCAGATGAGTAAGCCTTTATGGCTTCAGCTTAAGATGGTAGTTCAACCTCTGAAGAGGAAGAGCAGGTTGATGAAGAAGAACCAGATCTTGAAGCTGAGTTGGAATCAACTTCAAAGGAGATAATCAGAAGGGTTAGAACCATAAAAAGGTTGGAGGCTCACATAAAACAAGTTGAAGCAAAGTTTGAGGAAGTTGAAAGTCAAAAGGATGAAATAAGGGTTGAACATATTGACTTGAAGAGAAGATTTGAAGAACAGATCAAAATATGTGAAGACCACAAATAGAGCTTGGCTCAAGGACTTCAACAATTGAAGAAATGGAGATAGAGTTGCTGAGACTTCAGCAACAACTCAAAAGGAGTGAAGAGAACGTGCAGAAGCTTGAAATGATAGGAGAAACAAGTTTTGCAAGAGAAAAGAAGAATGAAGAAAAAGTGCAGCAATCTGAGGTTACATTGCCTAAAGATAATAAGAATTTGCCATGGAAGTTGAAAGAGAAGGTTGTGACTCAAGAGAAGATAGCTGAGAATAAAGAAGATTTGAAGAAGCGACCTAGGGTGGCAAACAAAAATGAAGAAAAGAAGGTTAGCTAGCAGAGGGCTATGGTTGAAAAGAAGAAGGAGAAGAAGGTGACTGAAATGAAAGTCACACAAGCAAAGAAGCCAGCTACATTACCTACACAGCAAGTAATGAACAAAAGAAAACAAGCTGTGATTAGACCCAAAAAGAGGCAGTTTCAAGGTCACTATCTTTATTGTGGAGTTTGGGGTCAGAAGGCAAGTAACTGCCGGTGGAGAAAGCTAGTATATGTCTCCAACTTGAGAAGGTACGATGCTACATACAGGGGGAGACAATACAAAATTCAGAGGAGAACACTTATCGTGAGTTCTTGCACATACTGTTAAAGGCAAGGACACATTGACAAGGAGTGTTGATGGAAGCCCAAACCAGTAGCTTCAAAGAACAAGTCAAAGCTAAACAAGTCAAGAGAAGGCAGAGTCAAGTTTGGTAGTGATGATTCACTCAACATCAATGGTCAGGGGTCAATGAATATTGGAAGAGGAAAGCTAAAAGATGTTTTGCACGTTGAAGGACTCAAATATAATCTAGCATCTGTCAGCCAACTATGCAATGAAGACCATAAGGTAATATTCACAAAAACAGGTTGCCAGGTAAAGAATAAAGAAGGCAATACTGTTGCAGCTAGGAGGAGAACAACTGGAAATTTATATGTGATTGATGAGGACAAGACAAACAGTTGTTTACTTACAAAAGAAGAAGAAAATCAACTATGGCATAGGAGGCTGGGACACTTAACACAGAAGAACATGAGGAAGCTGACCACTACTTATGCAATCAGAGATATTCCCGACCTCAGGAGAGAGAGAGAGTATGTTTGCTCAGCATGCTCTAAAGGAAAACATGTCAGAAAGCAATATAAGACCAAAGAGTTTAGTTCTAAAGTAGTACTTGACATTATGCATACTGATTTGTATGGGCCGATGAGAACAAAAGGGTTGAATGGTGAGAGGTACTTCATCTTGTTTGTTGATGATTATTCGAGAAGGACCTGCATCATGCACCTCAAACATAAGTCAAAGTTTTGAATTGCTTCAAGAGCTATAGAAGATTGGCTGAAAATGAGAGTGAAAGGAAGATCAAAGTATTGAGGTCAGATCAAGGCACTGAATTTACAAATAAAGCTTTTGAAGATTATCTTGAGAAACGTGGAATTCATCACTAATTGGTAACAGCAAGAACACCTCAACAGAATGGGGTGGTAGAAAGGACAAATAGAGATATGGTTGAAATGGCAAGAACTTTACTATTGGAATCCAAGCTTCACACAAGATTTTGGACAGAAGCAACATTTACAGCTGTACATCTATTGAATAGTCTTATTAAGGCCCAATACTGATAAGACTTCATACGAGCTATGGAGTGGGAAAAAGACAACAGCTAATATCTCAGAATCTTTGGCAGCCCATGTTTTATGAAGAACAAGGAGCAAAACTTGGGAAAATTCAATGTTAGGTCTGATGTAGGCATCTTTGTGGGATATTCAGCAAAGACAAAGGGTTACAGAGTTTTCCTGCATAAGCTGGGAAAAGTGATCACGTCCAGTGATGTGAGAATAGATGAGAACTGGAAAACAATACAGAATGGAAAAGCTGAGGATAATGAAAAAGATGACTTCAATGTAGATGAAGAAGCAGACCAACCTGAAGAAAAGGAACAAGAAGTAAGTTCAAACTCGGAGAAGAGTGAGTCAGAAGATAAAGAAAGAGATCCTCTTGCAATTAAGACTGTGCAAGAAAGAAATCCAAAGAAAACGTGGGCCAGTGCTCATCAAGAAAATCAGATCATAAGTGACCTATTAGCAGGAGTTACAACAAGAAGAAGAATTGTGGGAGCTACTGCTTTACTCTCACAAGTTGAACCTAAATCTGTTGAAGAGGCTACACAAGATCTAACTAAATCTCTGTCTACAGAGCTGTTTGAAAAGCACAGAATGAGTATGTCTGTGCGAATGCCTCCTCAAGCCTAAAGTTCAGGTGAATCCTCCATCTCTACTTTACAAGTGTTTCAGATTTGTAATTGGTTGGCAAAGGAGGAGAGAAGCAACAGTGTAGGGGGAGCTGTTAAGAAAGGGGGAGTGCATATTTAGGGGGAGTTGAAACAGCTGCATTGTGGCTTTTGTTATGTGTGTTGCCAACAATTATAAAGGGGGAGATTGTTGTTCCCACAGCCTTGTATGAGTTGTAATTATTGTCAACTAGGTTTAGGTGGGCAAGAAGGTAAAAGCCACATGGAGGGGCAAGAACGTAAAAGCCATATGAAAGGGCAAGACAGTAAATTCACTGCAAGTAAGCCCTATTAGGGTTTCATGGAAGAAAGTATATAAAGACCTTGGAAGACAAAACTAGGGCAAGGCCAACACAATTGAATACACGACAAAACATAAGAGGGGGAACGACATAATTGAATACTCGGTAAAACACAAGCAACTGTTCAACCAAAGGTGGTCGGTAATTCAACCATTTGGAAAACCTATACAACCAGCCAACCAAAGAGAGAAAACGGACGACAAAGGGGGTGACGGCAAATTGATACGGAAGAGCAAAAACAGATCCCGAATGGTCAAAAGAAAAACAAAACAGATATGGCCGAAGTGAGGGGTGGACGACAAAGAGAAAACCCGAACGACTAAAAAGAAAAACAGAACAGATATGGCCGAAGTAGGGGTGAACGGTGAAAATATACAATCGGTAGAAAAAAGGGAACATGGCCAAAGAGCATATATGGTGGAAACACAAGAACGGCCGAGAAAAAAAAAGGTGGACAAAAATATATACCATTGGCAGAAAAGGAGAGAAAACACGAAAAGGCTGAAGGGGGCTGGACGACTGGACGACAGACCGGAAGAGCGAAATGGCAAAATCCTATTCGGCCAAGCAAGTGAGCCAACGGCAAAACAGGGGAAGGAGAGAAAATCTGACACGTCCAAAGAGAAGAGATGTCTAAGCAAGGAGACAACCGACCAAACACAAAGGAGGAACTGTCTAAGCAAGGAGACAACTGGCCAAACACAAGCTACACGTCAAGCTAAGGTGACCAGCCAAAGAGAGAAAACAAGGGAGGAATGGCTGGACAGTAAGAGCTGGATGGCAAAACACAAAGGGACAGCCAAAGGGAGACAACCGGCCAACCAAAGGTGAATGTTCAAACCAATCTACACAGCCAAAGGTGAACGTCCAAACCAACCTACACAGCTAAACAAGGTAAACGTCTAAACCAATCTACACGGCCAAACACAACCAACGGCAAAGGGGTGGACGACCAAGCAAGGAGGAGAACAGCCAAAGCAAGGCTGGACGGTGAGGGAGAACACACGGCAAAGAGGTGTGACGGCTGGAGAAAACCGTGTGACTTATGTAAGAGAGAAGACAGCACACCGTCCGTAAGGGAAGACAGGAGAAACCGTGAAAGAGGAGACCACCAGAAGAGCAAACCAAGCTGTCCGGAGGTGTAAAATGGACAAGTGCAAACTAGAAACGGTGTAAAGTGTGTGACCAGCAAGGCGTGCAAACCAGAAATGTACGTGAGACGTGAAACGCCAAATCAGAAGTGTGCGTGAGGTGTGTGACCAACAAAGGGTGCAAACCAAAAATGTGCATGAGATGTGTAACGCCAAACCAGAAACGTAAGACAGGCCATGAGACGTGGAACGGCAAACCAAAAACGTGAGGCGAGCCGTGAGACAAGGAGACGGGTGAGACCGTAAGACGGTGAAAGCAGGAGCTGTGTGAGACAACTTAGAGAAGGAATTCGGCGAAGCATTGGAAAGAACTCAACGTATTTCTAGATTTCTTCAAGAGAGGTTAGAGAGTGTTGTGGTGAACTTCTAAGCAGCAGTGAAGCAGCCATTCAATTCAATCGAGGCAAGACAAGTTAGAAGAAGGGTAGACACAGTAAGTGACACTCTTTGTATTGTACTTACTTAGTAATTGCAATAGTGAAAGGAGCAGAGGATAAAGACATCCATTGTAACTGGAATTCTCAAGTATAGTGAATAGTCTTGGTAAGGGAGAGTCCCTACCACTGTGGATGTACATCACGTTGATGGAACCATGTAAATCTCTTGTGTCCTTAATTTGCTTTACGTTCTGCGTTTTGAATTGAGTTGTGAACGCAGCTAAAGTATTAGCCAACCTATAACCTAAAAGAAGACCTAAACAAGAACATCCGAATTGTTTATTAGGTAAGGTGTCTAAAAGGTGACTTTGGGGACTATTGTGATTAGTAGGTAGCAATAGATCTACCTTAGTCGAATTTGAGAAAGAGTTCGCTTTTAAAAAGAGGTTGAAGTTGTTCACATATCTGCGAAATGTGGTGATACTGATTCACCCCCCTTCTCAGTATCACAAACTAGTAGATCCTAGGGTGAAGTCGGGAACTTCACTGTTTTTGTGCAAATAAGCTCTCAATTTATTCTTAAGTTACTGCATCACTTCTTTCTCTTCCTCTTCGGCTAATTCATTATCACTTAAGGATTCTTTTTCATCATTTACCTGTACAATTAGCATATTTTCTACAACATCATCATCGAAATTATCATTAGCTTCTTCTTCAGAATCCTTTTCATCCAGCTTGCTTAAGAAATTTCTTCTTTTGAATTTGAATAGTTTCTCTTTCTCTTTAGCACTTGAATTCCTAACTTTAGACTAACTGGATTTCTTTATTTAGGGCAGGCTTATCATTATTGTCACTATCTACTTTTTTTTCTCTTTGGGCAGTCCATAGCAAAGTACCCAATGCCTTCACAACTAAAGCACTTTAAGGGTAATTTTCCCTTATACTTTCCTTTTCCTTTCCTCATTTTTTTGGTAATATATATCATGATTTTATCAAGTTTAATATCACAGTCTTTAACTTTAGAGATGCTGTCAAATTCTTCTTCTTGTTCTTTAATCTTTAATTTTTTCATTGCCTTAAAGGTCAACTCTTTCTCTACCTTTGGCTTCTTTTCTTTCCTCAGTGGAGCTATTCTTATTTCATAAGCCACCAATACGCTATCTAAATCATCTAACGACAGCCTATCCAAGTCTCTATCTTCTATGGAGGAAACTTTGACATTAAAAGCTTTTGATAAGGTTTTAAGTATCTTTCTTACCATAGTAGCATCATTGATCTCTTCTCCATAGCCTCTAATAGAGCATACAATTTCATTTACTCTTGTATAGAAGGTATCTACTGATTCATCATTCAACATCTTTATATCTTTATATCTGCTCCTTCAGATTTGTACCTTGGCTTCCTTCATAACCTTATCTCCTTTATAAATATTCTTCAATTTGTCCCAAATTTGTTGTGTTATGTTGCACCTTATCAATTTGGTGAATTCTTTGTCTGATAAGGATGTATATAAGGCATTTCTAACCTTTTCATCATACTCTAAATTTTTCGTATCAGTCAGCGTCATAACAACACCAACAACAAGAGTGAAGCCACTAACAACAAATTCAAACATATCCAGACTAAGTAACAGTAGATATGAGAGCATTCTATTCTTCTATAATTGATAATTTTATCCATCAAATATGGAAATACCCTTGCTATTAACAGTATTCATGCTTTTCATGATATTAACCAACATTAGATGTAAAGGTTTATAGTAGCAACAAAACTTTTAGATTTAAGTAGAATGGATCAACAGAGGAACCACGCTCTGATACCAATTAATAAGGACCTTTTTAGGTCTCACACTGAGAGAGAGAAGGGGTGAATCAGTGTGAGATGCTTACTTTTTACAAATCTGTCCAAATTAAACCTCTATGACCAGTTAAAGTCTATAATCCAATTTTATCTTACTTCTTTATGTGAGAATAGCCATATAGATATCAAGCAAACACAAGCACCTGAGAACACACAGAATTTTTACGTGGTTCACCAACAATGTGTAAGCTATGTCCACGGTGTGATAGGATCACTTTTAGATCATACGATCCACTTTTGTTATTAAGGGATACAGTTAATATTGTGGAAGGATCTCTCTTTAACTACTATGGAAGGATCACTTTTTAACCACTTACAATGATCTCCGGATTATCCCAAGGGTTTCTTACCCTTTTTCAAAAAAGTTTACAAAAAGTTTATGACAAAAACCTTTTTGAGAAAGATTTCTCTATGTGCACAGGTTGCTATGGCAACAAACTGATTTTCTATTTTCTCTCTACTGTTCTTTCCTTCCTCACTACCAGTCTTAAGCTTTCTGTCATTCTCTTCTTCCTCACTGTCAATCTCAACCTTCTGCACTACTGGTCTCTACCTTCTGTAATGCATGTCTCTACCTTCTATATTACTAGTCACAGCTTCTGCACTGCTGGTCTCTACCTTTTGCACTGCGGGTTTATACCTTCTGCACTGTCAATCATAACATCCTACTGCCATCTCCTTTTTCTCTTTTGTTTCTACCTCTCACAACTTCCTGTTGCTTATTGTTTTTACTTTGCCGCTACTTATTATTTTCTACTGTGCCACTGCCTGTTGTTTTCTATTGTGTCATTGCCTGTTATTTTCTACTGTGCTACTACTTATTGTTTTATGTTATGTCATTTTTTCCTTCTGCAGGTTCTCTTCTTTGCAGGTTCTCTTCTCTATAGGTTCTCCTCTTTGCAAGTTTTGCTTAAGCTTTTCTGCTGCTATTTCTCCTTTTTTTTTGTATTGTTTCTGCCACTCACAGCTTCTTGCTGCTAGTCCTCTCTTCTGCAGGTTCTTATCTGTAAGTTCTCTCCTTTAAAAGTTTTCTCATCAACAGATTCCTCCTTCTACCTCTGCAAGTTTCTCCTTCTGCCTTTGTAGGTTCCTCCTCTACAGCTTCTCTCTTCTAAAGATTCCTCCTTCTGCCTCTGCAGGTTTCTCCTTTTGCCTCTGTAGGTTCCTCCTTCTGCAAGTTCTTTTCTTTGCTATCAGTTCTCTCTTGTCTCTACAAGTTCCTCCTTTTACCTCTGCAGGTTCCTCTATTTGCTTCTATAGGTTTTCTACCCTTTCTTTGCTATTTTTCTTTTGCTGCAATTCTCTATGCTATTCATAGCTCTTTGCAGTTCTTTACGTTCTACCGCTCTCTATTTTTCTTTCACTGTCATGCTCTTTCTCATGTTTTGTAGCTAACCCTTTCTTAATAGCTACATGTGTATTTATATGCCTTAAGTTTAGGGTTGTCCTATCATCAGCAGTCAGCATTGATTCTTTAAATTTAAGGTTACCCTAGCATCAACAGTCAGCATTGATTTTTTGAATTTAGGGTCAATGGTCAGTATTAACTCCTAAAATTTAGGGTCAATGATCAATATTGACTCACACTTAGCAAGTGACTTGTAATGCCACTGCTAAACACAATTTTAAAGGTAGCAACTAATGCTTTCTTTACAGCAGAAACACCATCAGCAATCTGAATTAACTCGCCATTTTTGGCAGCGCAAGGTGGGGCTGGCAACATCCTGATTTTAGCCTTGCTTTCTCTCCTTATTTTCGTCACATTCCACCAACGCTGTCTTCCTTAACCCTTAAATGAATCAGCTGCTAACACTTTGTAACTGCAACAAACATATCTTAACAACACTTATAACTCAAATCAACAAGGACATATATATGAGATGTTATCGACAACAAATCCAACGTTAACCATCAAAGATGGGCTTAACACATGATAAATGGAAACAAGATAAACTAGTTGGAAGACAAATTAACTAATTTAAGTATTGATAAATTTTTAGTCATTTAATTTAAGGGTGTAAATAAAAACTTCTTATGTTAGGTGATAGAATTGTTATATTTGTATTAGACTAAAAGAAGATGTGATAAGTTGCTACATCTGGAAAATTAAGCTCTTGATTATCAACTAGTTATCCTCCCACAAGTTTATAATCATAATAGAAAATATAGTAATTATAATGTAAAAGCATTAAACTTTAATTTAATTTGTTAGTTTGTTTTTTCTTTAGTTATTAGTTTTAATTAGAAATGATGAGATTAGCATGTGATTATTTTAGTAGATGGATGGTTAGGATTATATGGGGTTTTATTTAATTAAGGGTTAAGATTCATTCTCATCATAATCCTAATATAAATAAATTTGTTTATTAAATAGATTTTAAATTTATTGTTTTATTAAAATATCAATGTCTGTTAACAATTGTGATTTTCACTAAATCTTAAAATTAATTGTCTTATTCTAATTCTATACTTAAATTCATCCTTTATTTTAGTTTCTCTAAACCAAACTTGGTATTAAAGCCCAACACATCTAACTATTTTATTAGAGTTATGTTTTCTTGCCATGGTTAAAGATGATGACAAAAATCATATAAGATGGTAGAATAAACTTAAGATTTTTAAGGGTTGTTCAAGCTTTACAATGACAAAAACCTATAGAAGCCCAAATAGAAATTTCAAAAGGTGAACATAATGTCCTGGAGATACCAAAAGGTGGTTTTGTGACTGAAACAAATCTAGAAGAATTTGAAAACTCATTTCATGACACTAGACCCATTAATCATATGATGAAAAGTGGCTTGAAAGTGTGGTTGATCTATGCTTTAAACTTGAATAATGATGAAATCAAGCTAAAAATTATTGATTTCCATGGAAAAATGTATGTGGTAGATTATTTCAAATGATGGTGATAATAATGCAAGTTAAGCACATATCTTGTGGAATAAGCCTTCTATTTGATTATTTTTCTCCTTTATAAACTATATTAAATATAAGCATAAGACAATAATGTTTGCTTATATTTTATGCTTTTACACCTTTTATAATAAACATTTTATGTATGTTCGAATGCATAATAAATTGTCTTATTATTTATTATTTAAAAAATTATATGCTAATTATAAGTAGCTAAAGAATCAAATTAGTACAAACAATTTAAAATTACTGGTGTTTCAATCAACAAATTGATATGATTATTTTATAATTAACTAATGCCTTTGAATTTCAAAATCATTACCTTTGCATTTCAAAAATGTTGTCTTTATTAGTTAAAATTACTACCTTTTTAACTAATAACCATTTTCTTTAAGTCTTCAAACCACTATCTATATTACTTAAAACTGCTTGCTTTATTATCTCAAAACTATTACCTTTAAATTTTAAAGATGCTACCATTTTGTCTTACAAACATTACCTTTTAATATTAGTGTCGCTTCTTTTATAAACCAAAACTACATTTAAATTGTGCTTGTTAGCTATGCAACCACCACCTATGCATTTATGAAGTGTTAAGTAAAATTTCGTAAAACTAATGTCATTAATCATAAGAATTGTTGGATAAAATCTTTATTGTAATGGTTTTATACTTATTACAATAACCTTTAAAATTGTTGCACAAAGGCTATTATAACGCTTATATAATGTTATGATTAGCATGTTATTACCTTAAATATTAGTGAAGTTTCCGACTTCACCTTAGGATCTACTAGTCTGTTATACTAAGAGGGGGGGTGAATCAGTATCACACCCCTTAAAAACACACTCTGATAATTTAAGCCAAAGTATTCTACTTCTTTAATACTTTTGCTCTTGTGAACAACTTCATCCTCTTTTTAAAAGCAAACTCTTTCTCAGATTCGACTAAGGTAGATCTATTGTTACCTACTAATCACAATAGTTCCCAAAGTCACCTTTCAGACACCTTGCCTATTAGACAGATTGGATGTTCTTGATTAGGTCTTCTTTGGGTTATGGGTTCGATGATACTTTAGCTGTGTTCACAACTCAATTCAAAACACAGAATGTACATCAAAGTAAGGACACAAGAGATTTACATGGTTCCGTCAATGTGACGTATGTCCACGATGGTAGGGACTCTTCCTCTACTGAGACAATCCACTATAATTAAGAATACCAGTGTGGTACTCCCTATGTCCATAATGTAGTTACAATGGATGTCTTAATCCTCTATTCCTTTTACTATTGCAAATACAAAGCAAGTACAATACAAAGAGTATCACTTACTGTGTCTACCCTTCTTCTAACTTGTCTTGCCTCTGTTGAATTGAATAGGCTGCTTCACTGCTGCTTAGAAGTCCACCACAACACTCTCTAACCTCTCTTGAAGGAATCTGAAAATACGTTGTGTTTTTTGCAATGCTTAACCGAATTCCTTCTCTAGGTTGTTTCACATAACTCCTGCTTTCACCATCTCACGGCTTCACGACTTGCACTCACGCTTCTGGTCTGCCATTTCACGTCCTGGTCTCACGCCGATGCACGTTCTGGTCTCACGTCAACGCATGTTCTGGTCTCACGCTTTAGATGTGCACCCACTTCGCTGTTCTTAAGCCTTAAGGATACCAGATCTGCTCTCCTCCAGCTGGTGGTGTCCTCTCTCTTGCCGTTGTTCACCCTTGTTCTGTCGTCCACCTTGTTTTTTTGTCCACTTTGTTTTGTCGTTGTCCTTGTTTTTCGTCCACTCTGTTTTGCCGTCGACTCATCCTTTCTTTTACCGGTGGTTGTGCATTTCTCACGGGTTTCTCTCTCTTGCTGTCACACAGTTTTCTCCTTGCCATGTCGTCCATTTCTCTCCCAGTGGTTGTACGTGTCTCACAAGTTTTCTCTCTCATCGTCTAGCTGTGTTTTCTCTCCTTTGTCGTCCACTCTATTTGGCCATTCACCTCTTTGTCGAGAGTTCTAGTGTTTCGCCGTGCATTCCTTTTCCGTCCACTCTCCTTTTTGGCCGTCTCTGATTTTCTCTCTCTTTTCTGCCGACGGTCTTCGTCCACCCTTTACTTGGTCGTATGTCTTTTTTTTTTACACTGTCCACTCACGTCCAACCGTTTTTTTGATTTTCTCTTTTTTCTACCAATGGTGTAGGGTTGTCAAGTGGTTTTACTTCCTTGCCCCTCTATGTAGCTTCAAATTACTCTATTGCCCCTCCATGTCAAATTACTTGCACACTTAAATCTAGTTGACAATAATTATAACCCATACAAGGCTGTGGGAACAACAATCTCCCCCTTTGTAATTATTGGCAACACTCATAACAAAAGCCATTATGTAGCAATTACAACTCCCCCTAAATATGCACTCCTCCTTTCTTAATAGCTCCCCCTGCATTGTTGCTTCTCTCCCCCTTTGCCAACCAATTACAAAAAACTCGCAAAGTAGAGATGGAGGATTCACCTAAACTTTAGGCTTAAGGAGGCATTTGCACAGACAGACTCATTCTGTGCTTTTCAAACAACTCTATGGATAGAGGTTTAGTTAGAATATCTGAAATTTGATCTTTAGTGCCAACATACTCCAACTGAATTATACCCTGTTCCACTTGATCTTTAATGAAGTGATATCGGATGTTAATATGCTTACTTCTTGAATGTTGAACCGGATTCTTGCTGAGATCAATAGCACTTTGATTATCACAAAGTACACTCACTGGTAACTTCACTTCAACACCCAAGTCTGCCAATTGTCTTTGCATCCATATCACCTGAGTACATGCTACACAAGCAACCATATACTCAGCCTCAGCTGTGCTCAAAGCAACACTGTTTTGCTTTCTACTTAACCATGCAACACACTTTGAACCTAAGTAGAAGCTGCAGTCGTTGGTTGATTTTTTGTCATTTGTACTTCCTGCCCAGTCTGCATCAGTGTATGCTTGTAGTTTTATAGAATCCATGATAGGATACCACAAACCCATTTCTAGTGTTCCTTTGAGGTATCTTAGGATTCTTTTCACCACCAACACATGAGATTCCTTAGGATCAGCTTAGAATTTGCTGGCAACGCACACAGCATACATAAGATCAGGCCTTGATGTTGTAAGGTACAGAAGGCTCCCTATCATCTTCTTGTACTCTGTAGGGCTTGTACTCCTTCCCTCCTAATCTTTTGTTAACTTGCAGCCTACTGTCATAAGGGTATTGACAGGTCTGCTATCCTCTATGCCAAACTTTTTTAGTATCTCTTTAGCATATTTCGTCTGAGAAATAAAAATACCTTCTTCACACTGTTTTATCTATAATCTAAGAAAGTAATTCATTTCTCCAATCAATGACATCTTAAATTCCTCACTTATCTTCTATGAAAAATCTTGGCATAGCTCGGAGTGATCCCCTCCAAAGATGATGTTGTTTACATATACTATGGTTATCAGCTGGCCTTTCTCTGAGTTGAACATATATAGATTATTATCAATTGTTCCTCTTCTGAAGTTCAACCTTCTCAAATATGCATCCAGCCTGCTGTACCATGCTCTTGGAGCTTGTTTAAGGCCATACAAGGCTTTCTTTAACTTGCATACGTGTGTCTCATCCTCACTAATTTGTACTCCATCAGGTTGTTCAATATACACTTCTTCTTTCAGGAGCCCATTCAGAAAGACTGATTTCACATCCATCTGATAAACTTTATACCTCTTATGTGCTGCCAAAGTTAGGAACATTCTAATAGTTTCTAACCTTACTACTGGTGCAAAAGTTTCAACATCTACTCCTTCTATCTGAGTGTAGCCTTTACAAATCAGCCTGGCCTTGTTCCTCACCACCTTGCCATCTTCATTGTGTTTATTCCTAAACACCCATTTTGTTCCTATGAAATTCTTGTTAGTGAGTCTTGGAACCAGCTCCCATGTATCATTCTTCTCGATTTGATCCAGCTCCTCATTGATAGCTTTGACCCAGGCTTTGTCTTGTGTAGTTTCTTCAACAGATTTAGGTTCAACTTGTGAGAGCAAAGTAGTAGCTCCCACAATTCTTCTTCTTGTTGTAACTCTTACTGATAGGTCACCTATGATCTGATTTCCTTGATGAGCATTGGTCCATATTTTCTTTGTCCTTCTTTCTTGCACAGTCTTAGTTGCAAGTGGATCTCTTTCTTCATCTTCAGACTCACTCTTCTCTGAGTCTGAACTTACTTCTTGTTCCTTTTCTTCAGGTTGGTCCGATTCTTCATCTATCTTGAAGTCATCTTTATCATTGTCCTCAACTTCTCCATTCTGCATTGTTTTCTAGTTCTCATCTATTCTCACATTACTGGACGTGATCACTTTTCCCAGCTTATGCAGGAAAACTCTATAACCCTTTGTCTTTGCTGAGTATCCCACAGAGATGCCTTCATCAGACCTAGCATTGAATTTTCCAAAGTTTTGCTTTTTGTTCTTCACAAAACATGGGCTGCTAAAGATTCTGAGATACTTGGCTATTGTCTTCTTCCCACTCCATAGCTTATATGGAGTCTTATTAGTATTAGGCCTTAGTAAGACTCTATTCAGTAGATGTACAGCTGTAAATGTTGCTTCTGTCAAAAATCTTGTGTGAAGCTTGGATTCCAGTAGTAGAGTTCTTGCCATTTCAACCACAGCTCTATTTTTCCTGTCTACCACCTCGTTCTATTGAGGTGTTCTTACTACTGCCATCTGATGATGAATACCATGCTTCTCAAGGTAATTTTCAAAAGCTTCATTTGTAAATTCAGTGCCTTGATTTGACCTCAATCCTTTGATCTTCCTTCCATTCTCATTTTTAGCCAATCTTCTATCTCTCTTGAAGCAATTCGGAACTTCTGACTTATGTTAAAGGTGCATGATGCAGGTCCTTCTGAATAATCATCAACAAACAAGATGAAGTACCTCTCACCATTCAACCCTTTTATCCTCATCGGTCCACACAAATCAGTATGCACAATGTCAAGCACTGCTTCAGAACTGAACTCTTTGGTCTTATACTGCTTTCTGACATGTTTTCCTTTAAAGCATGCTGAGCAAACATACTCTCTCTCTCTCTCTCCTGAGGTCAACAAATGTCTCTGATTGCATGAGTAGTGGTCAACTTCCTCATGCTTTTTTGTGTTAAGTGTCCTAACCTCCTATGCCAGAGTTGATTTTCTTCATTTTTGGTGAGTAAACAGCCGCTTGTCATGTCCTCATCAATCACATATAAATTTTCAGCTATTCTCTTCCCAGCTGCAACAGTATTGCCTTCTTTACTCTTTATTAGGCAACCTGTTTTTGTGAATATCACTTCATGGTCTTCATTGCATAGTTGGCTGACAGATGCTAGATTATATCTGAGTCCTTCAACATGCAGAACATCTTTCAGCTTTCCTTTTCCAATATTTACTGACCCCTGACAACTGATGTTGAGTGAATCATCATTACCAAACTTGACTCTACTTTCTCTTGATTTGTTTAGCTTTGATAATTTACTCTTGTCTCCTGTCATGTGTGAAGTGCATCCACTGTCAAGGATCCACTGCTTATCCTTGTAGATAACCTTTAGTGTAATTTTAGCTATATTAGATACCTCCCTTTTTGCTTTATATTCTTTCCTTTGAACTGGCTTGAAGATAGCTTTCTCCTTTTTCTCAACTTTAACTGCACCAATTGTTTTTACTGTGCCATCGAGTGCCTTCTCTTGCTCAGGGAGAAGTGTCATGCATCTCTTGGCATTATGGTCATCCTGTCCAAACCTTTCACACTGCTCCAAGTCTGCCAATATAGCAAACTTGTTCTTTGAAACCATTGGATTGGGCTTCCACTAACACTCTTTGTCAGTGTGTCCTTGCTTTTTACAGTATGTGCAAGAACTCATGACAGGTGTTCTCCTCTGAATTTTGTATTGTCTCCCCCTATATGCAGCATCGTATCTTCTTAAGTTGGAGACATATAGTAGCCTTCTCCACCAGCAATTACTCGCCTTATGACCCCAAACTCCACAATAAAGACAGTGACCTTGAAACTACCTCTTCTTGGGTCTAATCATAGCTTATTTTCTTTTGTTCATTACTTGCTGTGTAGGCAACGTAGCTGGCTTCTTTGCTTGTGTGACTTTCATTTCAATCACCTTCTTCTCCTTCTTCTGTTCAGTTGTAGCCCTTTGCTGGCTGACCTTCTTTTCTTCATTTTTGTTTGCCACCCTAAGTTGCTGTTTCAAATCCTTTTTATTCTCAGCTATCTTCTTTTGAGTCATAACCTTCTCTTTCAACTTCTGTCGCACATTCTTATTATCTTTAGGCAATGCAGCCTCAGATTGCTGCACTTTCTCTTCATTCTTCTTTTCTCTTGCAGAACTTGTTTCTCCTATCATTTCAAGCTTCTGCACATTCTCTTTACTCCTTTTAAGTTGTTGCTGAAGTCTCAGCAACTCTTTCTCCATTCCTTTAATCTTTAAAGTCCTTGAGCCAAGCTCTATTATAAGGTCTTCACATATTTTGATCTGTTCTTCAAATCTTCTCTTCAAGTCAATATGTTCAACCCATATTTCATCCTTTTGACTTTCAACTTCTTCAGACATTGCTTTAACTTGTTTTATGTGAGCCTCCAACCTTTTTATAATTCTGCCCCTTTTGATTATCTCCTTTGAAGCTGCTTCCAACTCAGCTTCAAGATCTAGTTCTTCTTCATCAACCTCCTCTTCCTCTTTAGAGGTTGAACTACCACCTTGAGCTGATGCCATAAAGGCCTGCTCATTTGATGATTCTTCATCTTCCTTCTCATCAGCTTCTTTTATCTAACTCACATAACTCTTAAATGAGCCTCTCTTCTTCTTCTATGGGTTGGCAGTCTTCTTACTGGACTTCTTTGATTTGAATGATGGTCTTCTCCATTTTGAATTCGGCTCATCATCACCATCCTCATCTTCATCATCAAGTTTCACTTTGCACTGAGAAGCAAAGTGTCCAATCTGCCTACAATGATAACCTTTGAGTGCAATTTCAGCTATATTAGCCACCTCCCTTTTAGCTTTATATTCCTTTTTTTAAACTGGCTGGAAGATAACTTTCTCCTTTTTCTCAGCTTTGACTGCACCACTTGTTTTCACTGTGTCATTGAGTGCCTTCTCTTGCTCAGGGAGAAGTGTCATGCATTTCTTGGCATTATGGCCATCCTGCCTGTACCTTTCACACTGTTCCAAGTATGCCAATACAGCAAACTTGTTCTTTGAAACCACTGGTTTGAGCTTCCACCAACACTTCTTGTCATCGTGTCCTTGCCTTTTACAGTATGTGCAAGAACTCACGACAGGTGTTCTCTTCTGAATTCTGTATTGTCTTCCTCTGTATGCAGCATCGTATCTTTTCAAGTTGGAGACATATACTAGCCTTCTCCACCAGCATTTACTTGCCCTATGACCCCAAACTCCACAATAAAGACAGTAACCTTGAAACTGCCTCTTCTTAGGTCTAATCACAACTTGTTTTCTTTTGTTCATTACTTGCTGTGTAGGCAAGGTTGCTGGTTTCTTTACTTGTGTGACTTTCATTTCAGTCACCTTCTTCTCCTTCTTCTGTTCAGTCGTAGCCCTTTGCTAGCTGACTTTCTTTTCTTTCTGAGACGCAGCAGCTATGGGCTACTGCTCTTTAACCACATACATCATTTTTGGCCTTGGCTTTGGTTTGATAACTGTCTTCTCTTTTTCAGTTATCTTCTCCTGAGTCACAACCTTCTCTTTCAACTTCTGTGGCAAAGTCTTATTCTTCTTTTCTCTTGCAAAGCTTGTTTCTCCTACCACTTTAAACTTCTGCAAGTTCTCCTCACTC